>CM035172.1:11259232-11686479 GCA_020205615.1 Panax quinquefolius | reverse complement strand
TAGTTTCTAATATTATTACCGAAAAGTATTAAATATAACTTTGATTCTATAACCATTTTAATTTCACAAATAAATAACAATCTCTTTTTCTAATACAAGGACAATATGGACAATTAATATATATAGAGCTTTCCTACGGGTGGTCCGATACATTGTCACATTACCCGCCAGCTTTAATTTTAACCAAAAACAATCAAGCTAAACTACGTCGTCATAAGGTCCTAAACTGCACGATAACTCACAACCGTCGCTATATGTGAGACCCCGTGATTTTATCAATAAAGATTTAAATTTTGTCGAAATAATTTTTTAATATTATGGTGTGAATTTGAGATAATATTATAGTTGGAGTAGATTTATAAATTTTGCAAAGTATGAAGTGGATTTATATTATATTCGATTAATTTTAATAATATTAGGTTTAGCGGGGAATATTAAATGACAATCTACTCAATCATTGGTGGACCCTAACGTAATTATTGTTTGGATTGAGAAAACGACAAAAATATTTTATTGAAATAACTAGGAAGTTTTACTGCGATATCTTGTTGAACTACCAAGGTAGTAAAAATGATGTCACGTGTAGTTGCGTAAGTAGCATACCGGTATTGATTATTGATGCTTTTATGTGAGAAGTCACTTTCACTTTGATTCCATTATTGTCGATTAATAATATGAATTATTATAGCGATAATGGCGTTTTGTTTTATTCAGATTATTAACGTAATAAAACAAAAGCGTTTATATAAAAATGAATCTTTTATTAAAGTTATTCATAAATAATATATTATATTTTATTATGCATAGTGTTGCATAGTATTTTGCATAGTGTTGCATAGTGTTTACAGATAGTAAAATGTTTTTATATAATAGAATATATGATATTTTATTTAAAAGATTTTGCTTTAACTTTGACCGTCAGATTAAAGTAAATCAATGCTGGATCGCTTAAATGGATTAATTACTATGCATTCTATTTTCCTATAAATAGAAGCTTCATTCCTTCATTATTTTCTTACAATTCAATGAAACTCTGAGAGAGAAATTATGAGAAAGCTTATAGAGAGAAAATCTATAGAGAGAAAGAAGAAGAGTGATGCAGTACTTCACTACTTTGATGTCCAAAGGTGTTTTTACGGTAAGGGATATTATTTGTTGTAATTCGTAAGAAAGTGTTATTCTTCTTATTCATGAAGAGAACTTCATTATTCCATTCATTATTATTCTCATTGGAATAACTCGTAAAAGTAGCATACCCTATACATAACTTTGTGATACTGGCATCTACCCTATACTTTGGTGAAATCCTTTATATTATTCCATTCTTATTTATTCGGTGGAATAACTCAGATCTGCTGGAATCCCCTATACTTGGTGATCTTCTTCTTCATTATTCCATTCTTTATTATTCTGCTGGAATATCACATCATGTGTTTTACAATCGGACACAGTTCCATTGCTTATTATTCCGCATTTATTATTCTCATTTGAATATCACATGCATGTGTTTTTACACCCGACTGGGTTCCATTGTTTATTATTATTCAAAGATTTATTATTCTCATTGGATCATCACGCTTGGTGTGAATTTCACCTTACCCGTTCCGTTATTATTATTACATTGGAATAACTTTGCTCTATCTGCACCGCATGCGTGGTGATTTCTTTTGTTGTTCCATTCTTTATTATACCCAAATTAGTTAAAACTTTGACTTCTATACTCCATAAAATTAGTAGAATATCTTTGATATTTGCGTTTCATCCAAAGATCTTTCATGGAAATATTCTTCCGATTATTCTTGAATTTTACTCTACAAAATGATGTCATGTCGACAATTTGGATGTTAATAATTCTGGATTAAATAATTCTTGAACTTGTTTTATTGAATTATTATGTCATTGTCATCATCCTCACGTTATATTATGTTATCTTTGAACTTTACGTCGTAGATGAACTTAGTATGATTATGACTGTGGATCATTCGGTATAATCATGGCTTGATATAAAATGATGTGGTAAAAATCCTCAAAGGCACATAATGCATGGTGATGGATAGTTTTTGGTATGATTATGACCAGGGTGATTCTTAAGATAGTCATGACCATTGATAATTTGATGAAAATCCTTGGCCGTAATACGAGGGATGATTAGATATTGTGGTTTATTCATTAAACCGAGTCTTAGTGATAAAATTGATGAAAACCTTTTAAAACCTAAAAATAGTAGACTTTATTTTCTACTGACTCTTTTAATGGATTGCGTATTCCATTGCAGCTTAAACCGGTCATTCTATTGTATTTTATCGCTTTAACATTTGTTGAAGGCTAATGATAATTTATTCTCGCATTATCTTAGTCATAATATTTCTTCTTGGGCTAGATTGAGCTCACCACTTTCTTTTCATCGTTCTCTTGAAAAAATGAGAACATAAATTTGGACGAAGCTCGGGAACCGAGAGTAATGGTCCGAGGATAGCATTAGTAGTCCCTCACTATTCTACGTGAAATAGTGTGATAATAGTTGTAATGAGGACTCCTTTTGAGTTTGTATAATATCTAGTAGACAATATTTGTATTCAAACTCACGCTTTATGTCGTATTGTACCACACCTACGCTTATGTTAGTAAGTTGTATTTGAATTTATGTACCATGTAAGTGGCGACCCAAGATGGGTGGCGTATACCTAATTTTGAGGCGACACTATATCCCAGCCTCGCACTATACCATTTACTGACAGGTTTAGTGATAATTTTGTTCTCGTCACTAAATATGGTTCACATGCGAACCAACCATATATGAAGTGGACCGATATATATATATATATATATATATATATATATACAAGGATCAAGATGGAGTCCGGGGACACGATAAAAAAGCGGACCAATTTTTTTTTTTTTTTAAAACAACTAAAAAATATTTAATATTTTATGGAATCAATTTTTCATATTACAATGTTTTAGGCGTGATTTGGATACCTATACCAAAAAAATATATGTATATGCGCACAAAATCGCATACATGTATTTGTTATATATTGTATCCAAATCACACCCAAAAAACTTATTATTATGTAAAAATTCAAGTTCCATAATTTTTATTTATTTATTTTAGTTGTTTTAAAAAAGTAAAAAAAAATCCGAATTTTAGTCCCATCCAAAGTCCGGACCTAATCCAAACATATATATATAATGGGACCATCAATCTCACCATAAATATCGATACTCCCTCCATCCAATTTTATTTGTGATAATTTGAAACCACACCCTTATTAATTAAAAAAAAATTGATTTCCAAATTACTTATCTTAATTACTATATTATCATATTTTTAATTTTATTTAATTTCTCAACTTTTTTTTTAGAACAATAAAATAGAGAAGAGAGAGGGAGGGGGAAAATGGGTGAGGTTGTGATTCCAATATCGAAGTTAATAGTGCTTTTTTTTCCACTGGGGTTGAATGACATTTTTTACCCTCTAAATTGTCACCTACTTTTAAAATTGTTCCTAAAATTTATTTTTCGTCAATTAAGTCTTTAAAGTGATATTTTTTGTCGATTATGTTCTATTTACCCAATTTGACCCCAACTTGATCCATTTTGACCCAACCCAACCCAACCCAACCCACTTTAATTGGTGAAATTGGGATCGGGTCTAACTGAGTTGGGTTGGGACAAAATTAGATCAAAATAGATCAGGTTGTGTTCAAAATGGGTAAAAGGAACATAATCGATAAAAAAAAATATCATTTACGAACTTAATTGACGAAAAATAAATTTTAGGAACGACTTTAAAAATGAATGACAACTTGAAGTGTTAAAAGTGTCATTCAGTCTTTTCCAATGTCTGTTAGATTGTTTTAAATGAAATTTTTTTAAGGTTAAATTAATGACGATAATATTTGAATAATATCGAAGATTGTATTATAATGAAAGAGGTTAAATAGATTTAAATAAAAAAAAATGGAACAAATACAATTGAACGAATTGATCATATTACCTCGTATATATCGCCAATATTGACTAATTATCTACTCCTATATTATCTTTAGCCAATAAGAATCAAATGTATTTATTCAAATTGCTCTTCACATTTATTTTGGGGAGTGATACCTAGAAGGTAACTGGAGAATTTTTCCAAGTCCCAATATGACTGTTGGGTCATGATATTTTATCTCTTTGGGTCGGGTGTATTGGGCTTATTCTTTTAATTATTCTATTGGGCCTTTATTATTTGAACTATGAAAGTCATTAAGCTTCGATCATATTATTATTTTCATTTCAAACTATAAGACCTGCCGGGTCGATGGATCAATCAACTTTAGACATTTTAATATCTACATCTTTGACTTGTAATGATGAAAAAGCATGTCGGTTGACTAAATAACCCCATGCATTAATGTGGATGGGATCATAATCGGTTACGGTAGAGTAATAAAGGACCAAAGGCGTTGGATAAACTACAATGCGATCAATGCAGACCCATCGTAGTAAAGGGGGTGTGTCGGGGTAGTAGTGGGTGGTACGGTAATTGACCGAAGAGGGTATAACTTAGCGAAAGTCTTCACCAAGAGGTACGTTCTCATACACTTCATCATTCGAATCACATACACACGTAGAATTATTATTATCTCTTTATCTCAATATACTAGGTGATATAGCCTCCGTTTTTCGATAAATCTTGTGAACACGATATCTTTGTTCTCCGACGCTGAGCTATCCCCCGCGGAACCGCCCGCCAAGCTTGTAGTGTTTATTGTGTTTACGTTGCAGGATCGTGACGCTTTAAGTGATTGGGACGTGACAAAAGATCTTGGCGTTAACATTGGGCGCTAGAAGAGGGGGTTTTTCAATCACAATCGTTTAAATTTGCTTCAAAGATGATGAGGAGTAGAGATGGTACACCCAGGAAGAAAGGTGATGGTCGTTAGTTCATCATCGCCTCGTATTTCAATAAAGGATCACCAGGTCCTTCTAAAAGTGCTCGTGAGAGCACGGCTTCTAAGCACACTTGGAAGAACTTCGTCCAGAAGATCCACGGGTGGAGCCGACGAAGTTGGTTTTCAACGCCGATAAAGGGGCGTGATCTTGATCGAGAATCAGGTAGAAGGTTCGTGAGACCGTAACTCATCGCCAAGTGGTCAAGAAGACAGAGCCACCAAGTTGGCAAGGATGGCGACGGAAGCGGATAAGACTTTGGAAGTTTTGTTAAAACAAAGGAAGATATAGCCGAACGGATGCTTCTGTGAATGAGTTGAGGATCGAAGCATCTAGCCATATTCATTCCGGAAAGGCGGAGTAGTATAAGGATGTACCCCGCTCTGGAAGGGTAAGGAGCCGGAACATTCTATGCGTGTGTCCAGGATCATTCTCGCAGTAGGGAGGAGATCGAGAGCGTAACGCCTTGCCTCGAAGAAGGCAATCGACGATCGTTAGATCAATTCATCGCGACGATGAAAGACGAAAAAGCAGGTCGAGAGAAATTATGCCAGAAACCCGAAGGGTGGAGTACCGACATAACCGTTCTTATCACGAGGATGAGATTGTACGCCTAGTAAATCAAGAAGTCCCTTGCAAGAAGCGAGGATCGGCAGAGAAAGGTCGATCCATTCCAAGGCCTAGTGTCGCCCAGGAGAAGGAGATCTCATCACAACCCGAAGGTGTTGATTTTCTGGTAAGAGAGTTGAAAGAACTCCGAAAACAATTGGCTGAGGTCCAACAGTGTAAGGATACTTAAAGAAAAGCGTCCCTTTTTCCTCTCGATGTTCTCAAGGAGAAGCGGATGTTACCAAAAAGTTGCCTCGTATGGAAAGCTATGATGGGTTAGGAGATCCTTATGACCATAGTCAAAGCAATTGGCCATTAATGGATTACTATGACTTTTACCGATCTTCCGCTAAATGTCACACTTTTGTCACTACTTTGAGAAAAGACGCTGAGATGATGGATGGGGACTTTACCATCTGATTCTATCTCCTCGTGGACCTGAACTTTGTGATAAGTTCCACGCACGCTTTTGGAAGCAACCGAAGAAGGGAAAGCTTCACAGCTCTTTAAAGACAGTCCCCAGTATTCACCAATGAATCTTTAGGCCAATATGTAAAGAGGTTTAGGGAAGCGGTCGGACGGATATCCGATCTTAATGATCTCCAAGTCATTGGGTTGTTCCGTAATGGGCTAGATCTCGTTAAATCGGAGAAATTGGTAAAGAAATTGATGTTTCACCATCCGAAAAGCTTCAGCAGAAGCCTTCGACAAAGCGGTAGGGCTATATTGTTGTAGAAGAGGCTATGAATAGTCTGAAAAATCCTTCTTTGAGCCAATTAAAGGAGGTAGAGGTTCCCAAGATCGATGTTGATCGAGAGAAGAGTGGGAGGGTACAACCAAGGCGCGAAGGTAGCTCAAGAAGTATGCGATGAATTATGGCGACAAAGCGCAAATAGTCGTACACTTGCTTTCTACCCCAAGGTTAATAAGGTTTACACCCAAATGAATACGAAAAGGTCGATAATTTTGGATCGAATCCAAACCACCTTTCTTTGAACCACCTCGTGATAATTACAAAACGGGACACTGTGATCCTCGCAAATATTGTGGTTATCATCAAGTCAGCCGGTCATGACACTAATGAAAGTGTTGTAATTTAAAGGATTTTGTAAAGAGCAAGATTAAAAGCGACTGGCGATTCAATATGTGGTGAGAAGAAAGACCGTCAAAATTCGAAGTCATTAATCATACTGCTCAAACGGTTCAAGTACCGCTTTATTCAAAATGCTCCACCACCGCCAAGGCAAGTCGTTGATGTAATAACCGGTGGGTCTGGTGGGAAATTAGTAGGAAGAAGAGAGGTCTTATCTTGATTCGGTTATGTCGATGCAGATGCTACTCAAGATCGATGTGCCTTTTCGAGAACTGTTATTTCGCTTACTTGGATGCGGATTATCCTTCTGAGCCCATCAACCGCATGAAGGGGCATTGGTGATCACAGCGCAAGTGGGCTCAGTGGATGTGAAACGCATGATGATAGATAACGGATCTTCGATGGACATTCTTTATGCCCATGCTTATCAGAGAATGCGTCTCGATGAGCACAAAATGGAGGTCGGACAGGAGGCTCCTCTATATGGTTTCTAAGAACGACCCGGTCAAAGTGGCGGTACTATCGAACTCCCTGTTATCTTCTAAGACCCTCGCCAAGTGGAGATAACTTGTAAATTTTATGTTGTGCCGTGGATTCTACCACAACGCCATTTTGGGAAGACCTCACATTGATGACTCTTCAAGTCAGAACCCATCCCACATTTCAAAATCAAATTCCCACGCATGCATGGAGTAGGTGAAGTGATGGGTGATTTAGACTGGCCCGACGATGTTATCGAAACGTCATTATTTCGTCCGAGTGGGGTTAGTAAAATGTAAAAAGACGATGGCAATTGAGATCGAACCCTTCACCGAGAGCACTTCGAACCCTTGGTAATCCTGCTTTGGGGGACAGAGAGGAGATTGAGTTGGTCAGCTTGGAAGCCCGAGAAGATAAATGAGGATTGGTTCAGTCTGCGAAACTCTTCGGATAAATCTTATGGAACTCTTGCGATGTTATGTTGATATTTTTGCATGGGAGCCACAAGACATGCCCGAGTTAAATTTAAGGTTCTTTGAGCATAAATTGGAGATAGATCCTTCAAAAAGGCCATTAAATCGGAAGAGGCGGATATTTGCTCCAGAGCGTCGAAGATCATCGATGAAGAGGTTGCAAAATTGCTTGGTCATCGACTTCATCTATGAGATTGATTACCCAGTGGATAGCAAAATGTAGTATTGGTGCGTAAGCATAATGGAAAGTGGCGGTCAGCATCGATTACACACCGACCTCAACAAAGCTCGTCTCAAGGACTTTTATCCTCTGCCTCATGACGATCGACTCATCGATGCCACTTTGGGTATGATTACTAAGTTTTATGGATGCTTTTTCAGTTATCATCAAATATCCATGTGCAAAGAAGACATTCCAAAAACAATATTATTACACACCGTCGGTGTATGCATACAAAAAATGACTTTTGGCCTCATTAATCGTTGGAGCTACCTATCAAAGGATGATGAACTTCATATTCGATAGCAAAATGGGAGGAACATGGAGGATTATGTAGATGACATGATCGTGAAGAGTATGCAGATTCGTAAGCATTTGGACGATCCGAGGAGTGCTTTCAAACTATTCGTTATCGTCAATTAAGGCTTAACCCGACCAAATGTACTTTCTACCTTGGTGCGGAAAGTTTCGGGTTATCCGTCAACAAAGGGCATCGAGGCCAATCCAGAGAAGATCCAGCCATCCTTGACATGAAGACTCCTCAATCATTCAAAGACGCTCAACGTCATCGACCGGTAGGATCATGCGCTTTAAGGAGGTTCGTCGCCAAATCTGCAGAGCGATGTCTTCCTTTCTTTGACACATTAAAGGGGACCAAAGAATGCGAAGACATTCCAGGTGGACTTCCGAGTGTGAAGACGCTTTCAAGGTATAAAGACGATTCGCTTCGGCTCCTTTATTGGTAAAGCTCGTCCCCAAGGAGACTTTATATTTGTACCTTGCAAGCAAGTTCCTTAGCAGCTTGGAGCGCTTTTGGTTCGGAGAGATCGCTGGGAAGCAAAGATCCGGCCTATTACGCCGGCCACGCCCCACGAGATCTCAAACCCGTATCCAAACATTGAGAAATTTGCCTTTGCTTTAATAATTGCCAAGAGAAAGCTTCACAAGATTTTCAAGGTCGACTCGGTCATCTACACGGATCGACCATCAAGAAGGTGATGAGCAAGCCGGAGGGTCTCGCAAGCGCAGACTAAGCGGCATGGACTATGGAGTTATCCCAATTTTTCATCGAGTATCATCCTCGAATCGCCATCAAAGCCCAAGCCTGGGTGACTTTTATGGTAGAATGCTCGCTCACCGGAAGCGATCTGCGATTTACCGGAAGTCAATCTTCCGACGAAAGATGGCCGCTTCTTCAAATAGGGTCGAAAAGCGTGGACGTCAGTATGCGATGGATCCTCTACGATGATGTTAGTGGGCGCAGAATTATTTTAATAAGTCGGAAAGGATTCAAAGTTCAAGAGCCCATCGATTCGGGTTTAAAGCAACGAACAATGAAGTTTGAATACGAAGCGGTGTTAGCAGTGTCCGATTAGCAAAGAGTCTCAAGTCCAACAGCTTAATTATCTATAGTGATTCTCGGTTGGTCGTTAAAACAAATTGCGGGAGATTATGAAGCTCGTGGAACCCGAATGATCAAATATCCGCGAAATTAAGAAACCAACTTCAATTTTTCGCTTTCATGAAGTTTCAGAAGTATAGAGCGGCAAATGACAATTCTCATCGCTGATGCATTATCGAAACTAGCCACTTCTGAGATGCGTATGTCTTTCATGGATCGGTGTATTTGGAAATTTTACTGAAATGAAAGTGTTCAAAGACGAAGTCAGTGATGTGTATCAACCGAACAAACTGCTGGATGACCCCTACATCGAGTATTTGGCGGATGGCGTCCTTCCTTCGGATCAAATGCTAGCAAAAGAAGATCAAGTACAAGAGTACTAATTTTAGTCTTATCGACGGGATCTCTATCGATTGGCATTTTTCTCACCATTATTGAAATGTTTGGCTCCGTCCGCTTCGAGTATGCTCTTCTGAAGTTCAATGAAGGATTTGCGGTGATCATACGGTCGCTTAAGTCTTTGGCACATAAAGTGCTTCGACAAGGTTACTATTAGTCGACAATTTTCAAAGAAGCTACAGATACGTCAAGAAATGCGAAAATGCCACTCGATAGTCCGGTTCCATATCGCCCACCGGAAGAGTTATATTCGATTCTATCTCCTATACCCTTCATTTATGTCTGGGGTGGATATATTGGGACCGTTACCTAAAGCTAAAGGTCGTTTAGCTTAACCGTTATAGTTCTTATTGATTATATGACTAAGTGGGTAGAGGCAAAACCACTTTATCCGATAATGTAATGTGAGTGCTTAAAGTTTATAAAGGAGTGCATGGTGTTTAACCGGAATCCCTAAGGTATTGATATCGGACAATGGACGCCAGATTCAGTGGGTTCAAAATTTGAAGAATTTTTGAACGATTTGGGATCCAAAGACAAGAAGACTTCGTGGCTCATCCACAATCGAATGGGCAAGTTGAGGTAACCAACAGACGTCACGAATCTTAACGGAATCAAGCGTAGATTGGATGAAGCTAAGGGAGATGGCGGAAGAATTGCTAAGCGTCTTGCAAGGGCATACCGACACACACCAGGACTACTACGGGATTCACCCTTTCGATTGGCCTATGGTACTGATGCCTTAGTCCCAGTCGAGATCGGATCTCCAAGTCTTCGGGTAGGTCAATTCAAAGAAATCTACAACGATGAAGGACTGAAGGCTAACTTGGACCTGCTAGACGAAGTCAGAGAGGAAGCTTTAATCAAATTGGCTGCTTATCAACGAAGGGTGGCCAAACATTATAACAAGGGCGTCAAACTTCGTAGATTCAAAGTGGGAGACTTCGTTCTTAGAGAAGCCGAAGCTTCTACACCTCAAAACACGGGAAAGCTAATGCCGAAATTGGGAGGGCCATATGAAGTGATCAAGTACCAAAGCCGTACTTATCGATTAAAGGCACTCGATGGTTCCGAGATCAAGAACACTTGGCACGCCAAGGCGATTTCTAAGTATTTTAAATGAAGATTAAGTCGGTTTATCTAAGTCTGCATACACGATTATTTGATATTAATAAAGATCACTTTTCCACAATTTATCACCGGGTCCTATTTGTCCAGATGGTCACTATGGTGTAAGGAGGTATGGTAGGACTCACCGGCCATTCGATGGTAGCCCCAGTCCTTTTTGGTCCTATATCGATCTTATCTGGGTGATAAGTCAATGGTCACCGGTCCTATTGTCCGATGGTCACTATGGTGTAAGGAGGTATGGTAGGACTCAATGGCCGCCATTCGATGGTAGCCCCAGTCCTTTTGGTCCTATATCGATCTTATCGAGGTGGTAAGTCAATGGTCACCGTCCTATTTGTCCATGGTCACTATGGTGTAAGGAGGTATGGTAGGACTCATTGGCCATTCGATGGTAGCCCAGTCCTTTCGGTCTATATTGATCTTATCGTGGTGGTAAGTCAATGGTCATTTGGTCCTATTTGTCCGATGGTCACTATGGTGTAAGGAGGTATGGTAGGACTATTGGCCGTTCGATGGTAGCCTCAGTCCTTTTTTGGTCCTATATTGATCTTATCGAAATTGGTAAGTCAATGGTCACTATTAATCCTTATGTCTTGGTTCTTATCTCATTTGTCGTCCAAATTTACTTCACGTATGACCGATCTCACTCTTCTGCATCAATGAGTATAAGTTATTTATTTTGTTTAAGTGTTGAGTTCGGTTTATTTAGTTCATTAACTTGAATCTCATCTCAGTAAAATTCAATTCACTTCATTGCATAAGTTAATCATTATATGCTATGTCTAATTCAATAGTTCATCTTATCGATACTAAATTATTGACAAGAAACCGATCGGACGTAAGTCATAATCAAGACAGTTAAAGATTTATCAATATACATAAAATGCTCATTTCATTTAAGTCAATTATAAATTAATTACATAAACATAAAAAGTTTAAAGTAGTTAAATATTTACATAAAACCAAAAACATGATATATATTTCGTGCACCGCTTCATCATCTGAATTGAAAGCAATCTTGAGTCCAACCGAAAGCAAATTGATAGCTTCTCTTTTCCTCGCTCCCGAAAGTCCTCATATCCCTCCGAATAAACCTTCATGATCTCAACATTAAGTTCATCCGAGTCCCTGTACTCTGCCTGAATCTGCTTCCGGAGCTCTTCAGTCAAAATAGGGCCTCGTCCCTCAAGGTCCTTTATTTTATGGCGAGCTTGGACGCTGGCCTTATGCCTTCTGCTTCATCTTGAATCCTCATCTCACCTCACCAAGTTGAAGGACTAAGCTTCGATTGGTCAAGAAAACTCCTCATTTTCGCGCCTTCAGAGTAAGTTCTCTTCAACCAAACCAAAGATTCAGTTGGTCGAGTTTGTTGGTACGGCTTCTGATGCAACAACCCCATCCTCAGAGCCTTAGTTCGTCATCGATGTCTTCAAATCCATCTTAGCCTGATCCAATTCTACGTCTCAAGACCGCTTGATGGTATGAAAAGCATCTTCACGACCAATTTCTTTCTCGGTCCAAGGTCGATTTCAAAGATATTTATCTCTTTGTCGCATGAAATCTTCCTCGGCTTTCCATTTATGTCTCTTGACGCAATCGTCCAAGACAACGACGTTAGCTTTGCACATTTTCAAAATATTCTAGTCAAACGTCTAAAATGCTCAAAGGAAAATAGAGATGTGGAGGAAGAAGTGATTGTTATTTACCTTGGCGAATAACTCATTCCTCGTCGAGAAGATTTCATCCGTATGATCACTGAACCGGTGGTCGCCGGGCAGTCTTAGAAAAAGCTCAAGAGGTCAAAAGGAAAGTTGGCGTTGAACTGGGGCCATGTGGTCGGAGATCCCACTTTCGCACATGATAACCTTGACCAAGGACCAAGGGCCTTTCGGGAGAGGGTCTCGACTTTCGTGAGGAGAGAGAATGGGGCTTCGGGAGGTATAGAGTCTGCATGAATAGTTTTCATTCTGAGGATTTGTTTGGAGTGGGTTCTTTGGGTGTTGAAGCAGAGGCGTAACTTGGATGGCTATCGAGAGTACGTTTCTCTCTTCTGGATAACATTGGAATCCCTTCTCACAGTCACCGTCCCTTCTTCATCATATTTCTACAGGGGGCACGAAGGGTGGAATGACCGAAGACTGAGGAACCCTGAGCTCTTCGGCAGTTAAAGGGGTTATTTTTGTTTTTAATTTTTTGATCCTAAGTATATTTCTTCGATCAGGACGATCAAGTAAACCTTTGATCGAGGAATGGTTTGGAGGTTGGTTACTGCTTACGGTACAGGTTGGAGGAGTTACAAAAGGCCGACACAGGTTTTCTGGTAGCTCTCCTCTTCCATCGAGGTGAAGGGTCTCTTCGGTATGAGAACCTCTTGACTCTCTATTTCTTCTGTTTGAAATTCATCCGTATGAATTTCTGATGTTGAATTTACTTGGGGTAGCTTGGTTGGTGTAGCCTCAATTGCTTCAAAGACTTCCCGAATTAAGAAATCTTCGAACTCCTTTATTTCTAAGGAGCTCGATCGATCAAAGATAATCTTATATAAATCAAACAGTTCTATGTTAAAATTATATATCATAGAATATTTTCAAAAGGTATACATATATGAAATAAGTTTGGTACTTACACTTATGGTCATATAACCATGCTTGCTTGAGAGGAGTCCAGTATTTCCATTCTTCTTTTCTGGAAGTTGTCAAATAGCTCCATCATTTCCACTTCCCGCTTTCTTGAAATGTCTCCAAAGTCGCAGATATTTTTTTCGTCACCACCCATTTAAGAAAGAAGAAATCTCGGGCCTTTAACGAAAAACCACTTCTCGTGCCATCCCCTATTGCTCGAAGGGTGTTCACCAAATGAACGCTCACGTCAATTTCTCTCCGGACTTCTGGAGAATGTTTCTTGAGGCCTTGAACCCCTTCTCCTGGATTGCACTATCTTGTAGACGATGAAGAAGAAGTCCAGGGAGGGCTCACGCCCAATTCATGACGAAAGGCCACGAAGGCGAAATGTGGATGTAGGAGTTTGGCACCAGGGATTGTGAAAATCCCACACCCAAGAACCCCAAAGAGGGTCACTATAAAAGACATGAAGGGGGAAACGAACCCCTTCTCCAAAGAAAGTCACCGGACTACCGGCCCATCCTTCAAAGCCGTTGATACATCTTCTCACCGAATCTGGGTACCACACCGCATGGGTATCCGGAATGTGGAACCGAGTTCAACCCTCTTTAGTTCAAATTTCGGTTATGATGGAAGGAGTGTTAGCATGCGAGAATCGCTCCGTCTCTGTAGTATTAGGAGGGGTTTTTGGTTTTCTCGTTTAGGATTCGTGTCAAGTCCCCTCATGAAGATTAGGGTTTGGAGGAACCACAAAGAATGGGTGTTACAAGTATGGGGAACTCTGTTCGAGGTTGTGGGAAGCCATTTGTGACGATTTGCAGAGAGAAAGATCGTAAAATTTAGAAGGCGCTCGAATTTCAAATGAACAGTAAACTCGTCAAATTTGGTAAAGTTATCCTTTTATACCGATTTGCACATACGTTGTTCAAGATTTGCATTAAATGCTAGTAATAATTTGGAATTTGAATGGGAAGCGTCCGGTTTAGTCCCGTATTTAATGGATGAGCCTTTCCGATTTGGGCCCTTAAATTCCTTTCATTTCATTTCATGAAAGCGATAAATGGGTACGCTTTTTAATTACATCTTGTTATTTATTGATTCTCAAGAAAATATCATGGATTGTTTATAGTTTTTATTAAACATTCTCGCTCAACAAAAACTAGGGGGGCAATGATGGGTCGTGATATTTTATCTCTTTGGGTATTGGGCTTATTTTTTAATTATTCTATTGGGGCCTTTTATTATTTGAACTATGAAAGTCATTAAGCCCGGTCATCATATTATTTTCATTTCAAACTATAAGACCTGCCCGTCATTCGATTGGATCAATCCTTTAGACATTTTAATATCTACATCTTTGACTTGTAATGATGAAAAAGCATGTCGGTTGACTAAATAACCCGCCACGCATTAATGTGGATGGGATCATAATCGGTTACGGCGGTAATAAAGATGACCAAAGCGTTGGATAAACTACATGCGATCAAGCGGGACCCATCGAGTAAAGGGGGGTGTCGGTAGTAGTGGGTGGCACGCATAATTGAAAAAGAGGGTATAACTTAGCGAGGAAGTCTTCACCAAGAGTACGTTCTCATACACTTCATCATTCGTAATCACATACACACGAGAGAATTATTATTATCTCTTTATCTCAATATACTAGGTGATATAGCCTCCGTTTCGATAAATCTTGTGAACACGATATCGACTCTCACGCTTTGAAAGCTATCCCGATGGAACCGCCGTCGAAGCTTGTGGTGTTTATTGTGTTTACGTTGCAGGATCAGGACGTTTTAAGTGATTGGGACGTGACAAAAGATCTTGGCGTTAACAATGACCATTTTTTTTACATAGTACTACTTCCGTTTTTAAAAGATTGTCTCCGTTTTTAAAAGATTATCGTTTAAGATTTTGGCACACGGATTAAGAAAGTATTATTTATCAAGTAAAATTTGTTTGAAATTCTATCACTACCCCTCTATGGGAAATTGAAAACTATTAATACAAGAAAGAAAATTTCTTGAGACAATGAGAGAAGGTAGGGGTAATATAGAAAAGTAAATAATTTATTCTCCTCGAAAGTTGTAAACGATAAACTTTTTAGAATAAATTTTTTCTTCTAAAACGACAATCTTTTAAGAATGGAGGGAGTAGTAGAATACTACTACTAATATTTTTCTTTTTTTATGTATACGGTTATATATATCTGTTTCGGTACGATCATGAGTATATGTGAAGAGCTGATATACAATATGGGCATAATTTCACTCTTCTCCCCAGGTTAATGAAAATTAACTAATATTTTTTCTTTTTCCTTGTATTTGTATGGAATAAATCTAAACAATCAATCAGATGCTATTAGAGAGAAGTCAATGGAGCTGACTAATTTTTCAAATCAGGAAATAATTATAAGATCTTATTGTTTAAACATAGTAATTCTTACACTACTCTAGGTATTTATGTTAGAAATCGAACTATTTGAATCAATCTTGAACCGAACTCAAACTTTTCGAACTGAGTTGTTCGCGAACATAATCAAATCGAATCACATGAGTCAAGAACATGTTTAATCGAGCAATCGAACGTGAAACCATATATATGCGAACGCCGACTTTGAGACATTAAAACGAACTTGAACCAAATCAATCGATTCATGAATCCATTCGGTTCATTTGGAGGACTACTAGTTAGTGATAATATGGTAGGTACATAGTAAAAGTTAATTTTTTTTTTTACTTTTAATCTCGTTCCAATTGATGGAGAAATGTTTCTAACTAACAAATTAAACTTTGTTGACAATAGTGTAATAGTATGAAAACGGTTCTCGTCTCTTTTTGTGAAAATCCCATGCCGGCACGTACATATGGTGTAGAGGGCCTAGAGGCTGATCCGTGTCCCATGCAAAATTTTTAGTATTTTCACACGCAAGATCGTATGGATGGAGATCTGGACTTGGGCGTGTTTCTGAATTATGAAAGGGATCGCAAATTAAAGAGAACGAGAGCTAGCTGACCGATGTACTATTAATTATGCTAAGGGAACTAATCATTTACTCCCTCTCTCTAAAAGGACGAATATTAAGAAATATAAGAGAAGAAGAAAAAGAATATTTTTAAAAAAAAAATAAATTAGCCTTTTGTGGTCCCCGTTAGATTATATAAAGTCACGAATATTTTTTTTATATTAATAGATGCCACTAAAAAAATATTTACTCACATAATTATCCGTCAATTTATGTAATTTATTTTATTGTTTTTAAGAGAAAAAATCATACCTTTAATCATTTTTTGGAGAGGAAGTGAGAGAGTAACATCTTTTTGCTCATCTTATCTCCTAATACTCCTTTTTGGGAACCTTGATTCTGCCATTTCAACCTCCAAAAAGTTTTAATTCGTCCGCTTTATTTACAGCACTATGTCCCGCACCTCCCTTTCTCACTTTTTTAATAGTATTAAGGTTTGTATTTTGAAAATATTATACATTTCTTATCAGTGTATTTTTCAGATAATTATTACTTGTTCTTTGAAGTTTGATACGGAAGAGAAGTAAAAAACAAACATGGGACTCCCATTTTCAACTGAACAGAATTGAATAATAGCTCCGTTCCAAACGTTTTAAATGATTTTATTTTTCTTCAATTATTTGGCGTTCTATATAATTTAAGAGAATTAGTCATATATAGTATTTCTAAAATTACTCTTCATGAAAAAAATAAAAAAAGTATGAGATATATATACGATAAACAATATTATAGACAATTAATACTATATTTAATGCACAATTTTAAAACGTCATATATATTACTATGAAATGAAAGGAGTACACACTACTCAATCTCCTGTCAATAAATGTTCCTCTAGATATAGATTTTTCATTCTGCATTGTTTTTCAACAAGTATTTTTAATGTTTTCATTTTTCATAATTCCCTCGTCACGAGTTTGCGCAACCTAATTAGAGCTTTTTCAATAGTCTCTTCAATCACTTTGGGATACTCAAATAGGTGAGTCGCACTAGAAAAATTCTCTCCAACAACCTCTTCAATTTTAGTCATCAAATCTGCAACATCCTTCTCACTCTTAATTCAAATCTATAATTAAAGGCTAAAAACATTTACTACGTTTGATTGTACAACTCATTGAATTGAAAAGATTTATGAGACACAAAATATGAAAGTAGCAAATAATGCTTTTCAAATTGCTACGTAGGTCAATAAATTTTAATTTGAAGAGTTTTTTTTACTACTACTCTTGGGGATGCTCTTACTCCCTCCAAATATTTGATTTTTAAAGTAATTTTGGAATTTTTTAATTAAAACTCAAAATTGATGTGATTCATTTTTCTTTTGAAAATAATAAATTTATGATTAATAGTATTTCTTTTATAATTAATTTATAATTTTAATTATGTTATCTATAATTAAAAGAATTTATTTTAAACTTAAGTTTTTAAAATACCCCAAATCAACTTTTAGAAAGTCAAATGTTTTTGTATATTTTGAAATGGGTGGAGTATTATTGTTCTGAGAAATATCTTGTAGATATATAGAATAAAAATAGGAAATTGATTTTTCTACAAATAAAAATGATAATTCTACAAGATCTCTCTCACATGAATAGTAAATAGACTCCACTTGTCTAGAATTTCTAGAAATGATGTAGATATGAGGTGGTTAAATTAATTGAATGTAATTCACACATCCTGGGTAGTACTGGTTCTTGACTACTTGTATCAACATGTCGATAATGTTCAACCACGGAGTAACTGCGAACATGAAGAAACGTGAATCATGTCTTGGCGCATGTTTGGACTGATCATATATCTTTGCTATTCAGATTTTTAATTCTTGACTATTTCTTACTTAGTGGTAGACTTGTTACATATTGTTAGTATGCGTATATGATTCACGTGTGTTTTTGACATTTTTACATAGTTCTTATGGGACTCGCTGGATATTCGTGTGTGAGAGAAGAAAAGATAATGTGAAAATATAAAAAATATATATAAAAATATGAGTTCCCTGCACACACACATTATATATAGCCGCACCCCATGTTACTAACCCACTTCCTTAATCATCCTCATGTGCGCGAGTCCATATCTTTTTTTCAACCAAATTACTAAGCTCATACTAACAAGTACTAATATACATAATGAGTGTTTTCAAAATAGTCAATATGAAACTTTGATAAAACTATAAATTTGAGGCATAACCAACACACGTAATACCAAAACTAGGTCTTGGTTTCTTTCTTCTTCTTTTTACTTTTCTTTTTTTTTTCTCTTTAATTTCTTTTCTTTTTTGGTTGAGCTATATTATAATGGGATTCAGTGAGAAAATATATTATTTATGAAACATTATTAAATACAAAACAAAAAACAATATGTATTGTTTTTGAACAAGGTCAGTACTCTTGTGTGGACAGATTTTGATTTTTAGAAAATATTTTGAATGCACATAAGTAAAACAATTTAGCTGATGTATTCAATAAACTGAGGTACAGATGAATAGTTAGACATATATTTCCTATAAGTAATGCAATCACGATATTTCCTACTCGATTTGTTCATTAATTCTTCAAATAAAATAATTTATCTGATGTAATAAATTTAGTGGAGATGAATAGTTAAACATATCTTTCATATTACTCTCTTTGTCCAATATATTTTATTTATTTTAATTATTTTTTATAATTAAATTAATTAATTTTGAGATTAATAATTTGACTAAAGTATTACAAGTTTTGAAATTAAATTAATTGATTTTGACCGTATATTCAAAAATATTTTTTATGATAATAATTTTGTACTCTAAATATAATAAATTTAATCATGATAAATAAAATTGGATTTAAGTTTGAAGCGGAACTTCTTGCATGGTGCCCATTTTTTTACAAAATGGGCACCATGCAGTAGTGCGCCTTCCCATATTTACAAAACTGTCATTCATTACCAATTAAAAAAAAAACACAAGAAGCTCAGCTACGTCTATCGAAAAAGTGTGAATAATTGATAAAGATAATATTTTAAAAAAATATGAATAATTGATGAATAATATATCGAAAGAGTATGAATAATATATTGAAAAGGTGTGGATTAATAGTATAAATTAAAGATAATATAAAAAAGAGTGATAATTGATGTCCGGTAGATGTTGGTTAAGTTTTGATTATATATAGAGAGCTTAGTATAAGGAGTTTCATAACTTCCTTGCTTATCTTTCCTTTTACTATTTGAAAATTTCTTAGTATAAGTGTTTCTCAGAGTGTGCTAAAACTACCCAGGGTCGGCCTTGAGTTTTTCAGGGTCTAAAGCGGTAAAAAAAAAAATGGACTTTTTGTGAATTGCTATTAAGATATGCATAAAAAAACTAAGAACTTTTTCTGAACAAAAGAGCATCAATACGAAAGAATACCAAATATAATAACCAACTATTTCAATATTTTTTTTCCTTTTCTTTTTTCAGATCCAGACATATACTTTTTAGGAGTTATGGTGAATTAAAATTTAAAAATCTGCAAAATTCCAGCATAATCTCGTGATTATCTATAAATTAATTATCAAATAGGGGCTCCTTTATAATTATTAAGAGTCTAACACTACTCCCAAACAATTAAAAAAACTCAAAAGAGATTAAATTTTTTACTTGATTTATAATAGCATAAACAAATCTACTCAATCAGTCATCAAGCCCAATTAATTTAAACAATGCTTCTAAATCTCATAAACAAAATAATTAATTTCAAAACCCTAAAAAATAGAATTAATACATGAAATTAGCTTGAAATTTATGAGAAGTAATACTGGAATAACATTTAACACTTGAGCCTTCTGATTTTTTGATTTTCTATCTGTATTTATATCCATATGTAATTCAGCTATGGCATGGACAGTGATGAAGGAGACGAAGTCGGTGTCCGTTGGAGAAGGAAGCTCAATTGTTGCACCACTCAGTCACTCACCAGATTATTTATTTTTTATTTAAGTATTCTATATATTTAAGTAATGAAAGGAATAGAATATTTTAGGGGGGTCCTAAAAATTTGTGGGGCTTAAAGCACTAAGACCTCGACTTTTAGCCGGTAAAGTCTTTGAAACTATCTTAATTAAGTATTGGTGAATATCAATTAGAGTGTAATAATTATTTATGAGAGTTTTTTTTATAAAAGTTGCACAAGTACTTACACACATCACGCAATATTTACAACTCTTCTTTTAAAAAACTTTTCATTTAGAAGGTTCTTTTTTGAAAAATTTCATTTGTAATATTATTTTGAAATATTATTTTATTCCTTCAAAATTATTTTGAAGTTTATTCTACTCTATTTTGTACACTACACAAATTTATATTACCAAGTTACCTTTGAAGATTTCATAATATACGAGTTAATGTATCCCATGAAACTAATGTGTGGTAGTTACTAATTAAATAATAAATATACTTATAAATTAATCAACTACATAGAAAACAATATCTAGTCACACACTAAGGTAAGAAATGTCATTTTGTTTCATACTCCTAAATTTATGGTAGAAATTATTATTCGCTTCTCAATCTTATCATTAACAAAGAAAATTCTTAAAATAATTAAAATTTTCTTAATAGTTGGTGCTTCATATCTTTTCATCCAAATATTTCTATTAAATTTTAACCGTTTTATTTGATCTGTGAACATTAAATATTAATCTTGAACTCGAATCAATATTTTGGATATCATGCTGATAATTTGAACATTATTGGACTCTAGAAAAATTAAATTATAAATCTCTAATCTTTATTATTTATCTTATTATTTTGATTATTTATGTTCATCCTTAATATCAGTGTTATTTGTATTAATCATCAATACTAAATTGTTGTGAATATCTTTGGTCTGAATGCAAAGACAATATAATAATCGAGTGTCTTTAGCCTGTGTGACAAGGACAAATGGTGAAAAAAAATTTGGCCTAAATACAAAGAGAAACTATTGATTGGCATAATCATGACCATTTGAGTCAGTTAATGAAATCTTGATGGTAAATGTTTTTATTGGAGAATATAATAGACATTACTATCTATTTGACTCCTCTAATAAATTGTTACTTCCGCTGCAATTGTTTATTAAAAACTCATATTGTGTATCATTATCTAAATTTTTGAAGGTTAAAATGATTTATTCTTCGTTATCTTAGTCATGATTGTATTTACTAGGTTATTTGAGTTCAATATTTTATTTCATAATTCTTTTTAGGAAATGAGAGTGTTGTTGGGGTTAGCGAGGAAAGCAGGGGAATGAAATGATGGTCCGAGTTAGTAGCCATAATAGTTTTTAATATGTTGTAAAATAGTGTAATAATAATTGTACTAAAAATTTAGTGTGTGTTGATGTATTTTGCACGACATTATAATAATTTTTATATGCATAATCTATACATGTGGTTTGTATTTTGACGACTCAAATTGGATGATGTAGATCCGATTTTGAGGGCGTCACAAAATTAATTAAAAGATGAGAAAAATAAAATTGTGTTAGATAATTAGAGATAATATCTAAGAAAAATATAATTAATTTTTATTTTAAATAACAAATGATAAATAAAAAATAATATTAAAAGAGAGCTAAAAAGTCTAAAAGAGTAAAAATATGAATGGGATATTATATAGCACGAGTGTTGCTACGGTAGCAAAAAGAAAAACTTAGAAAATTAATTTAGAAAATAATATTACAAAATTTAATTTATGAATGATTCATCATAGATAAAATTAATCATAATAATCAACCATATTATTTTATAAATAATTTTTTTTTGTTAGATTCTTTTGTCAACTAGTATAGCATGCATATAAACATATATCTTGATTCTTGGCCTCAAATAATACACTGGTCTTCTGATTACGTCCCATCCACATGGCGAGTAACTAAGGAACCCAAATCCACAACATACCATCTTGACACGTGGTTATTTGACACATATATGGCGGATGAAAAGCCACTTGTATCCGCCTCTATATTCAAGTTTAAGATTGACATCCAAAGAAGCAGCAAGGCAACCTACTAGCATGATTGGGCTTGTTAGGTTTGGTATTGGAGCCCACCAGCTAAGAAAGGTATAGTTTAATGGTACTAGAAATGGGCCTGGGCCCACAAAACTCAGACACGTCTCCATTGGTAAGGCCTGAATGTCAAACAGTGTGACGCAGGAGAATTTAAGTGGGCTGAGTAAATTGACACATGCCCCTACCATGGACAGATATCACGTGAAGGCTGGGCACGTAGTGAATGGTTGGCGGGTCCCACCGGCCGACAAATGATTCAATGCGGTGGGAAACAGAGATAACCCCGGTTTGTGGAGATTAGCTCTAAATTATTAAAATATAAAAATAAATATCAAGTGCTGACTTCAATTCAATTGGATTTGAGTATCAATACGTAGAATTTCTAGTATGTGAATACGATAATTATAAAGCACATGTTTAATTATTATATTTCCAATTTTCCATATATTTTTACTTTTTAGTATTATTATTCGTATTTGTATATAGACCGTAGAGTATTATGGGCTTTAAAAGTCAAACCTCAGAAATTCTGTTCACTTGATAAGAGAGACGGTCCTCTTCTATAAAAATTTATAAAAGGATTTTCCTATTTTATTCTATTGATAATTCTATAAAGGGTCTTCCACTATTTTTAAAAGCTGAATTTAGTATTTTTAAAGATAAATAAATTTTTAAAGATACTGCCACAAAACAAAAGTTCATTAACATATAACATATAACAAAGGTTCATTAACATATAACATATTATTATTATATACTTTTATTAAACCAATTAAATACCAAATAAATTTATGTAGGCCATACTAAAGAAGAAATTTCCGCTCTCCCTCCTGGGCTTGGGTCTCACATCATAGCCAGGGGATCATATAACCTAGCTTTGATACTCAACCGCGACGCCCCAAAATTAGGTATATCATCACCCATCTTGGTCATGGGATACATTATCAGATGTAATTCAAATATAACTTATTAATACAACTCGCCATGTATAATACGACAAAACATAAATCGTGAGTTTGAATACAAATATTGTTACTGAGATTATACAAACTCAAAAGGAGTCCTCATTACAATTATTATCACACTATTTCACGTAATAATGTGGACTACTAATGCTATCCTCCTGACCATCACTCCGCTCCCCGACTCATCCCAAATTATATTCTCATTTCTCAAGAGAATAAAGAAAGAAAGGGTGAAATTCAACTCGCCCAAAGAAGAAATATTACGACTAAGATAATGCGAGAATAAATTATCATTAGTCTCCAACAATGTAAAACCGATAAAATATAATGACATCAAGTTTAATCATAATTTAACTAAGAATCCATTAAAAGAGTCAAGTAGAAAATAAAATCTACTATCTTTTATGATTTAAAAGGTTTTCATCATCATATCATTTGAGACTTCGAACAATAAATATTCCACATCATCGAATCACCCCGCACTACTTACGATTAATGATATTCTTTTTAAGATCACGACCACAATTATCCATGTACTTACTGAATCAAGAATATTTGTGTATTCATTAATGGTCATGATCATGCTAACAATTGTCCATCAATGCACTACGGGCCAATGAGGACTTTTACCACATCATTTATAATATTACTGGTACGATTATAATCAATAATCCTCGTCATAATCATACCAAGTTCATCTATACACTACATGCCACAAATGACTTTCAAAAAAATATAAATATGAGGATGATGACAATGATATAAGAATTCAATAAAACAAGTTCAAGAATTAATTTATCCATGAACTAATAATGTCCAAATTATCAACATGATACTGCTTTGTAGAGTTAAATTCAAGAATGCTCAGAGTAATATATCCATGAAAAGATACTAGATGAAGCGCAAGTATCAAAGATATTCCACTAATTTCATGGAGTATAGTAGTCAAAACATTAACCAAATTTGAGTATAATAAAGAATGGAATAACAAAAGAAATCACCACGCACGCGCAGATTTGATGTATTAAAAGTTATTCCAATAATACTAAATAATCTGAACAATGTCAAAGCGAAATTGCACCGACGGGATATTCCAATGTAATAATAAAGATTTTAATCGGTCCCAGTAAACGCATGTATACGATATTTTCAATGTAATAATAAAGATTTTAATCAGTCCGCCAGAAAACGCATGCATGTGATATTCTAATAGAATAATAAAGATTTTAATCAGTCCGACGAAAACGCATGCATGTGATATTCCAAATGTAATAATAAAGACGGAATAATAGAAGAATGTCACCAAGTATAGGGTAGATCACAGATATCAAAGTTATTCCAATGTAATAATAAGAAATTGAATAACAACAGCTTCTCTTCATGAATAAGAAAGAATAACAATTCTTTACCGTAAAAAGAACCCAATATAAGAGTAGTTAAGAGTGTAAATTTTTCTTCTTTCTTTTATAATTTTCTCTCTGTAGTTTCAAAGTGATTTCAAGAAAATAATGAAGGAATGAGCTTCATTTTTATAGTAAAATGGATCGTATAAGAAATAACTCATGAACTGGTCCAGATTGATTTACTTTAATCTAACTATCCATATTTAAAGCAAAATCTTTTAAATAAAATATAATATATATTATATATATGAAATATATATTATATATATTAAATATATATATATATATATATATAGAATGTGCTAAAATTTTCCACGGTCCATTTCCCTTCCTGCCTCAACTTGTCAACAAGTGATGTATATATATATATAATATATAACATATAAAATATAAACATATATATATATATATATATATGTAATAATAATGATGATAACTCCCTCTTGGCCTTTTTTTTCTTTTTTTCTCCCACCAAAAACCCACCCGACAACATGTCTTCCACTCAAGACTTTGTTATACATGGGTCCCACTCGTGGTCTCCCACCATTTATTATATATAAAATAACTTTCTATCGATTATTTAAAAACGGGTAAATGGAGGGTCCATAAAATACGCCAAAATTCACAACAATTACTATAGCAATAATTGAACAAAACTGAGTGACTAAGCATCAATAATTAATATCGTGCGCTACTACGCAACTACGCCAGACATCGTAGACTTTTAACACCGGGTGTTTCAACAAGCTTAATCAGTAAAACTTCCGCCGTTATTTTCATAAAGTATTTTGTCGCTTTCTCAATTCGACAATAATTCCGCTTAGGGTCCACTAATGATTATGCCGTTGTATTTAATATTCCCCACCAATCGAATATTATATAACAACTCACGTATTTTGAAAAATTTATAAATATTACCCACAACTATAACATTATATCAATTTCACCCCATAATATTCAAAAATAATATTTATAGAAAATTCATCTTTATTCAAAAAGTCAGGTTTTACAATCTCCCTTCTTATGAAATTACGCCCTCGAATTAAAGGTACGTGACTGGTATGTCGAAGAGGTAAGGATACCTTGATTTCATTTCAGATTCTAACTCCCAAATCATTTCCTCAACATCGTGGTTTCTCCACAAAAACTTTGACTTGAGGTATAACTCTCGTGCGTAGAATATGTTCCTTTTATCCAAGATTTGAACAGAAACCTCTTCATACGCCAAATCTTCCGCTATTTTGTCCGATTCTAACTCAATAATGCGGTTCGGTCTTTCACATATTTACGTAACATGGATATGTGAAAACGTTATGAACACGAGACATACTTGGCAGTATAACGAGTCTATAGCCACGCTTCCTACTCGATCAAGGATTAATAATGGGCCAATGAATCGAGGATCGAGCTTTCCTCTCTTTCCAAATCTCGTAGCTCCTTTCCATGGAGCAACACGTAACAACACACGATCTCCTATATCGAATTCCACGCCCTTTCGATGAAGATCGGATAACTCTTTTCATCGATCTTGTGAGGTTTTTATACGTTGCGATCGTTTGAATCTTTTCCGTAGTTATACGCACTCAACTCCGGCCCCAACAACATTGCTTCACCCACCTCATCCCAAAGATATCGAGAACGACATTTTCTTCCATACAACGCTCGAATGGAGCCATGCCAATACTTGCTTGATAACTGTTGTTGTAGGAAAACTCCACCAATGGTAAGAACTTGTCCCAACTCCCTCAAATCAAGGACACGTAGTCTTAATAGATCTTCAAGAGTTTGAATTGTCCTCTCCGATCGTCCGTCCGGCTCGAGGATGATATGCCGAAGCTAAATCGTAAATCATGCGTCCATAGCTTTTTGTAAACTAAACCAAAATAGTATACATCACCCATTCGAGTTGTCAATATATGGGATACGTAAACAACTACAACTTTATTATTACAACAAGAAATCTGTGAGTTTGAATACAAATATTATCTTCTAGATAATATCTATACTCAAATAAATCCTCATCACATTTATTGATACATTATTTTACAAAAATGGTGAGGACTACTAAACAACTCTCTCTAAAATCCTTTATTGATACATTCCATACCCCGACTAAACAATCGCTATATTCTTCGCCTCCTTATATTCTCGCCTCCGAGAAAAAAAAAATGGAACAAAAAGGAAAAGGGTGAGCTCAACTAGCCCAAAGAAGAATATTACGACTAAGATAATATACAACAAATTATCGTTAGTCTTCAACAGGAAAAAATCTAATAGAATACAATAGACAACAAATTTTAAATCAATATTCGCAATGAAATAATAATTCATTAGAAGAGTTAAGTAGAGAATGCAAACTACTATCTTCTATGTATGAATTTAAAAGTTCATCGCTCATCTTTTATCCCCGTAACATCAATCAATATACATCCGAATCAAATATTCATCTTTGCACTACAGCCAAAGATATTCATCACCGGTCATGTTCATCTAAACACTGCTCATCTTTGCACTACGCCCAAAGATATTCTTCGAAATCATTCATCTTCAGACTACAAAGCCAAAGATATTCAATAATATCATCATTTAAGACCGAGGATGATGAAAATATTTTTAAAGAAACGAATCCAAAGAAAACAAAATGACAAGGATTAAGGATTAAGGATTCGTATTTTGTTTTATCCATGTTCAAAAATACCTCAAAAATAATCATAGTGGTGTAAAATTCAAGAATGATCAAAACATGGATACAATCAAAGCTAGTATCCGTAATAGATATTTTGACAAAAGAAAAATTTTATTTTCATTTGAATAAGGTCCGATATCGTGAATAAGATCAGATAATGCGAATAAAAGATGAGAGAATTCCAATAAAAATCTTCACGCTTCACAAAAGTTCCAAATTTGAATAAAAACTCATCAATAAGAACTCAATATTTCAAAGATAAAAAGTATTTGAAGAAATAATATTTCAATAATGATAAAAAATAATATCCCTTACATCCCTTACCTCGAAATTAAGATTTCTAAATAAAATACCGGATATAAAGTCAAGGAAACTTCAACCGCCTAACAATACTCAAAGTATACTCAAAATACTCACAAGAATACGCCGATAATATAGAGAGAGAAAACTTCAGCTTCGTGTGATTTTCAATTCTAACCTAAGACCCTATTTATAGAAAAATGCTAGAATAACCAAAGCAAGAAAATTTAATAAAATATTAATATATATATATAAATTTTCTTACGCCCATCTTTGAAGATCTGATTTCAGCAATTAATATCACATGTTAGCCCACTTAAATGCAAAAAAACGTTTTTCTTTAAAATAATAATTAAAACTTCCAAAATCAATTATTTCGAGCTTCTAACTTCAATAATTCATAATAAATAGCCCTTTTATCAGAAAATTCAATCTCATGAGTTTTTATAGGAAATTCAATTTCTACAACTTTGCAGAAGAAAGTTTTTCCAAATTCCAAATGTAAATTGACCAAATCCACAAACCAAGCAATTTTACAAAGCTATAATCAAATTTCAAATAATAAATGGGGTCCAATTTACATGTTTAACATGTTTTAAACATTTATTGCAACAAAAATACTCTTCCTCCTCAGATACTCATATATCCCACATTCGTTGTAAAAATATCACCATTATTATATTATTAAAATATAATAATATATTTAAATGAATTATTTTATCGTAAAAAGATAAAATTTCAATTTTCAACAATTGTCACATTAAAAATTTTCTCCATCTATATCCACATAAAATCAATATTTTCCTCATCATATGAATCAATAATTAATTATTCACAAATAATATTACGTAATCACAATATCGACAACCAGTGCAGCCTCAGAAAGAGGGGGCTTTCCAATAAGAATTTCTCCTCATCGGGCGCCAAGCAATTAGGTGACCAAACCTCTCCTTAGATGTAACTTTCTAGACATCGCCAATAATGTTATCTAATAATATTATTCAGATAATATGAATTATTGCTTCGATAATGAAAAATATCGTAAATGACAATTATCAAACAACAAAGAATATAAAATATCAACGCAAAGAATTATTAAATCAATAAAATATCGAATAAGAATTATCGTAACCATTATCGAGTAGTGCCTTCACGTAAGAATCAATAATTGGTGCAATACCGCAAAGCACCGTGTTTTTAACCAATTTAGTATTTTAACAAGATAAATGGTAGAATAACTACGCCGTTATTTTTAAACAACTTATATTTGTCGCTTTCTTCATCCAATCGCTTTCACATGGGCCCCACACATGGTCATACTACATCGCATTTAATATTCCCCGACAAAGCATTTAAT
This sequence comes from Panax quinquefolius, assembly GCA_020205615.1. Classification (NCBI taxonomy): domain Eukaryota; kingdom Viridiplantae; phylum Streptophyta; class Magnoliopsida; order Apiales; family Araliaceae; genus Panax; species Panax quinquefolius. Next base: position 11,657,364 of record CM035172.1, on the reverse strand, counting down.
ATTCCACGACCAAACGAATATTCCCCGACAACAATGAATATTTTATAACCACTTGCTTATTTTGAAATATTTGCATGATTTTACCCATAACTATCCACATTAATCAAATCAACCCTTACTATTTCAAAATAATAAATAGAGAAAATTAAATTTCATTAATAATAAGTTGGGGTCTTACAACCTCCCTCCTTATGAAATTTCGTCCTCTAAATCGACGACGCACTCGGTGTGTTTCAAAAGGTGAGGATACCTCGCTTTCATTTCCGCTTTCCAATTCCTGTGTCATTTCCTCTATAAAGCATGATTCCTCCACAAAACTTTAACTTGTGGTATGACCTTTTCATGCCAGAGGACATGCTCCTTCCTATCCAAGATCTTGACAGTACCTCCTCATACGCTAAGTCTTCTATTATCTCGTCCCTGCTTCTAACTCTATAACGTGGTTCGGTCTTTCACATATTTACGGCAGTACGATATGTGAAACACATTATGAACACGAGACATACTTTGAGGTAACGCAGTCTATATAGCTACATTTCCTACTTCCTGGCCAAGAATTTGAAATGGACCAATAAATCGTGGATCGAGCTTTCCTCTCTTCCCAAATCTTGTAACTCCTTCCACGGAGCAACTCGCAACAATACACGATCCCCTATACTAAATTCCACGCCCTTTTCGATGAAGATCCGCATAACTCTTTTGTCGATCTTGTGCCGCTTTGATATACGCTTGTCAATCATTTGAATCTTTTCTAGAGTCATATCGCATTTCAACTCGGTCCCAACAATGTTGCTTCACCCACCTCATCCCAACATATCGAGAACGACATTTTCGGCCCATATAATGCTTCAAATGGAGCCACACCTATACTTGCTCGATAAATCATGTTGTAGGAGAATTCCACCAATGGTAAATACTTATCCTAACCGCCTCAAGTCTAGGACACAGTAGTCTTAATAGATCTTCAAGAGTTTGAATAGTCCTCTCTCGATTGTCCGTCTGCTTGAGGATGGTATGCCAACTAAATCGCAAAATCTGCGCTCATAGCTTTTTGCAAGCTAACCCAAAATCTTGGCTGAATCTTGGGTCACGATCCAAACTATGGATACCGCATGCCATGCAACCTCACAATCTCATTCACGCATATACTAGCAAGACGCTCAAGGAATAAGTCTCCCATGACGCAAAGAAATGAGCAGACTTTGGTTAATCTATCAACAATAACCCAAATAAGATTGATGCCTTGAGAAACCGTAGGAAGACCCGTAACGAAATCCATGGTAATGTGTTCCCACTTCCATTTCGAATCTCAAGTGGTTGCAACGGACCCTTAGGTACTAGATGCTTCCGCCTTTACACGCCGACAAGTTAAACACATCGAGATAAACTTTGCAATCTCTCTCTTCATATTGTTCCACCAAAATGTATGTCAAGATCACGATACATTTTAGTACTTCCAGTGATGGATTGCAAATGGTGTATCAGTGCCTCCATCATAATCTTGTACTTCAAATCGTAGTCGTTAGGACACAAAGTCTAGAGTGGACTCAAGTATTCCTTCTTCATCAATTCTCGCCCTAATAGCTCCTTCTTGACTTTCTTCTTCATACGATCACTCCTCCTGCCTGGGCTCGAGCAACCTTAACTTTTTCTATTAAAGTCGGGTTCTACGCCAGATACTTGACATCATCGCACTCATTCCCAAGATATGATCTTTTACTCAACGCCACAACCACCACGCTCGCTTTTCCGTGATGGTATCAATAGTGTGGTCGTAGTCTTTCAATAGCTCGAGCCAACGTCACGCCGCATGTCGAGTTCTTTTTTTGAGTGAAGAAATATTTAAGGCTTTTATGGTCCAATATATCTCCACTTTCTCCCCATATAGATAAGCCTCCATATTTTTAGCGCTGAAAACGATCACCGCTAACTCTAGATCACGAAGTAGGATAATTCCTCTCATACTCTTTTGTTGTCATGAGCATAAAGCTATGACTTTCCCACGCTGCATGAGAACACATCCTAACCCTTTGCCTCAAGCATCATCAGAGATAACAAATCCATCCGAAACCAGATGGTATTGTTAGAACAAAATAAATAAGTCTCCTCTAAGCTCTTGAAACTCTTCTCGCATTCTTCGCTCCAAACGAATTTTGTATCCTTCCGAAGTTAGCCGAAGTTAATGGAGTAGCGATTCGAGAAAACCCTTCCACGAATCTCCGATAATAACCAAATTTAAGCCCAAAAAAGCTACGATTTCAACCACCGACTTTCGCTGTTCTAACTTTCAGATTGCTTCAATCTTCGCCGATCAACAGATACTCCATGTTTCGACACACCCGCGCGCCAAGGAATGCTACTTCCTCAAGCCGTAACTCGCATTTCTTCAATTTGGCATATAGTTTGTTTTCACGGGCCTTTTGAGTACCAAATTTCAAATGGTGCTCATGATCTTCACGACTTTTTGAATATATATAGGATGTCATCAATAAAGACAACAACGAACCGATCCAAATATTCCTCAATACTCTGGCTCATCATATCCATGAAAGTCAGCAGAGAGCATTAGTCAAATCCGAAAGACACGACTAAGAATTCATAATGCCCATACCGAGTTCTCAAGGCGCCTTTGAATATCCTCGCCTAATCTTCAAATTGATGATATCCAGTAATCTAAGATCGATTTTTGAAAAGAATCAGGCCCTCTTGCAATCGGTCAAACAAGTCATCAATACGAGGTAGAGGATACCTATTCTCGATGGTGACATGGTTCAATTCCCGATAGTCAATACAAAGTCGCATACTCCCGCCTTTTTCTTTTTACTTAATAAAACAGAGAGCACCCAAGGAGATGTACTAGATCGAATGAAACCGATGTCCAACAATTCCTCGTAGTTGACCTTTAACTCCTCAAGTTCAATAGAGCCATTCGATATGGGTTTTAGAAATGGGCTTTGTACAAAGTTCAAGATCAATAAAGAATTCAACTTCACGCTCGGGGTAGACCGGAAGTTCTTCAGAAATACGCCAGAAAGTCAATAACAACAGAATATTATTCAAATTTGACGTGTCTTTATTCAAATCCATAACATGGGCTAAGAAAGCTTGACATCCGCTTTTCAATAAACGAATAACTTTATGATTAGATATGATGTTGATTGATTTTAATGGTTTAGTTGCTTGAATTGCATAAAAAAGTTGTTAGAATATGAAAACTAACAACCTTACGAAAACAATCAATTTTGGTATGATGAGTAGTTAACCAATCAATCAATCTAAAATCACATCAAAAGCAAGTATCTTTAAAGAGATAAGGTCAATGTAAGGTAATGGTGCCAACTCAATCAAACAAGATTTATAAACAAAGGATGTGATGAAAGTTTCTCCTAACTGAGTTTCCACAGATAGTCAAAGTCTAATTTCTCCTGAGTCAAGTTTAAACGCTGAGCACAAGCAGAGAGATAAATGAATGGGTAGCACCCAGATTAAGTAAGGTATAAACTTCACAAGAATTTATAAATAGCTTACCCGTGATCACCTCGCTTGTTCCTCGATTTTGACCAAATACAACAAACGCCTTCCTGAATCGCTGACTTTGACTTTTCTCGGGATACTTTTTCGAGTCACCGTCCCCGCTTAACTAGGTTTCGCCATCAGATAATCTCGAGCGATATGTCCTTCCTTTCCACAATTATAGCATACCTTGAATCTGTCAGGGACAGCTTGACCGATATGTCCTCTTCCCCGTGATTTATAGCATACGACCGGTGGTCGCTTCTCTCCCTTAGAACCAGCTTGTCACGCAAGACCGCTGCCTTCATATGGTCGCTGTTAAATCTCCTTTTAAAATCTCCTCCCGACTCGCTTTTCTATTTTCACGGCTATGATTACCACCACCAGTGGGTTACCATTTTTGTCCGCTCTGCTTTTCTCCGCCGGTTATCATTATTCTGCTGATCGCTATCTCCGGTACGATCCTCGTCAGGGTCCCCTCAATGACCATACTCAAGTATCTCGCCTAATAATTGAGCCCTCAAGCACAACATCCTAATAGAGAGAAAATTTATGAGAAATGAGATATCGACGACGCCGTTTCAAACCTCTAAGAAACATCCGCCATACGCTCCTCATTCTCCACCAAATGAGGTGCAAACCTCGATAACTCGCAAACTTTGCCTCGCATCGAGACACCGCCATGTTGTTTTGCTTCTAATCTGATGAACTCCACTTCCTTCATACGACGAACACTTTCGTGAAAGTATTTGTCATTAAATAGTTTCAAACGCTTCCCAAGACACGCCGAAAAGCGGCCGATGGGTACGCTTCACGCACTTCCCACCAAAGAGTCCGCCTTCGCCACGAACATAAAGGTGGCGAATGGAACCTTCGTTCCTCCGCATCCCAAGACATCGAATATCTTGTAATTTGTTTGACCCATGTTTCCGCCATGATCGGATCCGCTTTCCTTAAATTCGTGGTCCCAACTTCAATCGCTTGGCAGTGATAACCCGTGAATTGCTATCATTTCCTCCTCATTTTTGAACACGAAGTCTCCTCGTCTCGATTTTGCATGAATCGCAAAAAGCTTCTAAACATCCCCTCGCTCATCATCTCGCCAAAGGTGTTGTTCACAGAGGAAACATTGCCACTGCTCATTGACGCGCTCTCCTCGCTGGTGAGTACAAAGCGCCTCCACTGGCCTCATTTCCATTGTTAATATTCTCAATGACATTCTCAAATACCGCCATAAAACAAGGGTTAATTAAGGAAATCAATATATCACATAATATCCCTATATACCGACTAACTAACAAATAAGCTTAGTAGACACACTAGCTAAGGATTTACTCGCCTCTCCTCCTAGTTCTATTCCCCGATCTCCGCCAGAGATCATATCCCTAAGCTCGATACCAACCGCGACGCCCCCAAAATAGTATATACATCACCCATTCTGAAAGTTGTCAATACACGGTATGTAAAACAACTACAACTTTATTATTACAACAAGAAATCGTGAGTTTGAATACAAATATTATCTTCTGCATAATATCTATACTCAAATAAATCCTCATCACATTTATCGATACATTATTTTACAAAAATGGTGAGGACTACTAAACAACTCTCTAAAACCTTCATTCCATACCCCACTCAGCACTCGCTATATTCTCGCCTCCCGAGAAGAAAAATGGAACAAAAAGGAAAAGGGTGAGCTCAACTAGCCCAAGAAAGAATATTACGACTAAGATAATATACAACAAATTATCGTTAGTCTTCAACAGGAAAAATCTAATGTAATACAATAGACAACAAATTTTAAATCAATATTCGCAATGAAATAATAATTCATTGTAAGAGTTAAGTAGAGAATGCAAACTACTATCTTCTATGTATGAATTTAAAAGTTCATCGCTCATCTTTTATCCCCGTAACATCAATCAATATACATCCGAATCAAATATTCATCTTTGCACTACAAAGCCAAAGATATTCATCACCGGGTCATGTTCATCTAAACACTGCTCATCTTCGCACTACGCCCAAAGATATTCTTCAGAAATCATTCATCTTTGCACTACAAAAGCCAAAGATATTCAATAATATCATCATTTAAGACCGAGGATGATGAAAATATTTTTTAAAAGAAACGAATCCAAAGGAAACAAAATGACAAGGATTAAGGATTAAGGATTCGTATTTTGTTTTATCCATGTTCAAAAATACCTCAAAAAATAATCATAGTGGTGTAAAATTCAAGAATGATCAAAACATGGATACAATCAAAGCTAGTATCCGTAATAGATATTTTGACTAAAAGAAAAATTTTTTTTTTCAATGAATAATATACGTGAATAAGAATCTGACACCAAAAAGATAAAAAATTCCAAAAAAAACATCTTCACGCTTACTTATAAGATAATAAGAATCGTGAATAAAGAACTCATGAATAAGAATCGTGAATAAGAACTCATGACAATACCAAAAGTTCCAAATTTGATAAAAAACTCAGATCAATATTTCAAAGATAATGATATTGAAGAAATAATATCATTACGAAAAAAAAATAATATCCCTTACCTCACAAAGATTAAGATTTCTAAATAAATACCTGATATAAAGGCATGACTAACTCAGCACCGCCTAACAATACTCAAAGTATACTCAAAATACTCACAAGAATACGCCGATAATATAGAGAGAGAAAACTTCAGCTTCGTGTGATTTTCAATTCTAACCCAAGACCCTATTTATAGAAAATGCTAGAACACCAAAGCGTAAAATTTAATAAAATATTAATATATATATATAAATTTCCTACGCCATCTTTGAAGATCTGATTTCAGCAATTAATATCACATGTTAAATGAATTCACTTAAATGCAAAAAAAACGTTTTTCTTAAAATAAAATAATTAAAACTTCCAAAATCAATTATTTTGAGCTTCTAACTTCAATAATTCATAATAAATAGCCCTTTTATCAGAAAAATTCAAATCTCATGAGTTTTATAGGAAATTCAATTCTCTACAACTTTGCGTAAGAAAGTTTTTCCAAATTCCAAACAGAAATTGACCAAAATCCATAAACGGGCAATTTTACAAAGCTATAATCAAATTTCACCAATAAATGGGGTCCACCGACATGTTTAAAATGTTTTAAAACATTTATTGCAACAAAAATACTTTTCCTCCTCAGATACTCATATATCCCACATTCGTTGTAAAATATCACCATTATTATATTATTAAAATATAATAATATATTTAAATGAATTATTTTATCGTAAAAAGATAAAATTTCAATTTTCAACAATTGTCACATTAAAAAATTTCTCTCCATCTATATCCACATAAAATCAATATTTTCCTCATCATATGAATCAATAATTAATTATTCACAAATAATATTACGTAATCACAATATCGACAACTGTGCAGCTCCTGTGAAAGAGGGGCTTTCCAATAAGAATTTCTCCTTATCGGCGCAAGCAATTAGTGTGACCAAACCTCTCCTTAGATGTAACTTTCTAGACATCGCCAATAATGTTATCTAATAATATTATTCTATTATAATAATATGAATTATCGCTTCGATAATGAAAAATAATATCGTAATGACAATTATCAAACAACAAAGAATATAAAATATCAACGCAAAGAATTATTAAATCAATAAAATAAAATACGAATAAGAATTATCGTAACCATTATCGAAAGTAGTGCCTTCACGTAAGAATCAATAATCGGTGCAATACCGTGCTACATCGTGTTTTAACCACCGAGTATTTTAACAAGATAATCTAAATAACTACGCCGTTATTTTTAAACAACTTATATTTGTCGCTTTCTTCATCCAATCGCTTTCACATGGGGCCACATAAGGTCAAGCTACCATCGCATTTAATATTCCCCGACAAAGATTTAATATTCCACGACCAAACGAATATTCCCCGACAACAATGAATATTTTATAACCACTTGCTTATTTTGAAATATTTATGATTTTATACCTAACTATCCATATTACTCATCAACCCTTAATTTCAAATAATAACCCTTTTCATTATTTCAAAATAATAAATAGAAAATTAAATTTCATTAAGAAATAATATCCAAATTAAGCCGAGAAAGCTACGACTTCTATTACTTGATTTAGGTTGCTCCCATCTTTGAATAGCTTAAATCTTTGGTCAACATATATTCCATGACTTGATACCACGCGCCCAAGGAATGTTACTTCCTCGCCGTAACTCGTGATTTCTTCAACTTGCATAAAGCTTATTCATTCAAGGCTTTTGAGTATCAAATTCAAGTGTTGCTCATGATCTTCACGGGTTTTGGAATATATGAGGATGTCATCAATAAAGACGACCACAAAGTGATCCAAATATTCCTCAATACTCGGTTCATCATATCCATGAAGGCGAGAGACCATTAGTCAATCCAAAGGACATGACTAGAATTTATAATGCCCGCATCGAGTTCTCGAAAAGCCGCCTTTGAATGTCAACGGTTCTAATCTTCAATCGGTGATATCCAGAATCGAAGATCAATCTTTGAAAAGAATTTGGCTCCTCAGAATCGTCAAACAAGTCATCAATACGCGGCAATGGGTACTATTTTTGATGGTGACATGATTCAACTCCCAATAATCAATACAAAGTCGATACTCCCATCTTTCTTCTTCACGAATAGAACAGAGCACCCCAAGGAGAAGTACTAGGACGAATAAAGCCAATGTCTAACAATTTCTCGCAGCTGAGTCTTTAACTCCTCAAGTTCAATAGAGCCATTCGATATGGGATTTAGAAATGGGTTTTGTACCGGTTCAAGGTCGATACAAAATTCAATTTCACGCCTGGGGTAGGCCAGAAGTTCTTCGTGGAATACGCCAGAAATTCATTAACAATAGAAATATTATTCAAAACTCGATTTATTTTTGTTTAGATCATGATATGAGCTAAGAAAGCTTGACATCCGCTTTTTCAATAAACGAATAGCTTTATGGCTTGAGATGACAGTGATTGATTTTAATGGTTTGGTTGCTTGAATTCACATAATAGGTCGATTAGGGATATGAAAGCTAACAACCTTACGAAAACTATCAATTTTTGCATGATGAATAGTTAACCAATCAATCCCTAGAATTATATCAAATGCAAGTATTTTTAATGCAATAAGATCGACAGGTAATGTGTGGGTACCAACTTGAACCAAACAAGACTTATAAACCGTGGATGTAATGAAGGTTTCTCTCAATGGAGTTTCCACAGATAAATCAAAGTCTAATTTCTCCGGAGTCAAATTTAATCGTTGAGCGCAAGTAGGAGAAATAAAAGAATGGGTAGAACCGGTATCAAATAAGGTATATACTTCGCTAGAGTTTATGATAAGCTTTCACCCGTGATGACCTCATTCGGTTCCTCGCTTTCCGGGAGGTCACTACAAACGCCTCCCTCAGACCATCGGCTTTCGACTTTTCTCGACTACCTTTGGTGCCTCCATCCTAGCCGAACTTGTTTTCTGGAATCGACAAAATCGGGCTAGTGACCTTCTCTTCCACAATTATAACATGCTTTGACTGTGATCGCTAGCTTGATGATCATCCTCTCTCCGCATTTGAAGCATATGATAGTGGTCGCTTCTCCTTCCTTAACAATGGATGCTTTGTGTCGACGCCTTTCCATCATCATTGAATCTCCTCTTCTTGAAATATCTATTTTACCGTCTTCGCCATGATTACCACCGGCGGTTACCATTTCGCATGTTGATTCCTCCACGCTTGTTGTCGCTGCTTCACGACCGATACCACCGGTATTTTCATGCTTCAATCGCTTTTTTCTTAGTTGCGTTGACTGCTATCACGCGCCCAATAATCGAGCCCTATTTACAACATCCGAGTACAAACACGCTTTACGAGAAATAAGATATCGACGATCTCCTGCTTCAAACCTCGTAAAAAACATTCGCGTCATTCGCCTCCTCATTATCGACCAAATGGGATGCAAACCGATAACTCAAAAATTTAGCCTCGTATCATGCGACACGGCCATATTATTTTGTTCCAATTTGATAAACTCCACTTCTTTCATGTGACGAATACTTTAAAAAGTACTTGTCGTTGAATAGCTATTGAACTTCTCCCAAGACATCTTGAGTCGGCCAGTCAAGTACGCTTTTACGATTCCCACCAAGAATCGCCTTCACGCAAACATAAGGTGGCGGCGGAACCTTTTGCTTCTCGAGCATCCCAAGACATCAAATATCTTGGTGATATGCTTTATCCATGCTTCCGCCTTAAGTGGTTTTGGCTTCTCCTATAAACTCCTGGGGTCCCAGCCTCGAATCTGCTTAGCGGTGACCGTCCCGAGAGTTTCCAAAGGTTTCCACCTACATTTTGGACAGGAGCCGATCTCGCCTAATTTTGCATGAATTGCATAAAGCCTCTGAATAGTCCATCATTCATCATTTGGTCAGTGTTGTTGTTTGCATGAGGATTGTCGCCTTCCTGATGCACATTTTCCTGATTATTGATATATGGAGACTCAACGGTCTCTTGTGCTCCATTGCTATTTTCAACATTCTCGGATGTTATTTTCAAATACTGCCACAAAACAAAGGTTCATTAACATATAACATATTATCCATATACTTTGATCGACCAATTAAATATCAAATAAACTTAGGTAGTTCATACTAGCGAAGGAATTTCCCGACTCTCCCCTCCTAGTTCTAGTCTCACATCATAGCCAGGGATCATATAACCTAGCTTTGATACCAACTGTGACGCCCCCAAAATTAGGTATACATCACCCATCTTGGGTCGCCAGATACATGGTACAGAATTCAAATACAACTTATTAATACAACTGTCATGTACAATACGACAAAACAAAAACTGTGAGTTTGAATACAAATATTGTCTACTAGAGGTTATACAAACTCAAAATGAGTCCTCATTACAATTATTATCACACTATTTCACAGAATAATGAGGACTACTAATGCTATCCTCTGGACCATCACTCCGTTCCCCGACTTGTCCCAAATTATATTCTCATTTCTTGAAGAGAACAAAGAAAGAAAGAAAGAGTGAGCTCAACTAGCCCAAAGAAGAAATATTATGACTAAAATAATGCAGAATAAATTATCATTAGTCTCCAACAATGTTAAACTGATAAAATATAATAGACATCAAGTTTAATTGCAGCGGAACTAGCAATCCATTAAAAGAGTCAAGTAGAAAATAAAATCTACTATCTTTATGATTTAAAAGGTTTTTCATCATCAAGTATCGCTGAGACTCAGCTTAATAAATATTCCACATCATCGAATCACCCCTGCACTACGGCCAAGGATATTCTTTAGTATCACGACCATAATTATCCATGCACTATGGGTCAAGAATATTTGTGTATTCATTAATGGTCATGATCATGCCAACAACTGTCCATCAATCCACTACGGGCCAATGAGGACTTTTACCACATCATTTGTAATATTACGGTTATGATTACACCGAATAATCCTTGGTCATAATCATACCAAGTCCATCTATGCACTACAGGCCACAAATGACTTTCAAAAAAATATAAATATGAGGATGATAACAATGATATAAGAATTCAATAAAACAAGTTCAAGAATTAATTTATCCAGGAATTAATAATGTCCAAATTGTCAACATGATACTGTTTTGTAGAGTAAAATTCAAGAATGCTCAGAAGAATATTTCCATGAAAAGATACTGGATGAAGCGCAAGTATCAAGGATATTCCATTAATTTTATGGAGTATAGTAGTCAAAACTTTAACCAACTGAGTATAATAAAGAATGGAATAACAAAAGAAATCACCACGCACGCACGCACTTTTCATGAGACAGTGTTATTCCAATGTATACTAAATAACTAACCAGTCAAAGTAAATTGCACCGACGGGATATTCCAATGTAATAATAAAGATTTTAATCAGTCCGCCAGAAAACGCATGCATACATGATATTCCTACGTAATAATAAAGAAGGAATCAGTCCCACGTAAAATGCACAAACAGGATATTCCAATGTAATAATAAAGACGGAATTAGGTTCACAGAAACGCATGCATGTGATATTCCAAATGTAATAATAAAGACTAATAATGTAAGAATGTCACCAAGTATAGGTAGTAGATCACAGATACAAAAGTTATTCCAATGTAATAATAAGAAATTGAATAACAACAGCTTCTCTTCATGAATAAGAAAGAATAACACCCCTCATCGTAAAAGAACCTGAATATAAGAGAAGTTAAGAAGCAGGTAAATCTTTTCTTCTTTCTCTCTAATACAATTTTCTCTCTAGTTTGTTTCAAAGAATTCGTAAGAAAATAATGAAGGAATGAGCTTCTATTTATAGAAAAATGGACCGTATAAGAATTCAACTCATGAATCGGTCCCGTATTGATTTACTTTAATCTGACTATCCATATTTAAAGCAAAATCTTTTAAATAAAATATAATATATATATATATATATATTATATATTAAATATATATATATATATAGCATGTGCTAAAATTTTCCACGATCCATTTCCCTTCCTGCCTCAACTTGTCAACAAGTGATGTATATATATATAATATATAACATATAAAATATAAACATATATATATGTAATAATGATGATGATAACTCTCTCCTGACCTTTTTTTTTTCTCCCACCAAAAACCCACCCGACAACATGTCTTCCACTCAAGACTTTGCCATACATGGTTCCTACTCGTGGGCCCCCACCATTTATTATATATAAAATAACTTTCTACCGATTATTTAAAAATGGGTAAATGGGGGGGTCCATAAAATACGCCAAAATTCACAACAATTACTATAGTAATAATTGAACAAAACTGAGTTACTAAGCATCAATAATTAATACCGTGTGCTACTATGCAACCACGCCAGACATCGTATTTTAACACTGTGTGTTTTCAACAGCTTAATCAGAAAAACTTCCACCGTTATTTTCATAAAGTATTTTTGTCTTTTTTCTCAATCCGACAATAATTCCGCTAGGGGTCCACTAATGATTGTGCTGGTTATTGTCTTTAATATTCCTCGTTAAAACGAATATTCCCAATCCAATCGAATATTATATAACAACTTCATGATTTTTGCAAAATTTATAAATATTACCCACAACTATAACATTATATCAATTTCACTCCATAATATTCAAAAATAATATTTATAGAAAAATCATCTTTATTCAAAAGTTGGGGTTTACAACCACAAGATCATCTTCATAATATGTTATTTTATTAAATCAATAATTGAGATGACAAGGTTATTCAGATATTAAATCGCAATATTTACAATGTCTCAGTAAGTTCACAAGGAGAGGTTTGATCACCTAATCAAGCCGCCAATAGGAGAAATCCTTATCGAAAGCCCCTTTTCTGAAACGACACGGTTGATAAATATTGTGAGTTATAATATTAATGGTGAATGTTATTAAAATTGAAGTTGTGTTCGGAGTTGAATTTGGAGACGTGGACATGATATTTGAGTCCGGAACGATGAAATTAGTAAAAATAGTCTATAAACACAAAATTTTCCGGGATTCATTATTTGGTCAAAAAGTCAACAGTTGACTTTTTCGGAAAATATCAAACTTCGAAATTTCAAAATTTATATTGTTGATAAAAATAGTTTCATTATGTTGGAATTGTTTGTGTTAGTGAAAATCGACATTTATTTCGATAATAATTGATGTCTGGAGGTTATATTGACCAATCGGGTATTTAATCGCATAAATGAGCAATTGATTGCTATTAATTCACATGATTATAACTATTTGTTCACATGTGTATACTATTGTTTCACATTATTGTTACTATTAGGTGAGTTGGTGCAAGATTGATAATTTTTGCATGACTAAGTTAAAAATGGAGGTATAGATGGAGGTACTATACTGTAATTATTTTTATCACATGATTAGAACTATTGAGTCACATGATTTACTATTAGGGGAGGTGGTGCAAGTTTGATAATACTTGTATGACTAAATTTAAAATGAAGAAAAAGATGAAGGTATTATACTGTAATATTTCGAGCCCCAAAACGTGCAATTATCGAAACTATATTTTTCTATAAATAGAAGTTCATTCTTCCTTCATTTCTCACCAATTTACTAAAGTTTTAGAGCAATTATTATAGAGCGAAACTATAGAGAGAAAGAAGAAAAGTATTCTGCTACTTCACTACTCCTATATCCAGTCTTCTTCTAAGTTAGGAAATATTATTTGTTGTACTCGTAGGGAGTATTATTTCTTTTGTATTCATGAAGAGAACTTATGTTATTCTATTCTTTATTATTCTGTTGAATAACTCAGATACGCAGTGCTACCCTATACTTGGTGACATTCTTCTATTATTCCGCCTTTTATTATTCTCGCTGAATATATCTGTTCAAGCGCTTTTACGCTTTAATTCGGTTTCCGCCTTTTATTATTATTCTCGCTGGAATATACTTTGTTTGGCGCTTTTACGCCGGACCGGTTCCGCTTTGATTGGTATTCTCGTTGGAATAACTCGTCTCATGCAAAGTACCGCATGCATGGTGATTTCGTTATTATTTCGTTTTTTATTATTCTGCTGAACATCATGTATGTGCTTTTACGCATTTACCGGTTCCGTTAATTATTATTCTTGCTGAATAACTCTGCCTATAATGGGCACTGCATGCACGGTGATTTCTTTTGTTATTCCATTCTTTATTATACTAAGTCAAAAACTTTGACTTCCATACTCCATGAAATTAGTGGAATATCCTCGATATTTCAAGGCTTCATCCAAAGATCTTTTCATGAAAATATTCTTCCGAGCATTCTTGAATTTTACTCTCACAAAACAAAGATCATGTTGATAATTTGGACGTTATTAGTTCCTCGGATAAATTAATTCTTGAACTTGTTTTATTGAATTCTATATCATTGTCATCATCCTCATGCTTATATTTTTTGAAAGTCATATATGGCCCAGTAGTGCATAGATGGACTTGGTATGATTATGACTAGGGATTATTCTTGTGTAATCATGACCGTAATGTTACAAATGATGTGGAAAAAAAAGTCCTCATTGGCCCGTAGTAGTATCATCGATGGACGCTTTTTTGTATAATTATAGCTATGGATTCTCTTCTACCAATGGTGCAAAGATGAATTATTTTATGGCATGATCAGACCATTGATGAAAACATGATTATCTTTAGTCAGTAGTGCATGGATAATTCGTGGTCGTGATACTAAAAAATATCTTTGGCCGTAGTGGTGGATGAGTTAATGATGTGGATTATTTATTGTCGAGTCTCAAATGATAAAGTTGGTGAAAACTTTTTAAATCATGTAAGATAGTAGATTTTATATTTTACTCGATTGCTCTAATGGATTGTTTATTCCATCGCAGCTTTTGATCTAAAACTTATTGTCTATTATATTCTATCGCTTGTTATATCGTTAAAGCTAATGATAATTTATTCTCGCATTATCTTAGTCATAATATTTTTACCGGGCTAGTCGAGCTCACCTTTTTTTTTCACCGTTCTCTTCTTGAAACGAGAACGTAGTGGGACTAGTCGGGAACAAGAGTGATGGTCCTAGATGTTTGATTAGTAGTCCTCACTATTCTCGTGAAATAGTGTGATAATAATAGTAATGAGGACTCCTTTTGAGTTTGTATACTCTCTAGTAAACAATATTTGTATTCAAACTCACAGTTCATGTTGTATATTTAAGATTGTATTTATATTCTGTACCATGTATTTGGCGACTCAGAATAGGTGATGTATACCAATTTTGGGGGCGTCACATTACTATTTTGATTAGTCTCATGATAAAAATCCTTATTACTATTTTGAGTAGTCCCATGTTTAATGTTCAATTTCTTTTAATAACCAAATTTTTATACATTTTTTCCTATTATACCCGTAGCATTAAATATTTCATATTTTTTTATTTTAATTCTCTCTCCATATTTAATAAGTATGGAGAGAGAATATTTTGAATTGAATAGCGAGAAAGTCACTCTTTCACCTACATTAAAAATAATTAATGACATATTATTATGGGCAATTTTGTCATTTCATTACTCTTCTTAATATGCGTAAAAAATCCACTAAAACTTTTATCCTAGAACGAAGGGAGTATCATTTATAATATCGCACACCCACTACGTAAATTTTTACTTAACATTATTACATTTGAGAACATAAATTTCTTAAAAGTCTTCATTATAAAAGTTCATCTCAAACATTGGAGTGGAGGGAGTGTATTGTATTTTAATTATATTTTACTTTAATCAAATTTATTTAATTTTAAAAAATTATAAATTAAAAAAATTATTAGTATAAAATAATTTTGACTACACTGAAATGAAACTAAATCCTGTAGACATGGTGTATACTCAGTCTCTGCACTTGGACTAAATGGGTATTTGTTTAGAGCTGAATTTGAATGACTGAATCGTTCAGTATATTAATTTTGGTCTGAATGGTCAATCCAGAAGATGATTTATCCGAATGGCTAAGTCGATTTTTTTGAAATTTGATGACTAAGTCGATTTTTTGAAATGAATCGAGCAATTTAATTAAGTAAAAAAGAATAAAAAATTTAACAATTTTAAAAAAATCTTAACTATTATATTAAGTAATATTAAATAAATTTATAATAATTTTGAATTTTTTTAGAGGGGGTAAAATAATAAAGTTTTGTCATTCAGATGTTTCAGACATGTCAATTATCAAATCGCTTTTTTTATTCAGATTCAGATTCAGCTCATTCGGATTCAGATTTATTCAGTTTGTTTAGAGCTTAATTGCTGAAACGGTTAGTCATTCAGTGTGTTTGTTTTGAATAAAAATCGTCTGAATGGTTGAATCGGTCAATTTTTTGGGCTAAATGGTTAAATATAATTTTTTTGGCTGAATAAAATATTTTATATTTAATTTTTTTACAATATTAACTATTATATTAAGTAATATTAAATAAATTTACAACAATTTTAAATTTTTTGAGAGGGGTAAAGTAATAAAAATATGTTATTTAGATGTTTCAAACATGTCAATTATCAAACAACTTTTTTCATTCAATATTCAAAATTCTGCTTCATTCAGCTTATTCAGATTACTTAAACATTCAGAACTATTTTATTCAATTTTATCAAATACCCTCAAGTCTTCCATAACAATTGACAAATGAAATGAACAAGTTTTATCATAATCTATAGTTCAGTTGTCTCAGTGAGCGCAAAACAAACAATTTCTTCTTAAAAAAAAGACAATCGCCAGTAACCTAACGAACCAAAAATGATATTTCCCGCACAAAATTTTCATTTTCCATTTAAAATGTTTAATTATATATATATATAGGAAATATTGGAGAGACAAATACCACTTTTAAAGTTACATTTGCTTCACGCATCGTAGAAAGTAGTCTACTTCTACGATTTGTGAAATCACTCTACGATTGTGGGACTACTCTACGATCGTAGAGTGAATTCACTCTATTATCTGGGGACTACTCTACGATCGTAGAGTGAAATCACTCTACGATCGTAGACCGTGTAACTTTAAAAGTTACACCGCTGTGTACCTCCATTTTTACCATATATATATATATATATATATATGTGTGTGTGTGTGTGTGGAGACTGAATTGATATATATCGCACTATATTGTCTTTAATGATTCATATTATAGGAAAAATTTCACTCCATTGGTAGATTCTAAACTTATTTGTTTAGGTATGCATGTTTCTTATCAGTCCATGAATTTATAACAAGAATAAGTAAAAGCGACGTAATGGACTGTAAAAATGAAATCTACCAATGGGGTGAAGTGTGTTCTCATATTAAGAAGCATGAGAGACAACATACTGTACGTAGTATATGCTTTTACAATTGTTTAGATGTTTTTCATCAGCCCAGATCATATAAATATAATATTATATTTTAATAATATAATAATGGTGATATTTTTACAACGAATGTGGGATATATGAGTATACGAGGAGGAAGAGTATTTTTTGTTGCAATAAATGTTTAAAACATGTTAAACATGCTCTGGGACCCCATTTATTGATCGAAATTTGATTATAAATGTAAAAAATCGCCTGGTTTGTGGATTTTGGCCAATTTCTATTTGGAATTTGGAAAAACTTTCTTCCGCAAAGTTGTAGAGAATTGAATTTCCTATAAAAACTCATGAGATTCAATTTTCTCGATGAAAGGGCTATTTATTATGAATTATTAAAGTTCAAAGTCAAAATAATTGATTTTTGTAAGTTTAAAATATTTAAAATTAGAAAACGTTTTTTCATTATGGTGTGTTACATGTGGGTTGAATGAGCTGAATTCAGTTCTTGGAAGGTTAGGCGTAGAAATTTTATTATAAATAATAATATTATATTAAATTTTCGCTTTTTGTGTTCTAAAGATTTTCCTATAAATAGGGTCTTAGGTTAGAATTGAAAATCACACCAAAATCAAGTTTTCTCTCTATATTATCGAAGCGTATTCTTGTGAGTATTTTGAGTATACTTTGAGTATTGTTAGGCAGTAAGTTCCTTCAAAGACTATACCCTAGATTCCAAATTAGAAGTACTAATCTTTCGAGGTAAGGGATGTTATTTTCTTCTCAAATGATATTATTTCTTCAATATCATTATGTTGAAATATTCGTTGAAACTTTTTATCAAATTTGGAACTTTTCCATGTCTAAGTTACTATTCATGAGTTACTATTCACGAAGTTACTATTCACGCTTTACTATTCACGTAAGTCGTGAAGATGTTTTTTTGGAAATTTTTATCTTTTGGTGTCTGAGTTACTATTCATGATACTAAGACTATTCACGATACTCAGACTATTCAATCGAAAATAAAATTTCTTCTTTTTGTCCAAAATATCTATTCGGATACTAGCTTTGATTGTATCCATATTTTGATCATTCTTGAATTTTACACCACTATGATTATTTTTGAGGTATTTTTGAACATGGATAAAACAAAGTACGAATCCTTAATCCTTAATCCTTGTCATTTTGTTTCACCGGATTCGCTTTTTAAAAAATATTTTTCATCATCCTCGCCTTAAATGATGATATTATTGAATATCTTTGGCCCGTAGTCAAAGATGAATGATTTCTCAAGAATATCTTTGGTCGTAGTGCAAAGATGATCAGTGTTTAGATGAATACGACTAATCGATGAATATCTTTGGCTGTAGTAAAAGATGAATATTTGATTCCGTATGTATATTGATTGATTTTACAGGGATAAAAGATAGACGATGAACTTTTAAATTCATACATAGAAGATAGTAGTTTGCATTCTCTACTTAACTCTTCTAATGAATTATTATTTCCGCTGCGAATATTGATTTAAAATTTGTTGTCTATTGTATTCTATTAGATTTTTCCCTGTTGAAGACTAACGGTAATTTGTTGTATATTATTTTAGTCATAATATTCTTTACTAGGCTAGTTGAGCTCACCCTTTTCCTTTTTGTTCCATTTTTCTTCCCGTGAGGCGAGAATATAATGAAAGTACGAGTTGGGGTATGGAATGAAGGTTTTAGAAAGAATTGTTTAGTAGTCCTCACCATTTTTGTAAAATAATGTATCAATAAATGCGATGAGGATTTATTTGAGTATAGATATTGTCTAGAAGATAATATTTGTATTCAAACTCACAGTTTTACTGTTGTAATAATAAAGTTGTAGTTGTTTCTGTACCATGTATTGACAACTCAGAATAGGTGATGTATACCTATTTTGGGGGCGTCACAAGATGGGTGGCAACATACTCAACCAGTTATCTGTATTGATGGCACATTTCTGAAAGGAAGGTATAATGGAAAGTTATTGGTTGCAATGGATTTGACTTTCAAATAACCACCAATATCCACTTGCTTACTACAGTTAGTTAATGAAGAAACGACCTCAACCGGTCTTGGTTCTTACGCCGCCTCAAGATATATATGTTTGACTAGAAAGGGTGTGTGCATAATTTCTGGATCGTCATGCTTAATCATTAAAGCAATGAAAAGAGAGCGTAATGGCTTCACCGGGTGACATGGGTATACATCGTTATTGTCTTTTACATGTTCGCAGCAATTTTAGTTCAACTTTTCCTGATTTACATCTGAAGATGCTATGTTGGATGGTGGAAATACTTCTCAAGTGAGGAAGTTTGAGGCAAAGAATGATGAAAATAAAAGAGCTTAATCTCGTTCAAAAATGGCTACTGAAATATTCCATTAGATATGTGGACTATGTCTCATGATGGAGGATATCGCTATGGTCAGGCAACAACAAATATGATCGAAAGTTTCAATGGAAATTTAAGATCCACTCGTTTCTTACCGATCACATCGATGGTGGAGTATATATATTCTCGCTCTGTAAAATTAGTTGCATGAAAGACGACTCGGACTTTAAGCGACATTTAAAATGGGCATACGTATTGCAAGAAATCAAGAGAGCTTTTCGAAAACATTGAGCGGAAGGCATCAGCACACAAGATCATCCCATACCATGAACAGAGAGGTGTATTCGAGATAATTACTGCACGATACAAAACAAAGAAGGGATCTTGGAAAGGTGGCAACAAACATACCGTAGATCTCTGCGTAAGGGTATTTGCAGACTGAAAAAAATGGAACATGATCACTCTCCATGTTCACATATAGTTCTTTGGTTGTTTGACATGCAATCTTGATTGAAACAATACATCAAACCATATCATAATTTGACAACTCTATATGAGATGTGGCAATATGAATTTCATCCAATACCCAATCAAGCTTATTGGACATTTCCAATAAAGACACGAGTGGGAGAGATATGGTCTTCTACACCGATGAGAATTTGAGGAAAAGAAAATAAACGTGGTCGAGGGGTCGAGTCAATAGATTCGAACCGAAATGGATAATTCAGCGAAATGCCGAGTTTGTGGAAAATGCGACAAGAGGGTCACAATGCATTTAGTCAACGATGTCCTCAAAATGTTCATGAATAATTATCAAAATTATGATAATAATGTTTTTATTTTAATTAATATGTCTTTTTTTTAATTATTAGTATGTTCTTTTTTTTTAACTAAGATTTTTTTATTTTCAATTTTATTTGTTGTCTAATTTAAAAAATATTTAATTAAATATTTAGTATTATTTTATTTCAGAAATGATCAAATAGATAATTTAAATTTTTATATTAATTTAATTGATTAAATATATTTTAGTTTTAAATAATTAATATATATACGTATATATAAATATGTATTTTAGTAATAATATATGTACATATGAAAAGTATGTAAAAATATTTAATAAGTGAAAATTTGGAATATAAACAGATCTACTTTGAGAAATACTTTTGTAAATTCGGTCATATAGGGAAGGGAGTCGTGGAAATATGAAGAACAAACCTCGTACACAATCTAATTTGAAGAAGACAATCGGTTAATGTAGCGCATTTATTTATTTTGGTTAAAACAGGGCAGGCCTTGTAATTTTCAAAGCAAACTGTAGAGGTGAATGCTAGCTTTAAGCAACCATCAGTCCATCAGTCAATCGGTATCAATTCAGATGCTGTTACACCAGCAGCCCCATGGCTGCTGATCATTCTAAAGCTGATTTGAAATTTCCCTTTTCCAGTACAACTACTGTCTGTCCTCAACATTAACGTTGAAATTTCGTATCATGTTCAGTCTTTCACTTCAAGTTCAAATCTGTCTTATATTTAAAAATTCATACGTTGGCGCAGATAGTTAGGGGACAGAGCTGACGTCAACACAAGTACAACTCTCCCGTATTAATGCTCTGTTTCTAAGTTTTAAAATGGACAGAAAAAAAAAATAGACAAAAAATTTAAATTTTCTTTCAAATTCTTATGTTTCTGAGTTTTTTAATAAACGAAAAAGAAAAGAAATGAATAAAAAACTTGACCACTTTTCCTGCCAAAGTTTTCCGACGGAAAAGAAATTGGAATAAATAATATTTTTATAATTTTCATATTATCCTCAACTTTTAATATAATAAATTTTAAATTACAACTAATGTCCTCAATTTTAAATTTTCTATTCTTTTCTATTAAAAACTCAGAAACAACACAAAGGAAAACTTCAAGTTTTCTATTTTTTTTTTCTGTTCTAATTTAAATTTTCTATTCTTTTCTTTTCTGTTCAAAACTCAGAAACAGAGTGTAAAGGTACGTACGCCCAGCTTAACCTTAATCAATCAATAGTACACAAATTAAGGTTTTAGGTTACAAGTTGCCAGCAACAGCAATACTTGCGAGTCCTTCTACGGCACCATTTTCTTGGCGACATTGTAGCAACATTTTTTTTGTGAGTGAAAGAAGTGTAAAATTGTAAAAAGTTTAAGTAGTCTTCAACTCTGTGAGTGAAAGAAGTGTAAAATTGTACACATTTGGAGAAACTATATTTGGTCACATAGAACCCTAATGACAATTAATGGAAAATATAATGAGCTAATTGGATTATAATACAAGGGGAAAGAACCATTTACCTATGCCTTTGACAGGCCAAATACCCCTAGTGTTGTAAACAAATTCTAAGCCTTCAGCTCAAAATTCTCCTGCAAGAACCTGTAAAGCTCTTCTGCAACGATAGTAGGATACTCCTCCTGCGGAAGGAGAGCTCCCGGAACCTCAACAAATTTGCTCACCCCTTTGGCTTCCCTGAGAGCTTCCATTTCTGCTTTGGACCTTTTGGGAGCACCTGCTGTCGACATAACTAGAACCGGTAATCTCCCCTCTAACCCTGCAAAGAGTTCAACGAATTCCTCGCGGGACTTGACAGGGTCAAGAAGACCAGTCAAGAAAGCAGCAGGCACATAACGGGCACCTTTCCGTTTTGTCATTTCATATCTGCTTTCAATAATACTTGGCGTCACATTTTCAGCATCTGCATAAACGTGTGATTTGTACTGCGACTGGATTGACTTCTCATTGCTGACAAGAACATTGTACATCATCCAACCTACAGCAGGGGCCCTTAACGTTCCCCTAAGTAGCCCGTACCTGTTACATTAGTCGAAATAATTTGTGTTTATATAGAATATTCTACGGATATTATAAGCCTTACGAGTCAGTTAGCAGCTCAAAACACACAGTTTGCTGTGGCAATGTCATTTTCTTGATAATTGAGTGGCAAAATGTGTCCATCTTAACTGAGATAAAGAGTATAAGATTACCGTGTTTCCATGTCGGAATCTCTACCGAACACAATGGGGAGGGGACCAGCCCAGGTGGGTGCAATGGCAGCAATGACAGTTGGCTTCACCAAATTCTTCTTTGCAGCGCGAACTGCTATTGTGGCAGCATGCCCTCCTCCAAAGACCACCAGGTCATTCCCTAATTTTAAGAGATCAATACATAAGCCAAGGTCATACCAAATTTAACTGATAGTGATGCATAGCTTTCTAAAAAGTTTCATCTGAGAAAGATAAAAAAATCTTATATATTGAGAGTTATATGTAGTATAACCAATTGCGATGAAAACGCCATCATGTAAAAATTAGTATAACATGACACGTTCAAACCAACCAGAGGCGAAAGTGGTTAATCTTTCTCAAAAGATAAAAGATATGGAGCTAAACCGTACCAGAACATCAAAGAACTCATAGTTTATATGTGTGAAAAAAGAAAAAACACATATTCAATGCAAGGACCTAATGATGAACCGCCTGAAGTATTTAACGTTTAGCCAAGAAAATCGAACCGCCTGAAGTATTTAACGTTTAGCCAAGAAAATCGAAGAGAAGAAGAGCTATGTACAGGCTTTCTCTAGGCCAGTTGGACAACATTCTAACAAGCACCAGGCCGGGGGCCGGGGGCGGGGGAGGGAGAAAGCAGCTAGAAGAAATTTTCATGAGGCTCCACAAGGAGAGAATGACGAAAAAGAAAAATTGAATTCTCTTTATTTTGAACAGACAACTTAAAAATAGGGTTTAATGTCTATGTATCAAGAAAAAGAGATTGAGAAAATGGGCGAAAAAATTTCCTCAACTTCTACAATTATGCATGTTAATCATTCTCCAGTAAAAGATGAGAGTACTGCAAAAAACCTTACAAAAAGGAAACACAAAATCATATTCCTAACGTCAGAATTTATAATGAATTAATAATTAGCACCAAAAAAAGCTGGAAGTAAACTTAACTCTACAAATTAACAGAGATGCGCAACAAAATCCAAATAAGGTAAATGACATATTAATTAGAAGTCTGTTCCTCGCAAATAAGGTAAATGACAAAATCCAAATATGAAGTCTGTTCCTCGCAACAAGGAAACGGCCAAAAATATAAATGAAAAAGTTCAAAACAAAAGATAACTTATTGATGAACATGGTAGTTATACACGGAGTATTCGTCACAGTTAATAAACAGAGATTCACAAAGTATAAACTTCATAAAAGTCAGATTAAGTTGTTAAGTAGAAAACTACCAAGATTAATTCAGAAAATAAGCAAGTTTATGCAAGATTAGATCATGACATGGCATCAGAACTCATTAAAGGAAGTGTAATATTATTTTAATGAAAGAATTACTACAATTAAGCTCCATATAGGATAATTTTTGAATAAAAATGTAAAACCTAATGCTCTTTATACCCACCGAAGCTGTTTATTGGACTATTGGGTGCATTGATGAAGTCAACTAGGAATTTCTCCATAACATCAGCATTGTAATCCAGCTTTGGCCTATCAGAGTAACCTAGACCAGGCCAATCAATAATCGTAGCCCTCCAATTAACTTTACCAACTCGTTGAACAATGTCTTTAGCCACCAATCTCCACTCTTCCACGGTGCTAACATCCGAAATTGTTGGTATCATAAGTATATTCTTAGTAGGTTCGGTGCTTTCCTTTTCATGTTCCTCATAATAGATGTTGATAGAATTATCCTTGAATTGCCACTGCCAATTATTAGTCTGAACATATGCAAATTGGTTGTTAGACAAACTGATATTTAATAACTTAGCTTATTTTTTTCTACAAATTGATGAATAGAAGAACACCTAACAAATTAATGTTGGTTTGACTTGTGAACTAATCCTTATGGCTTTATATCTTTAGGGTTCATATAACAGAATGAATATCTCCTATATAGCAGACTGCATTGGTACAGCTACATTAATCAAAGTGATCATGAAGAAGTACTTGAATTGAAGCAATAAGCATTGTGTCACTAGGATATCATGTAAAATCCTAGCTTTAAATATATTTTGATTCAAAGCTCTAGGATTGCATTGCATGATAGCATGATAATAAATAATTATGTTTTCATAAATTAAAAGTAAATAACATTTATTTGAAAACTGATTATCAAAACAGATTTTGGAAGTAATATTTGAAAAGCATGAATCTATATCTTTCCATGTTTTCTTAAATTGATTGAGCTAAACGATATTTCTATTAAATCAATTTAAAGGAACAAGTATCTTGATCTTAAAAAGGAAAATATCTTTTTTTGAAAACAAAGTTATTAATCAGACCTTGTGTAGCAATATATGGCTGGATATGATTAAACAATATAAGGCTGAACGCCTGAACTTATGCATTCCATAATTGATTGACTGACCTAATTGGAGATTTGAAGTTGATAAAATCAATTAAGGAAACAAGTGGCTGAAAATAAGTGAATAGATATGTTTAAGAAAACTACTGAAATCATGCTATCATATCTATCATGCTAAGAGATTGATTCTAACAGTGCAATGAATATATATATATATATATATATATATATATATATATCAAGTTGTGGAAATCATGTGCTGTATTTATGGGTCACAAAATCTATTCTATATCCTTGATTGTGTCCAACAGCTAGAAAATCAATTAGCTTAAATGTTAACAGCTAAAAAAATCAATTAACATAAATGATAACAGCAAATTCCTCTCTAATTGATTCATTCTAGTCAAACGGCTATAATATGTTGATATTATAAAAAGCCTTCAGCTATGTCCTGATAAGATGCCCGAGCAGAATTGAAAATACTAAGCATAAACTGAAAGTTATATACTCTAAGTTCTCTGATCTTTACAAGTCATAGTTGTTGTGCTTATTTGGATTACTGGGAAGGGTCATACAGGTTGATGCATTACTCTGATTATATTGTATAAACAATCCTTAAGTACTCGGTGATATCTCTCTCTTTATTTGATCACTGCATATACAAAAGCTTTGAGTTGATATATATTTATTGCTTTGATCATAGTTGATATTATAATTTGATTAAATTCAATATTGTGTAATAGACTAAGGTTGTTGGTCTATTGGTTTCTAATTTGTGTGGGATTAGGGTGAATGTTACAAACAAGTGTAAAGGAAGCATAAGTGCGCTTGGGCATAGGTGCACAAAGGGAGCAAAGGTGCTCAAGGGGAGTATAAATACTCAAGAGGTGCAAAAGTGCACAAGGTGAACATAGGTGTTCAAGGTTATTTGTAAACTTGTTGTGTAACAACATCACATTAATTAATAAAGTGAGTCTCCAATACCAATTGGTATTGGACGTGGATTAGGTCACTAGACTAGAGGTTAGGGGCTGAACCACGTAAAAATTCTCTGTGTTCTTGTGCTTTTTTGACTTTAAAACTGCTACTTGCCTTAATTTGCTCATAGTGTAAAACATAATTATAAACACTTTAACACCTATATTTTATCAAAAAAGTGTTTATACCAACTCAAATCATAAATTGATCAAGTCAAATCATCTTGCAAAATCAATCTGTAAACTGTTTCTGAAAATAGAGACTATAACAAGCTGTATTGGTTAAAATGGTAGACTGCATTCTTAACAGATCTTATTAAAACAAAAATTGGACATCACTTGCTCCACACTTATTCAACCCCCCTTCTAAGTGTGTCATCTAAATTTCATTTGGTATCAGAGATTGGCTCTACTTATCTTGGTCTTAAAGGTAACTTGTAGGGAAAGATTCTACTATGTCATAATTCGGAAGTAATCATCAAGAAGGGCAATCAACAAACAAACCACCATTGCTCTATGGAACGGAGAATTACAACTTCTAAAAATCCAGGATGAGTATCTATCTAAAAAGGGATCCTTGGGAATGGTGGGGTCGTGGAGAATGGTCATGTTATACCAAGGAAGGATGATAGAACACCAAAGACATTAATGGAGATGGACTCAATCGAAGCCTATATGTCATCTTATGATTCTAAAGCTATGAATACCCTCCTCAGTGGCATGGTGCAATCTGAGATTGATAAAGTGTCTTCATGCAACTTGGCAAAGGACATATAGGATACCTTAAAAGTCAGTCATGAAGGAACTTCAAAAGTAAGGGAGGTAAAGCTAAGCATGCTCATGCATGATTATGAAATGTTCAAACTTGGAAAAGAGGAAACCATCAAGGAAGCACAACCAAGATTTTTAACTCTCATGAACTCCTTGAAGTTACTTGACAAATCCATTCCTCAAAGCGAAATCAACCGTAAGCTTCTTCGGGCTATGCCCAAAAGGTTTGCATCAAAAATAACAACTCTTCAAACTCTTCTACTATCTCTTCTATGAATACATTAACATTGTTTGGTGAGTTGGAAGAATATAAACATCAGTTGAAAAGATATGATGATGAGGAGGAAACTCCTAGAAAGAAAGCTCAGTTGATATGATTTCTAGAAAGCTCAAGGAACTACTACAAAGAAAGAACAAGAGGAAGAATGTCATGGCACCAAATAAATTCAAAGGAAAACAAAGTGATGATACTTGTTTTGAATGTGGACATCCCGAGCATTTTAGAAAAGACTGTTTTCAGCTGAAAAACAAAGGGAAATCAAACTTCAAGGATACTAGGACTTGTCACATGGAGTGATGATGAATCCGACGTTGAGGTGAATGAAGATGATGAAATAGCCCAAATATGCTTAATGGGATTCGAAGGTGAAACAAGTGAGGTAAGCCTTTCAACTTTAGATTTCTTAAAACAAGGAAATGAGAAACTTAAAAAGGAATATGTATTTAAAAGATTTGATAAATACATTAATAAATGAAGTTGAAACTTTAGTTGAAGAAAAGAAAGAAATTGAAACACCATCATATGAGGAAAGAGTATTAATTGCTAAAAATGATTATCTAGAAAATTACTCTAAAGTTCTCTATAATAAGGTAAATCATTTGAATGGTGAAATAGATAAATTAAAAAATGAGTTAAAAATGAGAGATGTTTGTATTGATGCTTTCAATAGTGATGCTCCTATGAAAGATAATAATAATGAATTGCATGAAGAAAGGAAAACTTGAATATCATGTTAGGAAAAACAAAAACCTAGTTATGATAAACAAGGAATTGGATATAATGCTTTACATAAAAAGAATAATGTGAAGATACTAAAGTCTAAATCACATATTAAATTGAATTATTGATCTCCTTTTACTACTTGCAAAAATTGTGGCATTAAAGGACATTTAGATGTAAATTGCAACAAGAAAATCAATAAAGTATGGATTAAGAAAAATAAAGTGCATTCTATTAACATGAATGGACCCAAGAAGATATGTGTACCAAAAAGATAAACTGTATTCTTGTTGTAGGTATGCCTTAAAGCAAAAGTACCTTCTCAAAGATGGGTGCTAGATAGCGGATGCTCTCGTCACATGACGGGTGACAAATCAAAGTTTTTAGAGGTATCCCTCAAAAAGAAGAATGGTCCAGTAACATCGGTGACAACAAGACTTGTGAGATAATCGGAAAAGGTAAAATAGGTAATGGTAAAATTAGCATCGACAATGTTCATCTAGTCAATGTCTTAAATTTAATATGAGTATAAGTCAATTAATAGATAGTGGTCATCAAGTGAAGTTTGAAAAAGATATAGATCAAATATTTCATGGTACTAATGATCTCACTCTAGTTGCACAAGGAGAAATAATTATCTATATTATTGATTTTGAGCAACAGGAAAAAGAAGTATGTCTATCAGCCGATAAGGCTAATCTATGGCACAAAAGAATGGGACATGTTCATATGAAGTTGATAAAGAAGTTTTCAAATAAAAGTCTCGTGAAAGGCTTACCCAAAAATCAACAAAAGAAATCCATGTGTTCCGTGTCAACTTGGTAAACAAGTAAGAACTTCTTTCATTACCAAGAACAAGATATCAACTTCCTCACCCTTGCAACTTTTACATCTAGATTTATTTGGACCCGAAAGGACCATGCTAGTTTAAATGGAAAATTTTATGCTTTCGTTATAGTCGATGATTTTTCTAGATATACTTGGGTGTTTTTTCTTAAAACTAAAGATGAAGCTTTTAGAGATTTTGAAAGGTTTATAAGAAACTTGGAGAGAAGGTACAATCTCAAGCTCATACGGATAAGAAGTGACATGGAGAAGAATTCCAAAAAGATTTTATTCCATTTTGTGATCAAAGAGAAATAAGCCATAAATTCTCAGCACCAAGGACTCCTCAACAAAATAGAGTGGTGGAACGAAAGAATAGAACACACTTTTACAAGAGAGTAAGCTTTCAAAGAAATTTTGGGCCGAAACGATAAACACTTGTTATGTCCAAAATAGATTTCTTATTCGTCCTATTCTTCTTAAAACACCTTATGAACTGTTAAATAACAGAACTCCAAACATAAGTTATTTTAAAGTATTTGGTGCAAAATGTTTTATGTTAAATACAAGTGAAAATTTAGGCAAATTTGATGCTAGATCATATGAAGGTATTTTTCTTGGGTATTCTCAATATAGTAAAACATATCGTATGTTTAATATTAGCAAATCATGTGTTGAAGAATCTGTTCATGTGAAGTTTAATGAATCTAATGATGATCTGCCAAAAGAAAGAGACGAGGATGCAAGTGTACTTGAAACTGATGCAGTTCCAGTAAAATAGTCAGCAGAGCGTGACGTACATGATTCAGAAGAATAACAAACTGTTTTACCAGAACAGGAATAGCAGGAAATAAAGTCAACATAATCTGTTGAAGATGTTTCAAATCCTGATCCAATTCAGAATACAGAACAGAAAGCAAGTCATTTAATGCCTAAAACAACAGCACATCAAAAATCACCCTCCAGAGAATATAATTGGTGACATAAACCGTGGCATCACAACAAAAAAGAGGAGCTCAAAATTTATGTGCATACTCAGCCTTCTTGTCACAAATTGAACTAAAGAATGCAAAGGAAGCTCTACTTGATGAAAACTGGGTTGTGGCAATGCAAGAAGAGTTGCAGCAATTTGAAAGATGTCAAATTTGGGAATTAGTCCATAAACCAAAAGGAACTTCAATAATTGGAACCAAATGGGTGTACAAGAATAAACTTGATGAACATGGAACAATAACCCGCAACAAAGCAATGTTTATGGCTCAAGGATACAATCAACAAGAAGGGATTGAGTATGAAGAAACGTTTGCACCAGTGGTAAGATTGGAGTCAATACGGATGTTACTAGCTTTTGCTTCATACAAACAGTTCAAACTACATCAAATGGATGTAAAAAACGCATTTCTAAATGGATACATCAATGAGGAAGTGTACGTGAAACAACCTCCTGGATTCGAGCATGAGAAATATTTGAACCGTGTATACAAGCTCAAAAAGGCTCTCTATGGACTCAAACAAACTCCAAGAGATTGGTACGAAAGATTGAGTAAGTATCTTCTATCCAATGGATTCACAAGAGTGTATGCACAAGGAGTTTGACATGAGTTTAATGGGAGAACTCAACTCCTTCTTGGGATTACAAATAAAGCAAGAAAGAGATGGCATTTACATTTACCAAACAAAGTATACAAAGGAAAAAGGTGTTGATGCAGAGGTAACAAAATATCGTGGTATAATTGGAAGTTTGTTATATTTAACTGCCTCTAGACCTGCTACAATGTATAGTGTGTGCCCGTAGACTTGGCAAACGGGTCGGGCCAAGCCAAAACTGCCCAGGTTTTGATGGGCTGAAAAAATGAAGCCCAAAGCCCGCTTTTTGACAGGCGTGTCGGGCTGCCCCGTTTGGCCTAGACTGATTTCTGACCATATTTTGACACATTTATGGGCTTGGCCCAAACGGGCCGGGCCAAAACGGCCCAGGTTTTGATGGGATGAAAAAGTGAAGCCAAAAACCCGTTTTTTGACGGGCAAGCCAGCTCGGCCCTGGGCCGATTTTTCCAGGTCTATGTGCCCGTTTTCAAGCTAAACCAAAAGAGTCGCATTTAAAGGATGTTAAAAGGATTTTAGAATATCTTTGTGGCACTACCAATTTTGGTTTATTTTATCCTAAATGCAATGATTTTGATCTAATAGGCTATTCAAATGCCTATGCAGGTTGTCAAGTTGATAGAAAAAACACTAGTGGTGTTTGTACATTTCTAGGTCAAAGCCTAGTATCCTGGCATAGTAAAAAGCAAACCTTAGTAACACTATCAACAACTAAGGGTGAATACTTAGCTGCAGGGAGTTGTTTTTAAAAGAATTTATGGATGCGTCAAACCTTATGTGATTTTGATGTTACATGCATTTTTGTGCCTATATATTGTGATAACACTAGCACAATTGATATTTCTAAAAATCCAATTTTGAATTCTCGCACAAAACACATAGAGGTAAGACATTTTTTAAGGAATAATGTGGCAAAGAGTCTTATTAAACTAATATTTATTCCTACCGAGCATCAACTAGTTGATATATTCACAAAACCCCCAAGTGAAGAAAGGTTTTGCACTTTAAGAAGGGAACTTGGAATAAGTACTCTTTAAATGAGATATGTGGCTTACTGAATTGTAATTTGTTTTTAATTGAGTGCTATATGGTTCCGGTATAATTAAAAGCATGGTCTGGTATATGTATGGAATGGAAAGAGTGTGTTTTAAATTTTAAATCTTAATTGGGAGATAATCAAGGTTGGTACCGGGATTTGGTCCCATAAATTGGGTGATAAATCTATCTTTTTCCCTCTTTCCTACTTTACCAAATACCTACAAAGGCCATCCGACTTCTTTAACAATCAGTCTGCCACACTTCTTTATTCTCCAAACACCACTCTCTTCTCTAAAATTCTGGTTCATTATGCAGACTCGAACATCCAAACGGTTGAGAGATGAAACAGAATCAAATGATGATGTTCCGTTATCATCATTGATTCCTAAACCTAAACCTAAACCTAAACCTAAACCTAAACCCAGTAACCCTATCCCTCAATCGAATGAAAACTCAGAGAAGGAGAAGGAGAAGAAGGAGAAGGATAATGGTAAGGAAAAGGTTGAAGAAATCGAGTCTTCTCCTAAGGCTAACTTAACTTGTTCCATTCGGTTATCTAGGGAAGATGGAAATGAAACTACTTTGTAAATACTAGCCATTCAAAAAAATACCAATTAAAATTATTCAACGTCGCAATGGTGGCCTAGGTTGCGGATGGGTTTTTCTTTCACTCGGTTTCTGTTTTGGCTTCAGTTTTGGGCGATATGTACTTTTACGCTAGAGCTTCAAATTTATTTATTTATTATCACGCTATTTTTAATTAATTAATATGTAAATATACGTATTTTTTTTAATAATTATTACTTCTATTCCACAATAAAATCCTATTTTTTGATATTATTATTATCACTCCCTTTGTTTCACAAAAGAATCCTATTTGTTGATTTTCTTTATTTTTCGGTTACACTGTTATTTTTTTCTGTTACGACGAAATTTCTATCATTGATAATGCTTGAAATTACAATTCGTGACTCGTTATCGGTTCGATGAGTAAGGAAATCAAACCGATACGCTAATATTCCGATAACTCGGCAGATAATTTGAATTACCAAATTAATACTCCCTCCGTCCCAGGATAAAAATCTTTATTACTATTTTGAGTAGTCCCATGTTAAATGTCTATTTTCCTTTAATAACCAAACTTTTACACATATTTTTCTATTATACCCGTAGCATTAAATATCTCATACTTTTCTTATTCTAATTTTCTCTCCATATTTAATGACATTATTATGGGCAATTTTGTCATTTCACATAAAAAAAACCAAAAACTTTAAACTTCAATACATAAAAATTAAAAAAAAAAACCTATGACAATATTTTATAGGGATTTATGTGAACTTTCAACTGCTGATAAAAAATAAAACATAAAGTCTATGGTTTCCACTTTTCAAATTCTTCTGAAACTTAAATTTGTTTATGATGCATATATGCATATCAGCATAACTAAAGGTCAGATCTTTATAACACAACGTGTTTGAATGTCTATCAAAATTTATTTTGAAATGACATGTCTTGAGCACAATTTCACGATCGATATCTTAAAGTAGAGTGGAATTTCCTAATTTTTGACCCTAAAACATGAGTCGGACTCAAAAACAATGAACTAAATTAATAATCGATTGGAGTCTATTTTGAAAAACATACTGACCTTCAATGTGGTGGCTGATTTATTATCAGTAACAGAGGCCGTTGAGTAGTCCAGTGAAGTTGAAGCCTTAATAATTAGAGGTTTAAGAAAATAATTATGGGAGAAAGCGGGACGTCTACTGGTCTTGCAGGAAAGGGTAAAATATGACGACGACGACAAGTGTAGAATTGCTGAGGAAACCATTATCGAGAATTCCTTGGTGTCAGATTCAGGAACAAAATCAGGGTTCTACAATTTACATAAAAATAAAAATAGGAACAATAGTCAATGGTTGTGGTTCTGCTTGTGCTAATGTTGACCGTTGAGAAGTATGATATTTTAAGGAGTGGGTTCCACATGAAATCAAACAGAATCAATTTTATATTTTGAGATTATTTTTTGATATTTTCACATATGAGATTCATATTTTAACCAAACTAAATATTAATATTGGTTTGATTAAGAGGTAGTTGACTTGATTAAAGGGTGAACCTCACATAAAATATTAAAAAAAATTATGACAAAAATATTAGCCTCTTTTTTTTTAGTGTTTACTTGTGTGATTTTAAAAAAAGAATAATATTAGAGACACAAACTATTCTATAAATATTTTACAAACGGCTGATGTGACATACTCCACCTTAACATATCAAAAATTTGAAGGCTACATTGAAGCGATTTGTTGATCAATATCTTTGAGGTGGAGACTGTATATCGCAGATTTATAAAATATTTATAGAATAATTTCATGTCTTCTAGTAAGATCTTCACTTAAATTCGATTTTATTAAAGCTATTTAACAAATTGAGTTTAAATAAGTTTTATTTATTTAAAAAAAATTAATTATATTTGATCTGTCATGTTAGATTCAAATTGGGTTTCACTTTAAATAACATCATGTAATCTAGGTTTCTCTTAAAATGTTCAACGTAAAGAATATATATATATATATATATATATTTATATATTTTAAAATATGTTATTGTGATACGAAATTAGTACTATATATAAAATAATACTTTTTACAAGTATATATGCATCATATATAAGATTATCAATTATTTTTTGTACTATTTTTATATATAAACACAATTTTATTATATAGAAATATGTATACATATATAAAAATTATTGATTTTCTTTTTATCTACCGAACTCCGTTTCTCATATTTATTTTATATTTTTGGTTTGGCATTATATGGGCCAGAATCCAATCAGTTCCATCCCAAACTCCAGTCAAAATTGTGTTTCGTGTAAAAAAGGGGAAATCTTAACCGTCCAAAGGAACCCGTGACAGCCGTCCAATCTAGGGCAAATGTAGACTGTTTAGGGTTTTAACTCGATCACTCGCGATCAGTCAAGACTCCTCCGTTCCAGCTTCCTCCATCTACTAGAGAGTGAACAGAACCGAAGATGGTGCAGCGTCTCACGTACCGCAAACGCCATAGCTATGCCACCAAATCCAACCAGCACAGGGTTGTCAAAACCCCTGGTATTTATTTATATCTAATATCAGTTAGCATCTTTCAATGTTGTTGCATTTACCTCTGAATTTATGGCTACCTATGCTTTTCGATTTATTTGATAGTTGTTAAAGATTAGCATAAAATTTAACTGTGTTATTTCCATCTCCTATAGTGTTAAACAATAGAACAATCTTTTTAATAGCATATATGCAAACTACATGTGTAATATTGTATTATGTTGTTTAATTGCAAGATGGATTGCTTATTTGAGATGGAATTGATTAAAATATAGGTGGGAAATTGGTGTATCAGACTACAAAGAAGAGAGCAAGTGGACCTAAGTGTCCTGTTACTGGGAAGAGAATCCAAGGGGTAATTCTATTATTTTGTATTTAAAAAAATACTAATAAGAGCTATATGTATAAGGTTCTATTCTGTTCGTTTCATTATCATATGCTTTGCCTGTTTTCTTGTATTCTATTTGTGCAACTATTGAAATGAGATTCATTTACTTTTGTAAAATGTCTATGTTTTATGATAACTAATGAGAAGTCAGGTCAATCTATATCCACTGATTGTTAAAACTATTTCATTTTTCACTGAAACCTGGACATTTATGATTTTAGGTGTGCAGTATTTTAACCATTTTTACTTTGATAAGTTTAAACATCAGTTTTTTAAAAATTCTTGTAGGCTCCCGCCTTGGCTCTAGGCAGTCCTCTACCACCTCCATTTTGATGGGTGCCTAGTTCCTCGCCTAGGCGGGAATTAGTCACCTACCTCATTGACGTAATGAAGGCTTTGAAGGTCTACAATGCTTGAAATGATTTTGTTATGCATTACAAGATTTTCTCTAGTAATTTTTCATATTAAATTTATATTCCTTATTATGTAATATATGCATTATATAGTACGCAAAATATATACAATTGAAAGATAAATAAATATAAGACCGCCTAGGAAAATGCCAAGGTACCTCCTTCACTGCCTAAGTCTGAAGGGTACATGATGCGAATATCCTTCTGTTACATCGTTGTCTACAAAAGGCCCAATATGTTTCCATTTCAGCCAAAGCTTGCTTGAAATGTCTTTGAAACCTACCCAAACATCAGTACACTGTCTGACCTATTTCTCTATCTTGTTTAGTATGCCTTTTGTATTTTTTGTTGCATATTTGAAGCAGTGAAGCTGTACAGACTTTCTGAAATGAAATGATCCTGTTTTTTATCAAGAGTTCCTGACAATAGCATAAAACAATTGGGCTCTAACACTATGCTTGACAAGTTATGACTTCTGAATTCAAAAACTGCTGTCATTCAGCTGTTCAGATTAAATTTTTCTCGAGAGCGAAGGTTTTCCATAAAATTCATGTACCTTTTACAAATTATCCTAGTCCATTGTCATCTTTGTTGGTGTTGTATCATTGGAAGCTCCTATTATCAAACTGTGTAATTTGAAGGTTTCTGTTGTCCATTAAGGCGGAGGATATAGTTGATGGTTTAAATATGGTGGTAGGAGGCGGTCAATTTAATGATTATTGATATTTGTTTTTCCAGTTTCATTTGTGTTTTCTATTTTTTTTATTTTAAGCTTGCATGCATGTTTTACATTTTCGTCCTATGTTGGTCTAGATCGTTTGTTATTGCAGCAAAAGGTTTCATATTGAGTTTGTAGCTAGAATTTGTTTTAGCTAGTGTCATTTTTTTCACACCTATTATGTTGTTGTGAGATGTCACTTATAATTTTATTTATGTTGAATGGGATTTCCATGAGATGTCCGGATTTTTTTTTAATTTTTAAAAAAGGATATTTGAAATGTGCACTAAAACTATGTTTACTGCAATGTTCCCCTACTTGTGCGTTGTTGTCACCTAGAATTGGGCATATGCTTGATAATTTCCATTATATTTGGCGTAGTATAAAATTAAAAAGAGTACATCTGAAATTTGCACTAAAGGTGGGTTAGCAATGCCCCTACTTTGTGGGGCTGTCACTTTGGAAATCTAATTATGGATGACGGAATTTCTACGAGACTTGGGACTGTTATGAATTTTAAAGTAACAAGACTTTTGAATGGGAACTATAAGTAGGCTGGCTGCAATGTACCCCTATTACTTTTATATTGAAATTAACAAAAATATATTACGTAGCTAGCCACTAGGTATAACAATTCAAGGATAATATGGGTTTTTGACTTGAGATTCATTTCCTATATTACTACTTTTGGTTTGATTTCTCCTATGTTTACGACTGTAATAGCTGGAAGGGTTATGATTTTGTTCCTTTTTTTTGGGAATTATCTGTCTAATTATTTTGTCTGCTCTGATACTCTTTTAATGCTTGTGCGGCATCTTTTAACTGCTCTGTATGGCTTAAGGTCATTGAGATATAGATTTTGTAACTATTAACCTTGTAATAATATGAGCATGTTTACTCTATCTGCAGATTCCTCACTTGAGACCTGCTGAGTACAAAAGGTCTAGATTATCTAGGAATCGAAGGACAGTGAACCGTGCCTATGGTGGTGTATTATCTGGAGGTGCTGTAAGAGAGAGGTTTGTTATTGTGAAATACTTCTTGTCTGCACTTAGAATTTGGTTATCATAAAATTTTACTTGTGTCATTTAATAAGGATAGTTGGCCCTTGATAATTGTTAGTTTTGTACCCTTTGGATTGTTTTTTTCAGGATAATTCGAGCATTCTTGGTGGAAGAGCAAAAGATTGTGAAGAAAGTTTTGAAGATTCAGAAGGCGAAAGAAAAGGTTGCAGCAAAGAGCTAAGCTGGATCATTAAAGAAATTTGAGTTTTAATGTTCTTAAAAGAAATTTTGATTTAAATCAAATTATTACAAGTTGTGCACTGTTATTATTATGTGACTCTTTTATGGAATTGAATGAGCATTTTTCTTTAGTTGATTTAGACATCTCATTCTGACAAATTTCAAGCTGCTGTTTACCTGATCTCACTATATATATATTTACATTAACAATGACCAATATTATGCATAATTAGATTAATGATTTGCATATTTGAATAATAATGAATTAATGATTTGGATTGATATGGGAATCTCTTCAGAGGGGCTGATACTTTTATGGTCAAATGTTCTTCGTCATTTGGTGTAGAATTGATAGTATTTTCATATCCGTGTTATATGCTCGTACACAGGAATAGTATCTGTGCTTTCTATGCTCTTATGCTACGTTTGGATTGAACAAATAGAATGGAATGAGTTATTTCATACTTTCTTTCCTCAAAAATAAAATTCATAAATTTGAGAGAAATAAGAATGGTTCAATCAATTCCAATCGAAATCAAACACAATTTATTTCATTACATGGGAATTAGTCATTTTATTCCTATCTTCATTACTCTAATCCAAACAAATGTAGCATTAGTGGATACAATTTCCAACAAGCTATACTTGAGTGATGGTTGACAATGTTTCTAAGGTGGTGGCCGATTTTAGCCATTTATCATGCTAATAGGAAAGATTGAGGCTTCTAGTAAATATTGACTTATTTTATGTAAGAGATGCCTGAGGCTTGATTTGATAGTCTTTATCCCACTGGATAAGTGGAAATCTGATGTAACCTATATCCCGAAATGCTCCCACCATAGGAGCTTCCATTCTTGTTGTTGCTAGAAATTCAAATCCCTCTTCTCGGTGTGAAGTTGCAAAATGTGATAGGGAGAAAAAGTTTGGATCTAGACGTTAAATATAGGAACAATTACATTTTATATAACATTTTAAAAAGTATTTACAAGAATAGTATACTCATTAAATATTTACAATCTTAATGTATATAAATTTTTATTTTCATTAGTAGTGAAAAAAATAATGCCTTTAATTACGCTTAGTGTAGATAGATTCAGTTATTTTTTTAAAAAAAAAAAGCGCGATTTCACGCTTTTGTGGGATATGGGGCTCGATTTTCGATTTAAATTTTGTCCTTATCTTTGTTTGTTCATTTTTCTATTTGGAAACCCTTATTTCGTGTATTGGAAACTCTTTAAGCAAAACCCTTCTCTTCTAAGCAGTCGGTGGTCGTTCTTTTCGGCAGTGTTTCGTTGTTGCCGTTTTGATTATCTGGATCGTTGTTTTCGTATTAGTGTTTTACTCGTGAGTTTTTGAAAGTTGTTTGGTGTTTTCTCATTTAGTGGCTCTTCATTTTTCGGGTTATTTAGGTTTTGTCTGTGATGGTTTCTACGAGGAAGAGAACGGAGGGAGTGGGGCATTCGAAGAGTGATGGGAAGGGTAAGCGAGTTAGGGATGATGATTATAGAAAGATTTTGAATTCATCTGTAGAGGTAAAGGATAGTATGGCAAAGTCTTCAAATCAGGGGAAGTTGTTAATGGTGAAATCAGAGGTTGAAGATAAGAAACTTGGGAGGCATTCGAATAAGAAGGCTAAATCATTGGTATGTATAGAATCGGATTTTGAAGGGTCTGCAAAAAAAGATGAAGTTGAGGCTCACAAGCTAAAAATTATTCCCCGGCAAAAACAATTGAAGGTTTGTTATTTTTTATTTTATTTTTTTTATTTTTTTTTAAATATTTATTTTTTCGTTGTTTTTGGTTACCTGTGTCCTTGTTTTTGTGTATGGTGATGTTTCAACCCTATCAGTATTGTTTATTTTGTTTATGAGTAATGTTATTATTTGTTGAGGTTTTGTAACTATATAATTTTTGTTTCAGTTAGTGTGTATTTTCAGAGATTATTATCTAGATTACATTTATGTGATTATGCATGTTGATTTTGTTTTGTTGGTAACTTGTTAACTGAGTTTTGGTTACCAACATTTATGTGTTTAGAAACTGATGATTTCATAGTTATTAAAATGTATTATATTACACTAGAGTTGTAATTTTTTTAATGATTATTCAAATTATTTTTGTTAACTTTACTTTTTTTGCATTCCTATTTTAGTGTCAGTTAATAGTATATTATGTTTTGGGAAGTAGATTACATTATTTGTGTTTTTGCATGTTGATAATGTTTTGATGGTAACTTTCTTCTTGAGTTTTGGTTACCACATTTATATGTTTAGAAATTGTTGTTTTTTGGGTATTGTTGATTTAATTGCTTGGGTGTTAAATTTTTATAGATGTTATATCTTGATTTGATTTGTGTGTTTGTAATGTAATTTTATGCATTTTCAGATTTGGGAGCTATTCTATGAGGAGAATCAGCGAAACTTTTCTGCAAAAGTTATTTATTGGTGTGAAATGGAAGTTCCAAATATTATTAAGAATAAGTTATCTGTAGTTCAGTTGGATAAGTTTAAGTTAACTTGTTTTGGTAAATTTTTAGATTTTGAGCAGCCCAAGATGTTTTCACAAATAATACATCATGCTTTGATTAGGGAAGTTTATCAGAGGGATAATGGGAAAATGTGGTTTATATTTGGTGAGAGACGGGTAAGGTTTGGATTGCCTGAATTTTGTTTAATTTCTAGTTTAAATTGGCATGGTGACGAAGACATTGGTAGTTTCAAGGGGATTGAAAATATGTTGGTGTAAAAAAAAATTCAAAATGAGGTTCTTACACGTTCTAGTATAGGGAGGATTTATAAGAGTGTTTGTTTTGATGATGATGATAAGGCAGTTAGGATGTCTATTATTTTCTTGGATTTTAACTTCATTCTTGCTACTGTTTCTGACAACTATGTTGATGAAGTTTTGTTTAACTTTTTGTCACATGGTGATGTTGCAAGTTATCCATGGGGAAAAGTTGCTTTTGAACAAACGAAGAACTCTTTATCCCTTGCTGTAAAGGGTCATGTGAAAAGGGATAAGTACGGTGGGGTGATATACAATTTTTATAGTGATAATTATTGTAAATCTTACAAGCTTAGTGGTTTACCTTATGTGTTTCAAGTTTTTTTGTTTGAAACAATTCCTACATTGAAAGTTAGGGGTTTCTGTATTGATGATAATGATTTTGAATTCAGATTATTCAGATGGAGGGAGTTAGGAAAGGCTCCCAAGAATGAGAAGTTGAACGACCTGATTTTTGGTTCTGGGCAGGTATGTTGGTTGACATTTATATTATATTCGGTTACCTTTGTATATGTTATTGGTTACTGTACTTTTTTTTTGTTTTAAAATGTTTTGTTTCTTTTTTATTTTTAATGTTTCTGATATGGTATATTTGTTGCTTTTAA
This sequence comes from Panax quinquefolius, assembly GCA_020205615.1. NCBI lineage: Eukaryota > Viridiplantae > Streptophyta > Magnoliopsida > Apiales > Araliaceae > Panax > Panax quinquefolius. The sequence continues at coordinate 11,616,809 of CM035172.1, read as the reverse complement.
TTTGTTTCAGTTGATGATTCAAAATATTGTTCCTACAGAGAATGAGAAGTTTCGGTTGGATTTAGGAGGTTTTAATTTTTTTAGTGGAAGTGAAAGTGGGACCAAAAGGACTGATATTAAAGTTGAATCATCAGGGAAGGTTAAAGGCATTATGTTCTCTCTTTCTGATATTGAAAAAATTGTTGATGAACGGGTGAAGCCTTTGGAAGGTAAGGTAATGGAAGTGAAGAAAGATATACAGAATTTGAGTGTTGAGTTTAAAGATCATTTGCAAGTGTTAAATATTCAAATTTGTAGGGACATAAAAAAGATGATTAGAAAGCATTTATATGGAAATTCTACTTATACTAAGCGGAGAAATGTAACTGTTATTGACGATGGTGGTGATGATGATGATGATGATGATGATGATGATGATGATGATGATGATGATGATGATGATGATGATGATGATTATGATGATGATGATGGTGATGCTGAGTTGGATGAGAATGATGATGTTGAGGATGTTGAGATGGATGACAATGTTGATGGTGGCAATGTTAATGTTGTAGTTGATGATGTTATGAAGGTTGAAGATGATGTAGTTATTGAAGTTGGTGACATTTCAAAACAGTTTGACGGAAGTAAAACCGATAATGTTGATGGGGTTGGTGTGATTCAGTTTGAAGAAGTCGATGTAAAGGTTTGTAAATATGTTAGATTTTCATTTTTATTTTATGCTTATTAAGTAAATGCTGAATTTTTTCCTTTTTTTTTTACAGATTGAGGAGAAGAAAGACAATATAAATTCTGATGGTAAAGAGATTGTTATTTTTACTCCTAGACGGGTCTTCATCAATGTTGAGAGTGAAAAGGTTTAGTTTTTTTTTGTTTTTTAATGTTATATTTTAATGTAATTATATTGATTAAATGTATGTTTTTTTTTTCTCAGGTTGAAAAGATAAATGACTGTCCAAGATTTGATATTTTAGGTCATTGCAGTGGCCAAGAAATTGTTTTTTTTACCCCAATTGAGGTTAGTATTTTTTTGTAACAGTAGTTAACTTTACATGTTGTATTAGTTACTTAGATATATTGTTTATGTTTCTATTGATTCTGTTTCAGTTTTTTAATTTGATATTGTAATTATTTTTTGTGTAATGTCTTTAAATTCATTATAGGGAATTAAAAGTGAAGCGCAAGACAAGTCTATGCTTGATGACATGGTTTTGACAACACAGGATTTAATTGATTGCGTTGAAGTTGTAAAATCTGTAACTAACCCACTTAGTAGGCATGTCCGAACGCATGCGAAGAGTGCGGTGTTGAAGAGTTCAGATATCGTCAAGTTTGGATCACCGATTCAAATTAAATGCATTGTTAGTGATAGAACATTACTGTGGACCGTCTGCGCATTTTCGGATGTTTGTATGGGTATGCCTTTGAAGTCTGATGTTGTTATGTTTGAGCAGTGTTTTAAAATTGGGTTAAATAACAGAAAAAGGTATGTTTAATGGAGTTTAATATATTTTTATTATGTTTTTTCTAGGTGATAAAATCATTTATGTTTCTTTTTTCTAATATGTTTTTTGTTACGTAGGATTGAAAAATTAAATTGGAATCAATGACAAGATAGAGCCTTCCTTTAGATTTGGGTCTATTTCTATTTCCTCAAAAATGTGGTTTTACAAGCTGAAGACCCCTGGTCAGTGGCTTGATGATGATGTGAGTTTTTTTTAATATGTTTTAAATTATGTTTGTTAGTTTGAGGTTACCTTTACCTTATTATTTTTTTGTTTCTTGTATGTGATCGTATTGGATATTTCTTTTTATACGTTCTATTTTTTTAAATTGTTAATATTTGATTGTTATTATGGTTTTATTTTTGGTTCAGCACATCAACATCTGTTTGTATTATATGCGTAAACTGGCTAGATACTCGAACAATATCACTGTAAAGGTTACGACAACAGATTGTTGGTTTCATGTGAAGTTGACTAACTTATATGTGGAATACTGTAACAAAAATTTGAAAGTAATATGCACACAAGCCAATCATGTTTGATGATAAAGCATATACTTTGTAACAATCTTATTCATTTATTAATAAAAAGTATTAATTGATTAAAGGCTTTTAATTATCTACATGATGCTGTTTTATAATATGTGATAAACCCATAGTTTTAAGCAATGCATTTAGAATAATGATGATGATCATTCTAATGAGATCTAAATTCTTAGAAAGCTTAAAACTAAAATAGTTCCCAATCATTGGATTACTAAATTGGGGATTAGTGAATCCGGGTAGATTGGTACATCGTTGCTTCATTTCGTTGGATGAGGATGATTGATCTCAAGCGATCATTTTTGTGGAGACACTAAAGCAAGTATGTAGGTGCTTATTAGAGAATAAGTTCAACGAACGTGGCTCGCTAAGGAATACCTAATGGATTTTTATTTGCTGTCAATAGGAATTCTCGTAGTGATAGTAGTCTAAGTGATCCTTGGACTTGAGATCATCATAGTATCTTGTGTATGATGAGTTATACTTTGACTTATTCCTTAAGACCCTTAGGGTATATCAAAGGGTATGCTTGGGTATAATAAGTTGTATATGGAGATAATGTATGATCAATAAAGAATCTACCACTTCTAATAAAAGAAGAGAAATGTCATATGTGATTCGATAAATGACAACCCAAAGAGTCCTTGGCGAAGGCGAAATGAAATTAGAAAGGAGTTTCTAATTTGCATTATTTGAGTTGTGCATTTAAGGATCGAAATACATATAATTAAATAAAATAAGACTTGATAGTAATTTCATGTCTTATATTTAATTGGGACATTGTATGGTGGAAGGATTGAATTGTACGGTAACTATTTACTCAAAGGTTCTTTTATGATTAATGTTGAAATCTATATTATCTGGAAAGTCGTTGATCGCTTAGGAGGCTTATCACTATTGTAGAATAAATATTATTTAAATAAATTAATTGTTTAATTTATTTATTTAAATAAGATTAGAATTGTTCTAATTGATTTATTCACAACCGGTTTAATATGGAGAACCTAAAGGGTCACACCATAAAAGGAAGAATAATTATTTAAGAAGTTAATGGTATAATCGTAATAATATGTTATGTATATTTAATTTAATCTATGGTGATAGAATAAATTAAATAGCTTAATATTTATTATTTAATATTTTAGAAATATTAAATATAAATTAATAAGAGGAGTCTTATTAATATTATTACAATTATTATTATTTTAATTTCTAAAAGAGTTTAGGAATTAATTTAATATAAGTACTTTCATTTATTCCTAATTGGATTAGGAAGGAAAATTAGTTAAAGGAGTTTTAATTAATTATCCCTAATAAGATTAGGGAGCTTAATTAATTAAAAGAATTTAATTAATTAAATAAAACCCAATTCCTTAATTGTTAAGGTGGGTTGCCCACATCTATTAATAAGAGGAGTCTTATTATGGGTGGGGGGTTGTTGACTTTTGAACATACGTAATAATTCCAATTTGTTGGAGAAAGACGTCCTTTATCTATAGAGATAGAAAAACTAGGGTTTGAGCCAAAATACCCTTCTTCTTGAATTCCTATTCTTCCTTGGTGGATCACCTCTCAGAGGCCAAACACATGGGTGGCTAACGTTGATCGAAGGAAGGAACAAAACCCAGTGGATTCAAGTTGAACGCGAAAGGATTTGGAGGTGAACTTGTCTTGAGGAAGCTTCGATCTTGAGGGTATAATTTTATTCTTTATCTTTTCGTTTAATTAATAATTATGCATAAAGGGTGATCCGGGTTTATGGTTTGTAAATTTTTTTTAAACTCTGATTTTTACACGCTTCCGCTTAATTTTGCAATTTGATTGCGTTGATGAATATTACAAACCTAACAGTGGCATCATAGCCAAACCTTTATGCGAATTATTAATTATTTTAATTTGATATGTATATTGATATGTGTTTAGAACAATTTAATTGGGCATAATTTTATTGTATAAAATTTATTATAAAAAAAAAAAAAAAAATCGGCAGGAGCAAATTTCGGCAGGAACAAATTTCGGCAACAAGTTTTTTTTTTTAAGGACACGTTTTTTATATAATATATATATATATATATTGGTTATTATATTATATATATATAATAGTTATATATATATATATATACTATATATATATTCTTAATTATTTTATAATTAAAATAAAGTTTATTTTAATTTTAAAATAAAGATGTTATTTTAATTTTAAAATTAGAATTTCATGATAACTAATTAGAGTTGGAATTGGATTCCATGATAACTAATTGGAGTTGAAATTGTATTCCATCTTTCCTTAAATAAAGGAGTTTATTTAGATATGAAATTAGATTTCATATTATTCAAAATAAAAGAGTTTATTTGTGAATTGGAAAGAGAATCCTAATTTCCTTAAATAAAGGAGTTTATTTAGATATGAAATAAGATTTCATATTATTCAAAATAAAGGAGTTTATTTGTGAATAGAAAAAGAATTAAGTGTTTCCTTTAATAAATTTTTTTTACATGGAATTGGATTCCATAATTAATTAAAATAAAAGAGTTTATTTTAATTAAAGATTTTTACTTGAATTGGATTCCATAATTAATTAAAATAAAGAAGTTTATTTTGATTAAAAATTTTGATTAAAATAAAATAGTTTATTTTATTCAAAATTGGATAAATTAAAATAAAATAGTTTTATTTTGATTTAAATTTGGATTTAAATAAAGGAGTTTATTTTTATTCAAAATAGATTTTATACTAACTAAATTTGCCCATTAAATGATATCAATATATATATTAAATATTTATTATTCATGAGATGAATGTTATTTATTGATGCGTATGGTGATGTGTATGATAATAAATGGGATTGATTATGGACTATCAACCAACTCCCATTGGATTTTATTTTAGTTGGATGCATTTAATGTGTGGGTTTTATTAAATGGGGTCTGCGTACCTCGCCTTCTCTAATTTTTCCTTAATGTAAATTCTATCTCCTCCTATGTACTTCCCTCGATCACGATCAAGGTTTTTATTTATTTTAAATAGTTTTGTAATAGGAATAGTTAGAATTAATTTTGAAGAATTGGAGATCAAGGAACAAGGAGCGCTTGAAGACCCGCTTTGTAATGGAGCCCGGGTTTAAATTTAATAGTTATATTTAAATATTATTTCTTGCACTTTTCAAGGTTTGACCTTTTGGTTCACTTGGTGGCTCTAGTGAACCAAACTAGAATAAAAGTCCATAATCATTCCTAAGAATATAGTATTCTATATGTGCATGCTTATACTATATATATTATATATTATGCAAACATGCTTGTATGTTCATTAATATACGCGTATTTTATATATATATGCATGCGCTATTAAACAAGATGAGACAAATTAATAACAAACCCTCAATTTTTATATTAAGTCCTAAGCGTTCAAAGATATTTGGAATATCGAACGTCGCCTTCTAGCATGATAAAATTAATAGAGTATTAAATATTTAATATGAGTTTGTTGTGTCACCACAAGGCAAGTATTAAGTATTTAAGATGTTAATTTATCACATTTGATGCTTATAAAGAAAATTGAACAATATTGTTTTGTTTGTGTCACCACAAGGGATGATATTTATTTTTTGAATATATGGAGTGCTAGAGTGGACTTAACTTGGATAATTTTGATTCTGGATGTGCCACCACTGATCAAAAATAATCTAAGAGGCAAAAGAAAAGGAGTTGCATAGTTGATGTAATTGACAAAAGTTGTCTACCTATTTATTTATATATAGTTTGTTGTGTCACCACAAGGCTATATACATTTGAAATGGGATCCTTATTCTCATTAAGAAATCTTTAATTAGATTTTGCCCGAACTATATAAGTGAGGGTAATATAGTTTGAAGAAAAAATAGTGGGAGATACCAATTTAAAAACAAGACCTAAATTATTTTGGTAATTAATAAAAGAATGTATGTTAAAATGTTGTTAATTACAAATTCATTTACGAGAATTTTACAATGTCTAAAATTTACTATCATCAAAAACATATTAGATGCTAAATTAACTGCAATCAAATTAAACGGATTGGTTAAGGAATTTGAGAATAGTTCTCATAGTGAAAAGCTATCTTATGTCCCATATCGCCTATCCTCCGCAATGGTTACGAATAATGCCTCCGAGAAGACATTGCTACTTTTAGAAAGTGGCAAGATGATGCACACTTGCTCAATGCATCATGCTCGCATCCACGAAAGTAACGAGCTTCAAATACAAGATGAAACTATGGATGCTCCTCTTATATTCCCCGCACATCAAGTAGTTGATGGTGAGGAAAGTGGGGTGATAGATATCGGATATCTAAGGAGCTCTTCCGATCTAGAATGACCAAGAAGGCACTACAAGATCTGAGATACGTATGTCCTAATGATAATCAATTTGATTGATCAATTAGGATAACAGTTTTGTCATGGATGGAGAGTTGAAATGAGATTTGATCTTGCACTCACTCCCTGGACTCCTTTCATGATTGTTGTGAATTTTTCATATGGACAAGCTAGATATCGCCCCATTTTGATTTGCTTAACATGTTGAAAAATGATGAGAGTCACTTTCAACCAAGAAAGACCATGTCTTCTTGGTATGCAGGCCAAAGGATCTTCCGAAAGAAGAACAATTCAAAGAAGGTAAATAGAAAGGCGTAAACAAAGGATAATAAGAGCAAAAAGCGATACGGATATAGAAAGGAGTTTGCTTCCATTGCAATAAGCCCGGACACCGGAAAGAAAGCTCATGGAAGCATCTTGCAGAGGCTAACCAAAGAAGCTTAGTGAAGTTTCTGCATAATCGATTTTTGTTCATGATTGAAATAAATTTTCTTTTTAAGTCAAGGTTCTACTTGGGTATTGGATACCGACTTTGGTTATCATAAATATAGATTTATGAAGGACCAAGCGAAGTAGAAAGCTAAACAAATATAAGTAATCCTATGTAATAAAAAAATGAAGCAAAGGTTCTTGCATTAGCTATAGAAACTTATAGTTTAAGCATCGCTTACTGGCAAATCTATTAAGTCAATAAGTTGTTATTGTATTCCAGCTTCTTGTTAAAATATTATTTCCATTTTATTGTTGGACAATGAAATCTTTGGTATTATAATTAAGAACAATTGTTGTTCTATTTATAATAATAATGTTTTGTATAGAATGGAATATTACTTAATAAATTTTGTATACTGACTTACGTGAAAAATATATTTTGCAAATTGAACAAACTAGTATAAGAAAAGGAGATGATCATTCAAAGAGTTGAATGTGTGTATTTGTTTGAAATACAAGTATGAATTATTTGAAAGGTTCAAAGAATTCGAAGTGAAACAAATTGACAAAGTTTTAAGATTCTTTGATTAGATCAAGGAATAAATACTTGTGCAATAAGTTTCTAGATCATCTCAAATGGTTTTCTCATAATGGACACATCCCGATCTGTGATAATTGATTGATGTATCTGAATGAAAATCGTACCTTGTTGGACATGAATGCGGTCCATAATGATTTTACCGATATTCCAAAGATCCTTACAGGATCATGTCCTAGAAATGGCTGCATGTCTACGAAAATGGTAACCTCAAAATCCATTGAGACTCCATAAAAGTTATGGATGGGGAGGATTCTAATCTTAAGTATGTTAAGATAAGGGTTTGTCCAACTTTTGTGAAAAGGTTTCAAAGGATAAGCTTGGGACAAGATTTGACATGTACTGATTTGTGGGACATCCTAAAGTAAGTTTAGGGTATATGTTCTATAATTCTACTTAGCAAAAGGTGTTTGTTACGAAACACGCTTTCTTCTAAGATAAAGGTGTTTATCATTAAAAGGGGCTAGTGGGAGGATAATAGATCTTGAAGAGTTCAAGAACCACAAAACACTATAAAGTCAAATAAGAGGAACTCGTAGATAGACTATTGTACCACAATCGAATCGTAAAATCCGGAATAAGTCTTCAAGATACCTAGGAGGTATGGATTCATCATGGATGATGATGATGAGGTACGATCATATGAAGATGATGATCCAAATACATACGATGAGGTAAGTGTTATGAACACTCGGAGAAATGGATTGAAGCAAGTTTCTCAAATATGGAACATTCGTTTTGATGAGGCAATCAAAAGAGTTTGATTTTATCAAAAAAATAAGAATGAACATAAGTGTGTACAAAAGGTCGATTGGGAGCATCGTGACATTCCTAATACTATATGTTGATATACTACGAGATAAGGAATGACATACCAATGCTACAATCAAGAAAGAGATAAAGTTGTCTAAAAATTCCTCCACGAATGATTTGGGAAGAGTATCTTAATTGGAGATATAAATCTATATAGATAGATTTAAGAGGATGCTCAACTTAACCCAAGGAACGATATTCATTTGATGCTAAAGTCGTTTAGCATGGCAAGCTCGAGAGATGTTTCATGTTGATGAGCCATGGAGTGTATCTCTTAATAGTCCCCACGGACTTACGAAAAGAGAGGTCATATGAGTGACAATCATGTATGCAATGAAATGTACGAGACCGATGTTAATCGATCATATTATGGAGAAGTTCACTATGAGTCGTTGAAAACATCTTAAAGTGCTTAACCGACACTAAGGATGTGATCATATTCATGGTGGGTCTTAATTAAAACTAGAGGGCTTAATGGACTCAAGTTTTTCAAATGCAGACAAAGACGACAGAAAATCCACTTTAAGGTAAAAGTGTTACCTTGAACAATTAGTGCGATGAATTGAAAGGTTCCAAACAAAGAAAAAGAGTTCTTTGGTTTAGTGATAAAGACAAAGTAAATAGCTATAAATGAAGCCGCAAGTTGATTGTTTGGATTAAAAGTTCATTACGAACTAGGAATAGTTCCTAAGTCTCATCTTGGATCTAAACATGTGTTGTGGCACTTTCATTTGATTATAAGAATCATTGAAAGATGGGAAATCACTATAGAGATAGTGGACTCTCATAAACAACATTACATATCCATTAACTAAAGCTTATCCAACAAACAGGATAATCGCCACTTAGAGAAGAAGAGTATGAGATACCATGCACGATTGGCTTTAGTGCAAGTGGGAGATTGAAAGTAATATGCACACAAGCCAATCATGTTTGATGATAAAGCATATACTTTATAACAATCTTATTCATTTATTAATAAAAAGTATTAATTGATTAAAGGCTTTAATTATCTACACGATCTTTGTTTTATAATATGTGATAAACCCATAGTTTTAAGCAATGCATTTAGAATAATGATGATGATCATTCTAATGAGATCTAAATTCTTAGAAAGCTTAAAACTAAAATAGTTCCCAATCATTGGATTACTAAATTGGGGATTAGTGAATCCGGGTAGATTGGTACATACGTTGTTTGCTTTCATTGGATGAGGATGATTGATCTCACGATCATTTGTGTGGAGACACTAAAGCAAGTATGTAGGTGCTTATTAGAGAATAAGTTTATTGAACGTGGCTCGCTAAGGAATACCTAATGGATTTTATTTGCTGTCAATAGAAATTCACAGTAGTGATAGTAATCTAAGTGATCCTTGGACTTGAGATCATCATAGTATCTTGTGTATGATGAGTTATACTTTGACTTATTCCTTAAGACCCTTAGGGTATATCAAAGGGTATGCTTGGGTATAATAAGTTATACATGGAGATAATGTATGATCAATAAAGAATCTACCACTTCTAATAAAAGAAGAGAAATGTCATATGTGATTCGATAAATGACAACCCAAAGAGTCCTTTATAAAGCGAATGAAATTAGAAAGGAGTTTCTAATTTGCATTATTTGAGTTGTGCATTTAAGGATCGAAATACATATAATTAAATAAAATAAGACTTGACAAAGAATTCCATGTCTTATATTTAATTGGGACATTGTATGGTGGAAGGATTGAATTGTCGGTAACTATTTACTCAAAGGTTCTTTTATGATTAATGTTGAAATCTATATTATCCGGAAAGTCGTTGATCATTAGGAGAACTTATCCCTATTGTAGAATAAATATTATTTAAATAAATTAATTGTTTAATTTATTTATTTAAATAAGATTAGAATTGTTCTAATTGATTTATTCACAACCTAGGTTTAATATGGAGAACCTAAAGGGTCACACCATAAAAGGAAGAATAATTATTTAAGAAGTTAATGGCATAATCGTAATAATATGTTATGTATATTTAATTTAATCTATGGTGATAGAATAAATTAAATAGCTTAATATTTATTATTTAATATTTTAGAAATATTAAATATAAATTAATAAGAGGAGTCTTATTAATATTATTACAATTATTATTATTTTAATTTCTAAAAGAGTTTAGGAATTAATTTAATATAAGTATTTTATTTATTCCTAATTGGATTAGGAAGGAAAATTAGTTAAAGGAGTTTTAATTAATTATCCTAATAAGATTAGGGAGCTTAATTAATTAAAAGAATTTAATTAATTAAATAAAACCCAATTCTTTAATTGTTAAGGTGAAATAGTTGCCCACATCTATTAATAAGAGGAGTCTTATTATGGGTGGGGGGGTTGTTGACTTTTACAACATACGTAATAATTCCAATTTGTTGGAGAGACGTCCTTTATCTATGAGATAGAAAACTAGGGTTTGAGCCAAAATACCCTTCTTCTTGAATTCTATTCTTCCTCGGTGGATCACCTCTGAGGCCCAAACACACGGGTGGCTAACGTTGATCGAAGGAAGGAACAAAACCCCGGTGGATTCAAGTTGAGCGAAAGGATTTGGAGGTGAACTTGTACACGAGGAAGCTCGATCTTCAAGGGTATGATTTTATTCTTTATCTTTTCGTTTAATTAATAATTATGCATAAAGGGTGATCCGGGTTTATGGTTTGTAAATTTTTTTAAACTCTGATTTTTACACGCTTCCGCTTAATTTTGCAATTTGATTGCGTTGATGAATATTACAAACCTAACAAAATTGTGATAAGGCTTTGTTATTGGGCAACGGTGTTGTGGCTGAGTATATTCATGGCCTTTTTATGGAGGTCAACACACCGTGGATTGATGTTGATTTTGTCATGTTTCACATCCACATGAGCAGCCTCCTCGGGCATTGGTTTTATTGGTTTTTGATGTGCATCGTAGAGTGTCGAGTGTTTATAATTCTGTCTGCGCATAACAGAACATCATGCGAACAAATATCGTGGATGTGTGAGCCATACATTTTCATTCTTAGATAATATTATCGGCTTGCGGTTTTTGGAAGAATAGATCTGATATTGATTTCAACAGTGAACCATATCGCAATAAAGGAGAACATGATATTATTGATCTTGAATTTGCTGAGGGTTTACCTGAGCAAATTGAAGGGTATGTTTACATTGTTTATATTTTTTTTAGTTTTCAATATATTATGATGTTTGTATTGATTTGCTTTATTTCTTGATTGTTTTTTCAGTGATTGTGGTATGTTTAATATTTCTTTTGTGGAACATATTCTACACAACCAGATTTCTGCAATGCCAAACCCATTTCCAATCATTCAATATCGCAAGAAACTATGCGTCAACTTGTTCATTCATGCGACAAACAAGCAACTAGGCGGGTATAAGTCTGATTCAGAACATCCAGGCAGATTTGTTAGTCAGGAATAGTTTGGTTTTTCTTCATGTTTCTTTTCGGTTAGGACATTTGTTACCATTTGATATGGTTATTGGTTGTGAAATGTGTTTCTAAATATTCTGATGATGGAATGATATAGTAATTTTAACTATTACACGTATGATATTGTTTTGTTGTTTCAAATTGTTATTTTTTGTCTTGTTTTTTATTTTTAAGTAATATTGTAAATTAATATTTGTTTTGGTTTCAGTTGGTTGCCAAATTTGCATTTAAAGGTAACAATTTTAATTTTATTTAGTAACCAATCAATACTAACAGTGAATATGTGGTCACTGATGTGTCTGAGTTATATCCTTTTCTTTGCACATGATTATAGCTAGATATTTCTGTCTGAGTTATATCCTTTTCTTTCTCCATTCTGTATTAAGCTTTGTTTTTTCATGAAACAACCTTCTCATTTAGTTTTTATGCATGTATGGTATATGATGACAAGTTTCAAATCTTTATAATCGTTGTTTGTCTATTAAATTGTCAACGATTATATGATAAGGTCATTATATACGCGACTGACTTGATCAAGTATTCTCTTATTGGAATTTTTTTAATCGGAAAGATTTGAAAGTTGCTAAATTTGTATTCAAATGTAACATATGTTTATTGTTGTTGGTAACCAATTAGTCCAAGCATTAAATTATAGCAATTAACAAACAATCAGATAATGTATTTGTATTTTATGTTACCAAATCTCGATGGTTCTTCATTATGATCACCAATTACCTTTTGGTGAGCATATACTTATAGTTATGTTTAAAATCAATATTTTTATGGTTAAAAATTAGTAATAAAATTTAAATTTTAAACAATTATCAATGCTTAAAAACATATGTTCTTTGTATGTTATAGTACGTTGCCAATTTGTGCATGAAAGGTAACTATTTGAGTTTATGTTGGTAAATAAAAGTGAAAACATTAAATTTAATGAAACTTAATAATTTCTTTAATGTTTTTGTCTTTTTGCTTCAGATGGGAACAGTGGTAACAGTAAAATTCAAAAACAATTACGATGCTTAATACGGCACATTTAGTTGCCAAATATGAATAAAAAAGAAACAAAATTAATGTTAGTGTGTAGTCAGAATGTCATAAAGAATAATCACAACTTAGTAAACCAAATATGATATGTTTGTATATATTTATATTGTTATTTGAAGATAAAATTACTTTATGTTAAAAGTAAATTAATGAAAATATTCACCTTTCAATACTGTGCAATTGAAAATTGTTTTTTTTATTCAAGTAAAAAAAGTACAATATGTATGGCTATTGAGCAACCATAGTAAACTTCAAAGAGTTTGTTACATCTGTATTGATGTTGTATTTAATCAAATCTTCCGTGGTCTTAAAATTGGTAGATTATTGCATGTTTTCTTGTTGTGTCCTTTCTCTTGGCATATACTGCACTTATTTTGAAATGTATTTTCGGATACATGTTTGTATCTGCCTTTCTTTGGTCTTCCAGCTGGTCTTCTTGTATATGGTGGTTTGACACATATGCTTTTAATCTCGTCTGGAACATCCCAACTATCTTTGTCATCTAACGGCATTACGGAAGATGAATACGTGTCCACCAAAGTTTTATTTGAATAATATTTTGAGCAAAAATCATAACAACTCAAATTTCTTTTTCCAATAACAAAGAAGAAGTGTGTGAAGCAGCATCTCATGGTACTGAAATTTACGGCATGTACATGTCTTTTGTTCCATGTCCACGATAAATTGTTTAGAGATATCGTAAACAGTGAAAATCACTAAGTTTGATGTCTCAACCTACAATAACATATATTTGTATATATTTGTTAATACAGGTATCTTTATCAGTTAATACAGGTAACCAATAATGCATATATTTGTTTCTTTTAATTTCAGATGCAATTTGTTTTAGGCATGTAGCGAACAATTCTAAAGTTGTATGACTAACCTTAAGTTTCTTTGACTCAATGATAATAGATTGCAATCTTCTCTCAGCTGTTGTGGAAAGGGTAATGAAAGATGACATTGCTGCTTGTTTGTTTGTGAAATACCATCTTTGAACCATACAACGTATGCATTCAATCATCGACGCAACTGGGAGATTTCTGATTTCCTTTATTGCATTGTTAATAGATTCGGTGGTGTTTGAAGTCATTATTGAGTATCTGCTTACTGTTCCATAGAGCCTCGTGCATTTTTCTAGATGAGCTTCTTCTTCCAAATATTTTCTTATTCGTACATCAATTGCATCAAGTTGAGCCATGTGTATGTTGAATTCTTCAATGGTGTAAGCTCTGCAAGCCGCGTTGTATACTTGTTTGATTTCTTCTCCTTTCTTCTTGAATCTGTTTTTTATATTTTTCAAAATATGGTATGTGCATGAACCATGCATGACATCAGGAAAAACACTGTTAAGTCCCTTTATAATTGTTTCATGTCTATCTGAGACAATGCATTGTCCTTCTCTAACTCCACAAGCATCCCTCAAATTAATGAAAAACCATGTCCATGATAATTCATTTTCACTGTCTACCACTCCAAAACCAATGGGTATAATATTTCTGTTTGCATCTTGTGTGCTTGCTATGAGAAGTTGAAAGTAGTATGCACACAAGCCAATCATGTTTGATGATAAAGCATATACTTTGTAACAATCTTATTCATTTATTAATAAAAAGTATTAATTTATTAAAGGCTTTTAATTATCTACATGATGCTGTTTTATTATATGTGATAAACCCATAGTTTTAAGCAATGCTTTTAGAATAATGATGATGATCATTCTAATGAGATCTAAATTCTTAGAAAGCTTAAAACTAAAATAGTTCCCAATCATTGGATTACTAAATTGGGGATTAGTGAATCCGGATAGATTGAATACATCGTTGTCTTTTTTCATTGGATGAGGATGATTGATCTCATGATCATTTGTGTGGAGACACTAAAGCAAGTATGTAGGTGCTTATTAGAGAATAAGTTCACCGAACGTGGCTCGCTAAGGAATACAAAATGGAGTTTTACTTGCACATCAATAGGAATTCTCAGTGATAGTAGTCTGAAGTGATCCTTGGACTTGAGATCATCATAGTATCTTGTGTATGATGAGTTATACTTTGACTTATTCCTTAAGACCCTTAGGGTATATCAAAGGGTATGCTTGGGTATAATAAGTTGTACATGGAGATAATGTATGATCAATAAAGAATCTACCACTTAATATAAAAGAAGAGAATGTCCTATGTGATTCGATAAATGACAACCCAAAGAGTCCTCGGCCAAGCGCGAATAAAATTAAAAAGGAGTTTCTAATTTGCATTATTTGGGTTGTGCATTTAAGGATCGAAATACATATAATTAAATAAAATAAGACTTGACATAATTCCATGTCTTATATTTAATTGGGACATTGTATGGTGGAAGGATTGAATTATTTCAGTAACTATTTACTCAAAGGTTCTTTTATGATTAATGTTGAAATCTATATTATCTCGGAAAGTCGTTGATCGCTAGGGAGGCTTATCCTATTGTAGAATAAATATTATTTATTTAAATAAATTAATTATTTAATTTATTTATTTAAATAAGATTAAATTGTTCTAATTGATTTATTCACAACCGATTTAATATGGAGAACCTAAAGGGTCACACCATAAAAGGAAGAATAATTATTTAAGAAGTTAATGGCATAATCGTAATAATATGTTATGTATATTTAATTTAATCTATGGTGATAGAATAAATTAAATAGCTTAATATTATTATTTAATATTTTAGAAATATTAAATATAAATTAATAAGAGGAGTCTTATTAATATTATTACAATTATTATTATTTTAATTTCTAAAAGAGTTTAGGAATTAATTTAATATAAGTACTCTCATTTATTCCTAATTGGATTAGGAAGGAAAATTAGTTAAAGGAGTTTAATTAATTATCCCTAATAAGATTAGGGAGCTTAATTAATTAAAAAAATTTAATTAATTAAATAAATCCCAATTCCTTAATTGTTAAGGTGGGTTGCCTACATCTATAAATAAGAGGAGTCTTATTATGGGTGAGGTGGTTGTTGACTTTTACAACATACGTAATTCCAATAGTTGGGAGAGTGCGCCTTTTCTATAGAGATAGAAAAACTAGGGTTTAGCCAACCACCCATCTTCTTGAATCTTTTTCTTCCTTGGTGGATCACCTCTGAGGCGAAACACTTGGGTGGCTAACTTTGATCAAAGGAAGGAACCAAACCCGGTGGATTCAAGTTGAACGCGAAAAGGATTGGAGGTGAACTTGTACCTGAGGAAGCTCGATCTTCAAGGGTATGATTTTATTCTTTATATTTTCGTTTAATTAATAATTGTGCATAAAGGGTGATCCGGGTATATGGTTTGTAAAATTTTAAAACTCTGATTTTACACGTTTCCGCATTATTTTTGCAATTTGATTGCGTTCATGAATATTACAAACCTAACAGAAGTGTACCCCCGTAGGTTGATTGTATGAAGGTGCCATCAATTACAATGATTGGAAAACAATGGTGTCATGCTTCAATGGATGCTCCTATTGTTAAGAAGAGATATTTGAATCAACCATTATTTTCCAACTGCAAGGCTGTGATGGACCCTGAAATGAATTTTCAATTTGGTTAATGTAAATATATATTGTCCATATTTGTAGTTAAGGTTGCAATAAGTGTAGTATTTTTTGTATCTAAATAATGTGCATTTAATAATATTTTTTCATACTGTTCAGATGGTTTCCAAAATGCTTTTTAATTAGTTACATTTCATTTATATACTAGCCGCATGCAAAAATGATTTTTTACTTATATTTCATTATTACAGTTAGTAGCCAAACTTTAATTATTAGGTAACCAAATCATTTAATCTGAGTAAATAAAAAAAATTTAAAATGTAAATGAACATTTTATAATTGATACTGATTTGTTTTTTTTCAAAGATGCGTATGCGAACCACGAAGGAATCAAGGTGTAGTCGTGTGGATTCCCTCTTACTTTTTTCATTGCTTTTTCTTTCGCTCTCCATGCTTTATGGTAGGAGATGGACACATTATAATCCGTCATCATATCTTCCACAATATCGTTTGGTGTGTAAATTTTCTTGAAGTTAGTTACTCTATGCATTATGCATTCACTAACCATTTGACTATTTGCTTGTCTATGATCTCTAAGAAGTATGTTGGATGAACAAGTATGTAAATCATTGAACTCTCTCACCTTGAACATATTTGTTTGCCGAAATTTTGATGCTCTTAGTTTTCATTTGCAATTTTCATTGTCGATGCATACCAAAACAAAGTCTCGTCCACTTGTTCTTGCTACCTTGTGTTGTTTGTTTTGTCTGATTGAATGTAGCCTTATCGCTTGTGTTAAGATTCTTTTGTCTTTGTAAGTTTGATGAATTTTGACTTCAAACTTATTCGGATCTGATATGACCTCGTCACTTGCTCTTTCTACTTTGTCTTGTTTGTCTTGTTCTTTCTCAATAGCTGCAATCGCCAAATGCTCAACAAAATGTCATTCAATTTGGTCTTCTTGTGTAGCCAACATTTCAACATCAGAATTCCTTTGTGCCAATCTCATCGGCGTTTCATCTTGCATTATATTTTCTTCTTCGATTATCACGTTTTGTAAGACTGTAGTTCCTCCAATGTGGTATTCAGAATCTATAATCAGTGAATACTTGCCATGTTCACCTGATTTTCTACTGATTTCCATATAGAATTTGAAAGTTGATTCATTTGTCACATTGATTGGAGGGATGTTGCTGCTAATATGAAATTTGATTGACAACTCTGTTTTGTAGCATTCTAAGCTCAATGCATTACATATCAAGCTGTGCATTTCTGAGAATGAACAAGTGGAAGGGACTAGTAGGCCGGTAACTTCAAAATTTTGATATTGGTTACTGTCACTCCACGTACCGTTGAAGTATATTACAACCGGAATCATATCCATGTTATGGCAACTGAAACAGTAAAAATATTACAATTATGTAAATAGTCGAGATATGAACAACATATAGTAATCAAATTGTCACTTTTTAGTACTAATAAATTTTCCCTACATTATTTGCATTTTCAAATTTAAGAATGCTTAGATAGTCAATCGTAACCAAAATATTTTTTAAATGTTGATGATTATATGTTATATTTTAGTACTAATAAATTTTCCTACATTATTTGCATTTTCAAATTTAAGAATGCTTAGATAGTCAATCTGTAACCAAAATATTTTTTAAATGTTGATGATTATGAATGTTTGAATTGAAATTTTTATTTATTATTTTGCAGTGCTAGAATCAACAATTTTCAATGAATCAAAATAGACATTATGAGTATTCATGAATGTGAATTAAAATAGACATTCAAGAATCAAAATAGATATTCGAGTATCCTCAAGCTATGAATGTGAATTATATTTGTGACGCCCCAAAATTAGGTATACATCACCCATCTTGGGTCGCCACTTACATGATATGAAATTTAAATACAACTTATTAACATAATCGTAAGTGTATGATACGACATAAACTGTGAGTTTAAATACAAATATCGCTCTACTAGATATTATACAAACTCAAAAAAAAAGTCCTCATTACAATTATTATCACACTATTTCACGTAATAGTGAGGACTACTAATGCTATCTTCGGGACCATCACTTGTTTTCCCGACTCGTCCCAAATTATATTCTCATTTCACGAAGAATAAAGGTGAAAGAAAGGGTGAGCTCAACTAGCCCAGTAAGAAATATTATGACTAAGATAATGCAGAATAAATTATCAATAGTCTTCAACAATGTTAAACTGATAAAATATAATAGACAACCAGTTTAACTGCAGCGGAATAAGCAATCCATTAAAAGAGTCAAGTAGAAAATAAAGTCTACTATCTTTTAGGTTTTAAAAGGTTTTTCATCACTATTATAGCTGAGACTCAGCTTTAATAAATATTCCACATCATCGAATCACCCCTGCACTACGGCCAAGGATATTATTTAGTATCACTACCACAATTATTCATGCACTACGGGCCAAGAATATTTGTGTATTCATTAATGGTCATGATCATGCCAACAACTGTCCACCAATACACTACGGCCACTGAGAATTTTTATCACATCATTTGTAACATTACGGTCATGATTACACCGAATAGTCTCTCTCGTAATAATCATACCAAGTCCATCTACGCACTACTGAAAGCCACAAGTGACTTTCAACATAATATAAACATGAGGATGATGACAATGATGTAAGAATTCAATAAAACAAGTTCAAGAATTATTTTATCCAGGAATTATTAACGTCCAAATTATCAACATGATACTTTGTTTTGTAAAGTAAAATTCAAGAATGATCGAAGAATATTTCCATGAAAAGATATCTTGAATGAAACGCAAATATCAAGGATATTCCACTAATTTCATGGAGTATAGAAGTCAAAGTTTTAACCAACCGGGTATAATAAAGAATAGAATAACAAAAGAAATCACCATGTACGCGATAGGCCTCGCATATACGCAGTTATTCCAACAGAGTAATAATAAATAACGAAAACCCAGTCCCACAGAAAACACACAGACATGGATGTTCCAACAGAATAATAATAAAGATTTTAACCAGTCCTGTAAAACACATGCATGTGATGTTCCAACGTAATAATAATAAAGATTTTAACTAGGTCCTGTAAAACACACAAACAGGATGTTCCAACAGAATAATAATAAAGATTTTAACCAGTCCTGTAAAACACATGCATGGATGTTCCAATAGAATAATAGAAGAATGTCACCAAGTATAGGGTAAACCAGCGTATCTGAGTTATTCCAATGTAATAATAAGCAATGGAATAACAATGGTTCTCTTCATGAATAAGAAAGAATAACACCCTTACTTTTGGTAGTTGATTGAATCTCGCAGCGGTGTAGTAACAAAATACTCTTCTTCTTTCTCTCTTATTCTCTCTATACTTTCTCTCTCTATAGCTTGCTTGAATGAATTAAGTGAAAATAATGAAACCCTAGGCCTCTATTTATAGAAGATTTCTAGCTTAAAGACTTTTCGTAGTGTGAAAAGCAAGTGGCTCGACGACTAATGATGTGAAAAGAAAAGTGGTTTGACGCTCAGAATGTGAAACGACAAGTGGTTCGACGTCTGGTAAAGGTAATTACTATTAACGAAGGTAAATACTATTGACGAAGGTAAATACTATTTACAAGGGTAATTACTATCGATGAAGGTAATTACTATCGACGAAGGTAAATACTATTCACAAGGGTAATTACTATCGACGAAGGTAATTACTATTCGACGAAGGTAAATACTATCGACGAAGAGACTCTTAGATGATGACATATGAGCCCCCATAAAATAATCAAACTTACCACAAATCATTTTTTTTTTCATCAACACATATTTAATCTTTCAACAATTATTAATCATTTATAACTTGTCGTCTCAATTATTGATTTAATACTATAACATATTATACGTATGATGATCTTTGTGATGAATTGAATCAATAATATAAGAGATATAATCTACAAAGAATTCTTGTGTGATAATTGAGCATAAATTGAGTGACTTCTCACGTAAAGCATCAATAATCAATCTGCTGTGCTTACTATACAACCACGCCAGACATCGCATTTTTACCAAGATGTAGTTCAACAGTTTTAACGGTAACACATCCGCCAAGTTATTTTTATAAAATATTTTGTCGTTTTCTCAATCCGATAATAATTACATTATGGGGTCCACCAATGATTGAGTTATGCAGATTTAATATTCCCTAACAAAAGAATATTCCCTAACCAAACGAATATTTTATAACAACTTGCATACTTTGCAAAATTTATAAATATTACCCACAACTATAACATTATATCAAATTTATTCCATAATATTCAAAAATAATATTTATAGAAAAATTCATCTTTATTTATAAAAAGTGGGTCTTACAACATTTTCCTTTTCATAACCGAAATTAATTTTACTCCTTTATTGGTTGCCAAATCATCAATTTTATTAGTTGTATATTACTTCTTTATTGGTTTCCAAATCAACTTTATATAATAACCAAAATATATTTTATTAGTATCAATATTTTTGGAAAATTTGTTTTCAACTACCGTAATTAAATTTTTAAAGTTATGATTTTGTAAAAGTTTATTGCTAGATATTGTACCTTTAAATCAAGGTTTCCAAACCTTTATATTAATCTCTCCAAACTATAATTTTGTAAAGAATGAACATTTAAAATTTAATCTAAATTGTATGAAATATGCATTCATTGAAAGTGACCAAACCTATATATTCTAAACAAAATTAAAGTTTGGGCACATTCATATAATAGATTGGTTACCATGATTCAAGTGTTATTTTTTTTTCCCAATTTTTCTTTAGAAAAACATAACACTTAAAAACTTAATATAAGGACTGAAAACATGTATTTTCACAAACATTGATACTAGTAATAAATATTTTGGAAACTATTTAATGTTGATTTGGAAACCAATGAAGGAGAATTATTAATTTCAGTTACGAAATGGATTTGTAGAGCATATTCATGACTTGAAGAATTCATATAAAATATTGGATACATTCATATATAGGTTTGGTCACTTTAAATGAATGCATATTTCATATAATTTAGAATGTGCATTACATTTTCCTTTTCATAACTGCAATTAATTTTACTCCTTTATTGGTTGCCAAATCATCAATTTTTATTAGTTGTATACTACTACTCTAATGGTTTCCAAATCAACTTTATATAGTTACCAAAATATATATTATTAGTATCAATATTTTTGGATAAATTTGTTTTCAACTCCTATAATTAAATTTTTAAAAGTTATGATTTTGTAAAAGTTTATTGCTAGATATTGTACCTTTAAATCAAGGTTTCCAAACCTTTATATTAATGTCTCCAAACTATAATTTTGTAATCATGGTAACCAATCCATTATATGAATGTCCCCAAACTTTAATTTTGTTTTGAAAACGAAACTAAAGTGTGTTGAATCTGCAAATTGTCGTTGCTTCAGTATACAGAATAATACTTCGTACCTTTGTTGTTTCGTTGCAGTTCCGGTTTGATGTCTGATTTTTTTTTTCTTGCTTCTGTTCCGAAAATCTGTTGATCGCTTATTTGGATGTTTTTGTTCGGATGCTCTGTTTTTGCTTCTTGTTGGTGACGTTTTCTGTAACTTCTCTATATGTGATTATAATTCTTCTCGATTGCTCCTTTGTTACAGATTTCAATGATCTATGAAGTTTCAGTGTTTTTTCTTCGTCGGACTTTCACTGATCTATGTTGCGTCGTAATTATTGTGTATTTGGGTTAGTTGGTAACTGCCAGTATTAGTGGAGTAGTTTTCTCCTTGAATTAAGGGTTTTCTTTTTTTCTTCCTTTGGATATTCTGACGTGTATTGCATTTTTGTTGATATTATTATACAGTGTTTCACTGTTAATACAATTAATTGTTTGGTGTACCATTATTGTAATTTCTTTCTATTAGTTGTATACTTATATACTTATGTAAAGAACCCTTAAATATATTCATGCATTGCAAAAAACTATACTTAAGCCAGACACCATTATACAGCATGCTATGAACAAGGGTATAGCTATATGCTCCTCAATTGGGGTTGTGTTCGTGATTAGTGTAGTGTTGCCATCATCTGAATGTCTAGGGAACCCAGTTTCTCACAGAAGAAGTTAGCATCCAGCGGTTTGAAAATATTTATAAACAACTCTTAATTAATTAATATATATATATATATATATATATATATATATATATATATATATATATATATTTTTCTTCCATAAGAATCTTATATGGATGCTTGATCGCAACAACACCCCTTTTGAATCGTTGATAAACTTATTGAAAATTTGAGATTGAAACATAATATACCAAATTGAATAACTCAGACTTATACTTTTTATTTTAATATGAGGACCCACCATACCAATACGTTTTCATTTGTTTAACTAAAACGAATTTTTAATATTAAATATCAATAAATTTGTATAAATATTTTGTACATTGTATATATAAAAAATATATATATATATTATTATAAAAATATTTTATATTCTTTATTTGTTATTATAAAATATTTGTTTTTATAAAATATTTGTTTTTATAAAATATTTTATAATCTTTATTTGTTATTATAAAATATGAAAAAATCCAAATATTTATTTGTTATTTTATCAATTACAAATATTTTATTATAAAATATTTTATAATAACAAATATATGTATCATATTTTATAAAAACAAATATTTGTTATAATAACAAATATTTTATAATAACAAATATTTTATAATCTTTATTTGTTATTTTATATTATCACAATCCAAATATTTTATATTCTTTATTTGTTATTATAAAATATTTGTTTTTATAAAATATTTATTTTTATAAAATATTTTATATTCTTTATTTGTTATTATAAAAATATTTGTTATTATAAAATATTTGTTTTTATAAAATATGATACATATATTTGTTATTATAAAATATTTTATAATAAAATATTTGTTATTATAACAAATATTTGTTAGTGTGAGTTTAGATTTTTTTTTTTTTTGCGGGAAGAGGCTCAACCTATTTATATTATTTTTTTTTTTTTTTTTTTGTGTCGTAAGAGGCTCTTACTAGCTTTTATTATTTTTTTTTTTTTTTTTATATGTTTCAAGAGGCTCTTACGGTTTAATTTTATTTTATTTTATTTTTTTTTATTATTTTTTTTTTTTTACAAGTTTGCATGTTCGCACATTCTACCAGATTATTTAATATTAAAAATTCGTTTTAGTTAAACAAACCGACAACACGTGACTATGGTGGGGTCCTCATATTAAAATAAAAGTTTCTGATGTTGTCATTATTTACCGAAAGATATTTATGTTTCAATCTCAAATTTTTCCAATAAGTTTATCAATCTATCCAAAAAGGGTGTTCACAGACACTCTATAATAACCTTTATGGAAGAAATTTCCTATATATATATATATATAATTGTCGCTGTAATCAACTTATTTTCCTCCCGACTATTGGCACTATCCAAATTTATATTATTTCACTTCGCTTCACCATAAAATTTATAAATAAGATTTTGTTGTTTAAAAATATTCGATCAAATATTCCTTGAATCATTTTTGACACCATATGGACCTTAAGATTCCATCAGAAAATTGTTTTTCTGAATGATTCCTTTTTTCATAAATTTTAGAAAGATAGGAATTTCTTTGCTTTCATTTTAAGCTGCTTTCCCTTCATTCTAAAAAATTAATTTTCAAGTTAAGGTTTGCGTAAGGAAAGAACATAATTACTTTAATTAAACAGGCGCCCTATAATCATCTTATTATAAATAAATAAAAAATTAAATATTTAAAAATAAAATGCGCCCTTCCTTCCCGCTCTAATTCCAAAACCAGTCTTATTTTTTGTACTCCGCTTCTTAAATGAATTCTCTCGTATATCAACACAAAATCTCAGTTTTGGGATGCAAATTCTTATCTTCTCTATCTGCTGTCGAGACCCCATCAGTTATTCCTGTTAGATACGACGAAAATTTTACTACTTTTAACGCATTCCAACTCTTCAATGAGTGGACCAAATCAAGAAAATACAGTCACCGACACCAAATCCCTCCATGCCCATTTACTTAAAACCCATGATATCCATTCCAATACCTTCTTTGCTAATTCCTTGGTAGATTATTATTGTAAATCTGCTTCGTTGCGCAATGCACTCAAGTTGTTTGAAAAAATTCCTCATCGAAATGCTGTTTCTTGGAATGCCATGGTTTCAGGTTATAATGAAAACTCATTATTCGAGGATTCGTGGAGAACATTTTGTAGAATGCATTCTCTGGGTTTTATTCCCAACCAGTTCACCTATGGGAGTGTTCTTTCTGCTTGTAGTGCCATGCAGTCTCCTTTATATGGAAAGCAGATTTATGGGCTTGTAGTTAAAAATGGGTTCTTTTCAAACGGTTATGTGCGGGCAGGAACTATTGGTTTGTTTGCAAAAAGTTACTGCTTTGAGGATGCACTAAGGGTCTTTTATGATGTATTGTGTGAGAATTTGGTTTGTTGGAATGCTATCATTTCTGGGGCTGTTAAAAATAAAGAGAACTGGGTTGCATTGGATATTTTTTATCAGTTGTGTCGTGGGTTTTTATCACCAAATAATTTTACATTTTCTAGCATTTTAACTGCTTGTGCTACACTTGAAGAACTTGAGCTGGGAAGAGGGGTTCAAGGGTTGGTGCTTAAATGTGGTGCTGGAGAAGATGTTTTTGTTGCGACTGCTATCATTGATATGTATGCCAAATGTGGGGATATGGATGAAGCTAGGAAAGAATTTTTGCAGATGCCAATCCGTAATGTTGTATCTTGGACTGCTATGATCTCTGGTTTTGTTCAGAAGGGAAATTCTGTTTCTGCCCTTCAATTTTTCAAAGAAATGAGAAAATTTAGGGTGGAAATCAATAATTACACCATCACCAGTGTGCTTGCGGCTTGTGCTAACCCAGCTATGATCACAGAGGCAACACAAACCCATTGTTTCATCTTCCACATTGGCTTGTATTCAGATTCAGCAGTGAACGCTTCTTTGATCAATATGTACTCAAAAATAGGAGCAGTTGGTTTAGCTGAAATGGTGTTCAAAGATGCAGAAAATTTAAAGCACCTTGGTACATGGGCAGCTATGATATCTGCTTGCGCTCAGAATGAGAATTCTAGAAGAGCAATTAGTTTATTCCAGAGAATGTTTGAGGAGGGTTTGAGACCTGATAAGTTCAGTACGTCTAGTGCCTTGAGTATTGTAGACTGTCTCAATTTGGGTAGACAGATTCACTGCTTTACTCATAAAGTTGGGTTAGTGCATGATGTTTCTGTGAGTAGTTTTATTTTCACAACGTACTCAAAATGTGGTAATTTAGATGAATCTTATACGGTATTTGAACAAACTGTACAGAAAGATAATGTTTCATGGGCCTCGATGATTGCTGGCTTTTCAGAACATGGCTGTGCATATAAAGCCATTCAGTTGTTCAGAGAGATGCTGTCCGTAAAAGCTGATCCTGTTGAAATGATCTTAGCAGCTGTTCTGACTGCATGCTCTGCTTTACATTCCTTGAAGACTGGTAAGGAAATTCATTGTTATATCCTTCGTAGAAGAGATAGCAAGCAGACATTTGTTGGTAGTGCGATAGTGAATATGTACTCAAAATGTGGTGCTCTACAATTGGCAAGGAGGGCTTTTGACATGATGCCTCTAAAAGATCAGGTTGCATGCTCTTCTTTGGCTTCAGGTTATGCCCAAAGTGAGTCAATTGAAGAGGCAATTCAGCTATTCTATGAAATGCTGGTGGCTGATCTAGAGGTTGACTCCTTCACATTATCATCTGTTCTCGGAGCTGTTGCACTTTTAAATAGACCAGGCATCGGTATTCAAATGCATAGTTATATTTTAAAAGTGGGATTAGAATCAGAAGTTTCGGTTGGTAGTTCACTGGTTATGATGTACTCCAAATGTGGAATCATTAATGATTGTCGTAGGGCATTCGATTGTATTCAGAAACCAGATTTGATCAGTTGGACAGCCATGATTACAAGTTATGCTCTACATGAGCTCATGAAAGCATCAGGAATTAAACCTGATTCAGTGACTTTTGTTGGTGTTTTATCTGCTTGTAGCCATAATGGTTTAGTTGAAGAAGGCTATTTTCATCTAAATTCGATGGTCAAAGACTTTAAAATTGAGCCGAGTTATCGGCATTATGCCTGTATGGTAGATCTTCTTGGTCGTTCAGGAAAACTGAAAGAGGCTGAAAGATTTATTAACGAGATGCCTATTAAACCTGATGCTTTGGTCTGGGCAACACTACTAGCTTCTTGCAAAGTGCACGGTGACGTTGAGCTTGGAAGGGTAGCAGCTAAAAAGGTTATTGATTTGGAGCCATGTGGTGCTGGAGCTTACGTCTCTTTTTCGAACATCTGTGCTGATGTGGGTCAATGGGAAGAAGTCTTAAATATCAGAAGTGAGATGAAAGGAACCGGGGTAAACAAAGAACCTGGATGGAGCTATATATGAGGTACGATCATGCTTCTTCAGCTCTTCCTATAAAACTTGATACCTAGGCTTTTAATATGAAAACAATGTTCTCCTGAAACAACCTCATGAAGATGGTGTTTGTGAGTTTTGATTTGGAGGGAAGGGATGGGAATTCCAATTTTTTTGGATAAAGCTGGGGGCAGAATGAGGTCATGTATTCTCTGACAAACCTAAATTGTGCTTGATCTACCACTTTGTAGCATGTGAAAGGGTGTTGTTTGAGATTTAATGGTACTGTTGATGAGACAAAAAAAAAAAGCAGCTAGGATAACATTGTCATCACATTCTGTTTGGAAAGACTGGTTTGTCCACCTGCAGTTTAGGCAGTAAGCTCTATTGCTCAGTGCGCAAAATGCAACAGATAACACTGATTTCAAACTCCATAGTTGGGCGTCCAAAAAAACCTCCAACACTCAATGTTTGCTCACATATTTATGAAATGGAAGTTAGAATTAACCAGCATTGAGAACTTTGTTCTCAAAATCTCAACTCGGCAAACACAATATAGACTTCTACTTGAGCCTGCTTGTTACAATTATAAGGTTGAAATATACAGGAGACCGGATATATGGTGAAAATTAGAACAGAAAGGCCACCCTTAGGAATTTCAATCAGTCAAAACAGGACATGCACACTATTCTGACAATTATGTTGTTAATTCTCAAAAGAACAGTGCCTATTATGCCTGGTATCTAGCAACAGATTGTCTTTTAAAAATTATGAAAATAGCATTATTTTGATGAGGATAATAATATAGCTTTGCGTTCAGACTCGTCTACAGAGGCTACAGAAGGGGAAATGAAGAATATGAATTATTATTATTAAACAATTCTGTGTTTTTTCTTCTTGTTTCTATTATCCGGAAGTAGATTGTATAAAGTTGTAACATTTGATTGAGTGTTCTGTAAACAGGATATGAAATTTTGATATACAATCATGAATTAAATGAATTTCTGCATCAGGCACTTGCTAATTCCCAAGAGCTAAACTTACGCTGGTGTGGACTGAAACTGAAAGAGACAGTAAGAGCACCATCATTCAACCAATCAATGGGCAAATAATAATCGTAGAACATCATGGAAAAAGAACGGAGGAAATTGATTCAGAAATATCGTTGTCCCAGTTTTATTCAGATTAATTTATTAAACTGCAGTCTGCAGTTATTGAATTGAAATAATCTTTCTGAAATAAGTTAATAAGTTCTGGCTATTTGGCTACAAAAATACTGTATAACGTACAAATATAATAAGTTGCTGGGGGGGAAACGCAATTACTTAATATGTAGACTTTAAGTTGACAACTTAAATGTATCAAAAATTTCACATTGATAATGGCAAACAAGGTCTGAAGAAGTCTGGGTGGCTCATTGAGAAAACCAGTTCTCAAAATGATATACACAACTCTTGTGCAATCGTGATCTGAACATAACTTGTCCGGTCTTAAATATCAAGTTAAGAGGGAAATCCATAGCTGTAGCAATGCAATCATTACATTCATGAGGAGATCTATTTTCCTAGACCTTCCTGAAAGCTGAGCCTTTTATATAATAAGCTCACAGCTGGGCTGTAGTTTTGGTAGCTATCCTAATATCAGCCATAAACTCTTCATCCTTAGCATTGGTTTAATTTTAGAGCATCTTCTGGCATCCTTGCACCTTTTAATGATCTCGGATGCAAAATAATGCTCTTCACTCTTCAGAATGAAAGCCAGGGTCGAAAGCTGGAGTATCCCTTCGTCTTCCATTCACCAGATACGTTATACAATGGAATGGCATTCGAGTAACTGAAAATCTGATGCCAAAGTCCATAGGCAGTGCATTGAAAAGCAGCTGTGGTGAATGGATTATTAGGCAATGCCAGATATAGGAGGCAAACACCTGACAATTTGCCAGCTCTACAAGTAAGAATGCATTTCTAGATACCATTGTCGCTTACCTGATACTAGTGCCATTTGTTAGTTGTTACTCAAGACAATTCAGGCAATACAGGACACAAGAACCTGAAACAAAAATGAACCCAAATTTATGTTATTGTTTCTTCAAGAAATCACTGTACACTGTACACTTACTTGCATGTACTCGCATAAATATAATACAGACTTCCAAAAAAAGAGTCAATAATGACTGGCAAGGAAAATGTGGATGGTTGCTCCTCTTTGTTTCATATGCTACATTTAAGGAGAAAAATTGGGCTGCTTAGAGGAGTAGACTCTTATATTTTCAGATTAAATTGATTTCTGTAATTCTAAACCCAGATTTGTTCATCTGTAGTATCAGACACATGATGACCAAAAAGAAAGAAACAAAAAGTCATATGGGATACACAGTTTATTAACTAAAAGTCTAAAACCATATATATTCCACAATGTCATCACATTCTGTTTGGAAAGACTGGTTTGTCCACCTGCAGTTTAGGCAGTATGCTCAATTGCTCAGTGCACAAAATGCAACAGATAACACTGATTTCAAACTCCATACTTGGACGTCCAAAAAAACCTCCAACACTCGATGTTTGCTCACATATTTATGAAATGGAAGTTAGAATTAACCAACATTGAGAACTTTGTACTCAATATCTCAACTCTAGGCAAACACAATATAGACTTCTACTTGAGCCTGCTTGTTACAATTATAAGGTTGAAAAATTCAGGGTTGAAATATACAGGAGACTGGATATATGGTGAAAATTAGAACAGAAAGGCCACCCTTAGGAATTTCAATCAGTCAAAACAGGACATACACACTATTCTGACAATTATGTTGTTAATTCTCAAAAGAACAGTACCTATTATGCCTGGTATCTAGCAACAGATTGCCTTTAGGAATACTGAATCTTTCTGTTGACGTATACCCATCCCTGAAACATCCAATAGACTATATTACAATTTACTGACATATATATAGGATTAAAAATAAAGAGGAATGGTACTGCAACATACTTCTGCAATAACTTCTCATCAGATACACCCACGATTCACTAGACATTTCTGTACAAGAGGGCCTGACGTCTTCAGGGTTGATGAGTTTATGTCTACTTTCTCTCTTGGCAATCAGGAGATCTTTGAATTAGAAGGCCCCTTTTTGGAGCCCTTATTTGGAGCATTTTTCTTCTTTAGCTTCTTATCTCTAATGCCATCATATAGGAGTTCATATGCATAATAAGTTATATGACTTTTCTTCAACAAGTCTTCCACAACAATCTTAGGTGCTGCCACCTCCTTTTTATCTGCCTCAAAAATTGTGTTCACGGTATCAGGGACAATGCCCTTGCTCACCATAATGCGGATGAGACCAACTGCCTCGTGTATCCTATGCTTCACACAAAGGCAATTTATTACCCGTCCTAATGTTGTGAGTGATGGTAAAATTTCCTTCTCAACCTGGTTGAGGAGAAATCTGTATCCAATATCAATATTTCCTATTATGCAAAAACCATCAATCATGCAACGGTAAGTGTAATTATCAGGGGGGCAGCCATTGTCACCCATCTCATGATATAGCTTTTCTGCCATATCTAATTTCAGCTTCTCAGAAAATGCATTTATCATGATATTGAATGTTGCTGTTGTATGACAAATTTTATATTGTGTTTCCATTCTTCGGAAGAGCAGATAGGCTCCTTCCAAATCCCCATTCTCACAATATCCCCTAATCAATGTTCCAAAACTAATTATGTCTGGTGTCAGACCTTTGTTTTCCATGTCCACAAGCAAGTTCAAAGCTCCTACCAAATTTCGAGCTTTGCACAGGCTTTCCATAAGTGTGTTGTACGTGATAATGTTTGGAACAAACCCCTTTTCCACCATTGCTTTGAACATTTCCATCACATCATCAGATTTTGCAGTCTTGCAGAGGCCATTCAACACCGTATTATATGTGATCACATCTGGAGCAACATCATGGTCCCACATGCTATTGACAAGCTCAATTGCATTGCTCATCTTCAATTGTTTACAGTAACCATCTATAAGAGTGTTGAAGGTGAAAATGTCAGGAAGAAACCCTTTCGCGATAGCATCATTCATGATGTTGTTAGCATCAGATACACAACCCATCTTGCACAACCCATTTATAACTAGATTATAAGTCCATATATCAGGGCTACAACCATTTTCTGGCATCTCACTCATCAGCTCCAAGGCTTGCAAGATTAGTCCCTGTTGAGATAACCCTTTAATTAATGTGTTGTAGATAATAATAGTAGGCTTTAGACCTTTCCCCAATGCCTGTTTAAACACACGCATGGACCTGTCTATGTCACCATCTTGGCAAAATCCATAGATTAGAGAGCAGTATGTGAATTCGTCGGGCTCAAACCCTTTGAAAATTGCACCATTCAGGATCTTATCTGCACTTTGTACCATGCTCAGTTTGCAATATCCATCAATAATTATGTTGTACGTGAAAGCATCAGGCTCATACCCCTTATTCACCATTTGATGCAAATAACACTCAGCTTCCACAACCTTAAATTTCTTGCACAAACCGCATATTAGTGTGTTATATGTCACATTGTCAGGACTTAAACCCGCCCTTGTTACACCATCCAAGATGCTGGCAGCCTCATTAAGCAGACCTCTTCTGCAAAAGCCTTGAATAAAGATATTGAATGTAAACAAATTTGGGGCCACACCCCTCTTGAAAACCTTGTCTAGAAGTCTTTCACTTTCTCGGACATCTCCCTTCTTACAAAGTGTGTGTAGAAGCTTATTAAATGTGGTAATGTCAGGAGAAATTCCAAGCCCAAGCATCTCATCAAACAATTCAAATGCTTCCAAATGAAAATTCTCTTCAAATAATCCCGATATCACTGTACAATATGCAACTGCGTTCAACTCACACCCTTGGGTAGGGATGTTGTTGAGCAGCCTTAGAGCAGCGTGCGGCCTGCTCGTCTTACAGAATGATTTTATCCTAATTGTGAAACTATATACATCTGGAATGATCCCTTTATCTTTCATTCTCATATACACTTTATGGGCTTGATTGAAATACCCATGTTCAACCAGTATATTCATGATTGCATTGTATGATTGAACAGACGGCTCGCAGTTGAAAAAATCCATCCTTTCAAACACATCAACTGCTTCCTGAACCTTCCCTTTCCTACCATAATTCTTCATGGCGCTAATATACACTCCTTCAAACAAACTATTATCAATATTCATCCTCATCTCTGCAAGCAAAGCTTCCATGGACTCAAGCTCTCCATGATGACCAAGCTTTTCAATCATGCTTTTGTAAGTTAACAAATTATGCTTAAATCCATCTTCATTTTTAACCGAATTGAACATTTCAAGTGCCCTTCGTGGATCTTTCTGGTATTTTACCACAGCAGCTACATGTTTAGGAAGAATAACGCGACTCATTCCAAACTTATATAATCTTAAATAAAAGTTTACTGATGACCCATTAAACCAATTTCAAAATATTGTTGTTTCAACATTGTTCTCGCTTGCTTCAATATCACAAAATACTAAAATAAGATAAACAAATTTTTTCTTTGTAAATAAGGTTGAATTACCTGAATGTTTGCTAGTGTCCGAGTTTTCTATGTATGGTGTTGGCGGGAAGAGAAGGATGACCAATTCCAATTGCAAGTATCTCGGAGCGAACTAGGGTTTTGAAGGGTGAAGCTGCAGGGAAGAGTTTAGGCAGTGAGCTGTAGTTACTTGAAAGATGTAGTCCACTCATATTTAGCCACGTCATCACAAAGGAATTGGGACACATATTCATGATTTTTGTACGCGTTTTTAATTTGTTACTCCCTCCATTCCAAAACAAGTGTCGTTTAAGATTTTTGCACATGAATTAAGAAAGTTATTTAATATTATCATTTAATAATTAAAATCTGTGTAAAATTCCATCACTACCTCTTTATGAGAAGTTGAAAACTATTAATACTAAGGGTGAAAATTTCTTGGGACAATGAGAGAAGGTAAGGGTGATATAAGAAAGTAAATAATTTATTCTCCTAGAAAATTGTAAACGACAGATAATTTGAAATAAATTTTTTTTCCAAAACGTCACTTATTTTGGAATGGAGAGAGTATTTGTCAAAATAATGACTTAAGTTTTGAGAATAAGTTTTATAAGGTCCTAACCTAACTAGTACTGAAGTGATAATACAAATTATTTAGAACGCGAGGTTAAAATAAAAATTTATGAAATTTAAAGAATTAAAAAATATGTTAAAATTAAATTTAAAAAGACAAGATAGTACTCTCTCCGTTCCTTAATATAAGTCGTTCTAGAAAAATATTTTTGTTCCTTAATATAAGTCGTTTGAGAATTTCAAGTAAGTATTAATTGCTTAATTTCTAATATTACCCCAAATATTAAATGTAACTTTGATTCTCTCACTATTTTTTGTCTAATAAATAACAATATCTCATTCCAATACAAAGGTAATATAGACAATTGATATTATAGTTAATCTTTATCTCATTTTTTTTACTTTTGTCTTGCAACTCTAAAACGCACTTATATATATAAGAAAACGGAGGAGTAACATAATTACATTTGTACTGCAAATCATATATAGTTCCCACATCTATCAAATTAATGATTAAATGAGCGTCATATACTTATATATTGTTTGGTATATAGACTTTTAAAATTCACATATTTGTAGCTGAATGGAAATATATATATATATATATATATATATATATATATGATGACATCATCCACTGGGCTTTTTATATAGTAGTATTTTTCAATTTTAGAAGTAAGATGCGAAAGGATTACACATATGGTAGGTTCCGCTATTTTATGTCTACTTATAAGACGGACGGACGGACGGACTCTTCCAAGAAGCAAATGATTTAACCCAACCCAAATAACATCAAAACTTTCTTTGCCAAGTACTCTCATCATCTTCCTGCACTTGTTCAATCACGCATGTCTGTCGCTCGCCATATATATATATATATATATATATATATATATATATATATATACACTTCTTATTATCATCAACCATGCATTAGTTTCCTCCTCAAAACAAATTAAGATATTCCTCTACTTAATTGTTTTCATGTTAAAAACGTTTGATCTGCATGCATGCATGTGATTTAAATTGGAAATATATATATACATCAATTTGTTATTTAATTCCCAACAATTGAACCTTGAAACTCTTCTTCTACAACATTTTGTTCGGTCCTAAATTCCCTTTGAACCAAACTCCATCTCCATGGATAGCGAAAATGTGCATAGCAACCTTCGTGTTGAATCATTTTCTTGTTACCTAAACTCTGCGGAACAGAATTTTGCACTTAACCTTACAAGAGGAATTTCGAATTCTTCATCTACAGTCATTTCACCTGTAGATACTCCACCTCTGATTAACTTGGGAACAAGTATGAATAATGAGGCCGAAACTAGTCATGTATTTCATGCTGACAAGTACTACAACATGAAACAGGAATATGCTTACGCTTCCAAGTATGGGCTTGAGAAGGAAAGGAGTGTTGAACTACACCAGCCAGACCAAAATTTCAGGCCAAAAACTTCCACTATTACTTCTGAACCGAGCAGCTTAAACTGCCAATCTGCCTTGTTACGACTTCTTTGTAGAAAGCCCTCTCAAAGAAAGCACAAGAAGGGACGTTGCACGAGGCTTTTTCCCATTTTTGGTTGTGAAGGGCCTTTTGTTAGTTGTGTGGGCAAGAAAGCTGTTAGCATCAATAAAAGAGTACTTGATCCTGGACTTGGAGTACTTCATGGAATCCAGCAGTCTCAACCTGGATCGAAAAAGGTGGAGCAGCTTACAGTCCCGGTTCTCAATTCAGGGATCGAAATTGTGAAAGTTAAAGAGCATTTTGAAGGGGAAAAAATAGTACAAGACGACCCTAGAAATTCAATTGAGGTGTTTGGCTCTGTCATGACCCAAAAGGGAGATATAGCAGTGAATATGGAAAGGAAGCTGTCCGTTCTAAGGTGGGATGCAATTCCAAAATCCCAGAGCCTCGTAACAACTACTTTTGGGAGTAGCACAATGTGTGATGATATGGCTAGTGATGCTAGTTCAGATTTATTTGAGATAGAGAATATTTCAGGCACTGGGTATCCAGTTTTATCTAGGCAAGAATCTTGCAATATGCCCAGCGGCATGTCCCCCACAACACAGTATGCGCCGAGCGAGGCCAACATTGAATGGAGTGTTGTCACAGCCTGCAGTGCTGCAGATTTTTCATCAGTGGTTTCTGAATATGAAGGAAAAATTGTTAGCATTACAGGAGATACGATCTCCAAACGAGCAACCAATAAAACCACCAACCACAAAGATTCTGGTATCAAAGAGGCGCCAAAAAACGGGCCTAACAGGCTGTTGGGATGTAGGATTCACAAAACAGTGAGAGTAGCAGAGTCTACCTATAAAGACTAACGAGAAGGCGAATGATGAAACTAAACATCCATTAGCCATGAGAGGACTCTACCCTAAGTCCCCATAGCAGGCAGTTGAATAACTGTCTTTATCTACGAATTGCAGACAAGTGCAATGGAGTGAACTGTCAAATACATTGTTGAGATGTACTATAATTAGTTAATTATGGATTTTTGTATAATAAGAGAGAAATGTTACCTACTAAGCTGGCTCATTATTCGTTGTTCCACTTTTGTTACAACTCTATATTTTCTCACTTTTGTAAAGGAGAGTTTAATAATATCTTATCTTTTGTGTCATCAAAGGGCACAGCAGCCCCAAAGGTTAGAAATTGATCCAAGAATTTTGTTAGAACTGTCAAGGAATGTCATCCATGTTTACTCATGAACCACAAGAGAGTTTAGATTTTTACACCTAAATGTGGTAGATCGAGTTGGGTAGATACATTAAAAACTGTAACTGTCTTAACAACTAAGGTGGATCCCATAGTGTCCTCCCTATCATAAATTATGGTATACTTTTACTGGCCGGGTTGGAAAGAATATAGATTAATTATTTATCCATTTTTCAATATCTACGAATATAGATATTGTCGATAATGAGAAAAGTCATGTTTAACAATGAGCTGTAGAACGAGTGTTGATATTGTGAAGGAATTAGGTAAGCATTAAATGATGAAAATAAAGGTGTGGGTGTGGGAGAGAGAGAGAGAAAGAAAGGTAGTTATCAAATTCATGAATCCTAAAAGATATTGTACTCCAGCTAGGATGCTGAGAATTCTCATATTAAATTGGGTACGTACGTACAACAAATGGAATGTTTTGAAGGGACCAATGCAAAGTGGAGTTTGGGAGATGATCAGATAGTTGGATAGGAATATTAATTTTAGAGTCATAACTGTAGGCTGTAGCAATGGAATGTGAAACTCATGAGTACTTACCACTAAGAAGAGGTGGCTATAATTAATTAATGATATTTATACGTACACCCATAAGAGCCATTGCTGCATATATATAATTGAAGGGTCTGGTCAAAAAAGGTGGCCAAAATTAATTAAACCATCTTGCAGAAAGATTGAGGGTGCTGTCATTTTCTTGTTGTAGCCAAAATTAAAGCTAGCTAGAAAGAAACTTTTCAACTAAAAACAAAGTTTTAATCTTTTGGTTTTGTGGCAAACCAGAGGTACGTACGTACCTGATTAAACTCATGAGTAGTTGAAATGTTTCCACCGATCAAGGAGGCACCAGATGATGTGAATCTGATCATCACCTATATATATATATAATCTGATTAATCCATATATTTGGTACTTGGATCTTCGAACTAGAAGATTAAGGTAGTAGAAGAAGTTGAAGTTAATTAACAGACTTTCCAAATGCTTAAAACAGTTTTGTAATGATTTCCAGCTGCTTAGCGAGGACATTATAATAATCAAATTATAGAATTTGAGAGGGGGGGGAAGTTTGGCAAGACTAAAGAAAAGAGTCGAGTCAGCTATAAAACAATTTTAGTAGTCTTTTCTTGCTACTTCAGTACTTGTCAATTTTAAATCTTGAAGCAATTGGCTCACATATATATGACATACCACCTCTTTTTGTTTTACAGTTTTTCTTATGGTTTCATGCCCTTGAAACATGAAAGAAAGATGAATTGGAACTTGGTGTCATTAATTTATGTGGTTGGGTTGGGAAAAAGTGAATCATAATCCTACTATGAAGAAAAAAAAATTAAATAATTTAAAAAATATAAATTGTGATGATAGTCATAATTAAAAGGAAAAAAAAAAACTCCCAACTTTTCAACAAAAAAAATCCATTTACAAAATTTACAAATTTTAATGATTTATTTATTTTTCATATTCATAACGATTGTGTTGTTTAATAGATGTGACGTGATAGTAAAATACATTATGTTATTATATGGAGTATTATCATACTCTTTTTGCAAAACATCACTCTTACATGTGTGTTTTTTTTGTGGAACGAATAACAATGATATCTTAATTATATTAACTAGTAGAACCCAAAAAAAATAAAATGCTTTGGCATGATGTCATTAACTCGTGGAAGTGAAATGAATGTCATCCACACACACATACCATTCTCGTCATTTTTAGTGACGGATCGGGCGACGGTTTGGTCTGTCGTTATAAAACAGATAAACAACTTATATTATGACGACAGTTTGATGCGTCACTAAAAACTAAGACAACGGTTACTTCGATATACTGCGACGGACCGAACCGTAAAATCCGATTCGTCATAAAAAGATGTAGTAAGGTATGTTAAATAAAGGGGTATGCACTTGAGATCCTCTCCGTGTGCATATATATATATATATATATATATATATATATATATATATATAGTAGAGAATCAGATTATCAGATACTTATCTTATTTACCATATCTTTACCCACTTTAAGCGATTTTCGGTCATATACAATGTTGCCTATACTTTTAGCGACAGACAACATATAGCGTCATTAAAGTATAGTATGACGACGATTGTATTTAATCAAACCCGCATCGCTAAAGGTAACTGTGACGTAAATAAAATAAAAGTGATGACTTGATCCGGACCGTATATAGTTATAGATTATTTGTAAAAGACATTTATAACTAAACAGTTTAAATTAAAGTTTTCCATTATACAACCTATAAATTAAATCACGAGACAGTGGAGGAAACTAAAATCAAAATTAGCTATAATAATATGAATAGCACCCATAATTTGGACCCATTCTTTATTTTTATGATGAGCAATCCTCATTTGATATTAGGAGATGGTGCGAAGCAAGTAGATGGCATGCAGCAGGAAGTTAATTGGCTTCATAACTCGTAATTTTTTTAAAAAATCTCAGCTTGTTCTATATATATATTGGCAACAACCATGTTTAACTTCTTATTTTAAAAGAACACATGTATCGTTATAGAATTTTAAGATCAAATTTGTTACTAAAAATATAATTAAAAAATCTTACATTTTAGGTAAACTTGAATATGTATAAACAAATTAAATATGAGTGTTACGTTAATAATTATTTTTTAAAAATAAAATAAAAAATTAGTTGCAGCCGTTATATATGTCTTTTCCTGAAAAACTGAGTTTCTTATATCAATAAAACATTCAGGGTACCAGCCCAGGCCTTGCCAACATTTTTATTTATTTTTATAGGTCATCGGGCCTCGAACTTTTGTCATATTTTGAAGTTTTTATTTCGAAAAAGATGGGCCTCGACTTGTGTCACGTCGGTAATATCCTCTTTCAAAATGACCCAAATAATAATAATAAAAAATTAAAAATAGAGTTGCCAGGCCAGGAATGAGGTTCGAGCTACAAACTTCAAATCTAAGTTTGCAGCCAGTAAGTTTTTGTTTCCCTTTTATTTGTCATCGATCTAATTGGAAAAGAATTAAATTAAATTAGGCCCAATAGTTGTTGAAAAAGATAAAATATAAAAAATTAGGGCCCAATCTATTAAAAATATACCCCAACAGAATCTGACATCAAATAAGTGTCGTCCTACTATTGGCCGATGTTGTGCACCCACGAAGCACGACCATATAGCAGATTATGTCTACCCAAAACCCTAACTCCTTTGTTTTACTCTCCCTCCCAAAACCCTAACACCTCCTCTCCCTCGCTCTCTGTGTATACATTTAAATAGGTCTAAAGCTAGGATTCCATACAAGTAGTTTAGGGCTTACTTGAAGGTTGTAACAATGGTCGTAGACAAGGGCAAAAAATTGAAGGTGGGTGAGAAAGTAGAAGAGGAAAATGCAGAGCAGATTGATGGAGAGCTCGTTCTTTCCATTGAGAAGTTGCAAGAGATCCAAGACGAGCTGGAGAAAGTAAAACATCCTTATGCCTTTTGTCTCTCTTATTTCTTTTGCAGTCTGTATGTTCTTTTTTAGGAAAATAAAGGAATTGAAATTGAAAATTTTGAATCTTTTCTGTTGTGTCTTGGGTTTTATATAAAAAATTATGAGGAAAAAGATACAAATTCACCTAAGTAAGTCAATTGGTTCTATTGGGTAAAGCTTAGGAGTTTTTCATTTGTCGAGCTGCCCAAATTATAGGTTTGAAATTCCTATTATTCTGTATGCTCGAGTTTTTGTGCCCCTTTTCTATCTTTGCCTTAACTTCTGAATTTTACCTATGCCTTTTTGTTTCAGTTAGAATTTAGTATTGGAGAATCCTGGATATGTTTATCTTTTACCAAATATGCTTTTATATATGTGGATGTTGATGTGTTTGTTATGCTTGTACATATGTGCATGTTCTTTTTCTGTGTCCTTATGTATTATAGCCATATACTTTATTTGAGTAAACATTGCAGTTGTTACAGCAATGAACAGTCAAATAGGTATCTGCTTGTGTATTATGTTGCCTTACTTTATATGGGTTTTGGTTGGGGGACAGGGATGGGCCAGGATGTTAGTGTATGTCTTGGCCATTATATATTCAGTTTGCTAAGTTGCATGTATAGTAGTGGTAGAACTCCTTATCATGATATATATAATGGTTGCTTAAGTTGCAGTCAGACTAGCTAGAGAGATCTATATGTGCGCGATGCCAGGAAGGAAACTGAAAATGGATGAGGAGATTCCTATGGGATTTGGGTTAGAAGTATTGGCTGTGTGGTTTCTTATCGTCAGTCTGTGTCTTAACCTATGCTATTATGCATTCAGTGCATAAACTCTTATTGTTAAAAAATATTTTGCTTTATAAATTTTCTTCAGTAAGTTATTGACATTACTGACATATGCCATTTATTTGCATTCCTGAGTTTAGTAGCTTTTAGATCTTTGGTCACCAGTAGTTGGTTTATATGTCAATTTACTGCCAGGCATTATTAAAAAAAATAAATTATATTAGTCTATGCTAAATTACTTATGAAAAAATAGTTTTTTAAATAGATATTACTCATTTACTCCCACAATGCAGCTTCTATATGTGGTATAGTCCCATCAAGCTCTTGATGCATGGCTTTGATAGGATATATAGTTGTCGCATTGTGCAGCGCTATTGCTATAATGCTATGGATGGCCTGAGAAAGAGAATAAAACTTGATAGGGTTAATTCCTTAATGATATAATATTATTTGAATTCATATGTAAATCGATTTCATTTAGATACGGGTTTAGTATTTCTTTTAGTACTTTATATCCATGCTAAAATGGAAATTGTATCCCCCCCCCCAAATTTTTTTTCCCATCTTGTAACTTGTGTAAAGTTTTTCTCATTCTGGATATTCTGATTCTGTTTTAAGAAATTTGATCGAAATTGTGCGGCAACTCAGACATGTCCACTATGAGTATCAAGAGTGTGTTTGGATTTTGTGTACTTTTATTTTTGAATGCTACCAGGAAGTGTCGATGTGGCCGGTGGCTAGGCCAATTCAATAATTTTTTCTATATGCATGTGACATGAACACAATGCAGTTAAGGTTTTCAGTTACTTGTGATGTGTATATCAGCTGACATTACCTTTACACACATAATTCACAGTGATGTATTCCATCATAACGCAGCCTCTAAAGGGTTTCTTAATTCTGTTACACAAAATGTATTTTTTATTATTTAGTTTAGAATATTGTTGTTGTTATAGAGGATTGCATATGCTGTAACATTTACTGAACTTAATATATGAACGTTTGTATTGTTTTCTGTTTGTTTCCAGATCAACGAAGAAGCAAGTGATAAAGTCTTGGAATTAGAGCAGAAGTATAATGAAGTTCGCAAGCCTGTCTATGATAAGCGAAATGATATCATAAAAGCCATTCCTGACTTCTGGTTAACAGCTGTTAGAAATCCATCCTAATCTGTTTCTGTTTCCATTCCATTCCCTTTCTCAAAAATGAATATTAGAATGAATAAATATCTTTACGTTCCAGTGTCTTATATCCAATTGACTAGAACTTGTTCTATGTAGTTTCTGAGTCATCCTGCTCTTGGTGAACTTTTGAGCGAAGAAGACCAAAAGGTTTGGATTTTTTATTCTCCTCTCCTAAACAAAGAATCAATTACTTTAAAATTGAAATTAAGCATCAGTTCGATATGATTTTTTTATTTTCATAACAAAAATAAATTTATTCTGCATTATGTTGCTAATACATTTGACCCTTTCAGATTTTTAAGGATTTGCAAGAAAAATTCTTTTTTAATCTTTTCTTACCTGGTTGCTTGTTAGCTGAAGTTAATTTTAAGTAATTTGAGCTTACTGTTCATTCTTTCATGTTAGATTTTCAAGTATCTGACTTCCCTTGAAGTGGAAGATTTTAAAGACGTGAAATCGGGATACTCTATATCATTTGTGAGTCTTCAATCTTATCTCCTGCTAAGTTGGAAAGAAAAGCTAACAACATTCAGCTTCTTACTGTATTTGCCATAGTATAAGTGACTTTTAATTATATTTCTTGTATTTTATTCAGTACATTGGGTTATTGCTACTTTTGAACTGTTTTTGTCACTGTAAATATTAATTTCTTTTTGTTTTTACTTTTGAAGAACTTCAGTCCTAATCCATTTTTTGAAGACTCAAAGCTCACAAAATCTTTTACCTTCCTTGACGAAGGAACAACAAAAATAACTGCGACATCAATTAAGTGGAAAGAGGGCATGGTAAGATCTCTTTGTTCATGTGCTTGAAATAGTTACTGTCATGTTTTACTACTGTTATTGACTCACTTATTGTTTTCAACTTCTGAAGGGACTTCCCAATGGGGTTGCTCATGCAAAGAAAGGGAGCAAGCGGCCTCATGCAGCAGATGAAAGGTTGGTGTTGCATTTTTTCTCTTTTGTTTTTTATATGTTAATTCTTGATAAATACATGTGTACTCAATGAACCAAAATCGCCATAGGGTACGAAACACGTATACAAACACTATACCAGGAAATAACTTCACAAAAGAAGAGAGAGAGAGAGAGAGAAAGAAAAGGAAAGGAAATGAGTCCAAAACAGCCATCTACACGGGGACTAAATCCTCAGATTCTTCCTATAGAGGTCACCTTGCACCTGAAAGTTTACCACTGGTTAGTCAAATTGGTGCCTTAGGATAAACAAGACTATTGTTTTCAACATTGGGGTTTTATTTTCTTATCCCTTGTTCAACACTAACCCTTCCAACCTCCCCTTACACCAAAAAGAAAAGGAAAAAGTCAAAAGGAATCTCAAACCCCTAATGGTAGTTTTAGTCTATGCTTGGTCTCCTTATCCATTTATAAGTAATGACATGGCTGAACTGCTGCTAAAAATAGTGATAAGGTAAAATTCGGGATCTAATTAGGTGAACTGCTGGTTAATATAAGCTCTTGACTTTCATTTAGTAGCAAAACGATCTCCAAAAAATACTCTTGATGTGTGTGCCAAGATTTTCTTTATAATTGACAGATAGATGCTAGAAGCCTTATAAACATTTTATGCTATTTGATGCTGCAATCTAAACTAGTTTGAACCAAGGTGGTGGACAAAGACTGATGCATGGCCTTCTAACGGGATTATTTGTTCCGCTGCCATTATGATCATTATTGTTTATATTATATATTTTTACTTTTTTGGCATTTCTTCTTTGTATTAAAGCCTTACTGTAGGCTTGCAATTCCCATTAAGTCATTAATATGATTGCCTACTCCGTGATATGTATTGGTGATTGTTATTCCTTAAGACATACTGTAAATGTAATAGCCTAGTGTTACTATTTGCATGAGTAACCAAGAGAAGTTTTGGGATTGCCGATGTTGTGTAATCCTTGATTTGTTATTCTTCCTGCATACAAGCATACTATGTTTTATCTTGTTCATCATATGCATTTGACAGAACTTTTTTTAAAAACTGTGTATCATCGTAATCATGATATTTTTTTAATTGGCGTCTATCTTGCGTCTAGAGCCAGGCATTTTAAAAACTTATAGCATAACCTATAATTTTTATGTGCTTTAATATGTTGGTTCATTATTCTCTTGACCTTGTAAATGCAGCTTTTTTAGCTGGTTCACTGAAACCCAGCAGAAAGATGATATTGATGAGATTCAAGATGAGGTAATATCCTTGTGTGTTTCCAAAATATATAAAGATTTTGAAGCTATTTCCTTTATTATTACAAATATTTTAAAGCTATTAATGGATAGATATGAAATCATCTCTGCTCAGATTGCGG
The DNA here is from genome assembly GCA_020205615.1 of Panax quinquefolius. Classification (NCBI taxonomy): domain Eukaryota; kingdom Viridiplantae; phylum Streptophyta; class Magnoliopsida; order Apiales; family Araliaceae; genus Panax; species Panax quinquefolius. The sequence goes on along the minus strand of CM035172.1, from coordinate 11,573,391 downwards.
AGATAATTAAGGAGGATTTGTGGCCCAATCCTCTTACTTATTTTAACAATGTAAGTTATTTTCCTTAGATCATTTTCCCTCTTATTTTCACTTGGATCATTGGAGGTCCGACCTTTAATATTTTAAAACTTCTTTGTATAGGAGGCTGATGAAGTGGACTTTGAGGGGGATGAAGGAGATGAAGAGGTAACTGCAATCTTAAGTTACAAATGCTTTGATATTTTTACTAGAGCTTAAAAATGTTTGACATTATTGCTTTGAAGTTCTCCTTATACAATCTTTATAGTTTTCGTACAAGGCTTATCTAATATAATTGTTTTTTCATGCAAAGTCTCTATACATATTTCTCATAAATTGAACTCATCATTGTGCTTAATCTCAATTCTATATGTTCCTTGGAGTTGTAAAAAAAATCTATATTAATGACTTTGATGGTGGAAATATTTTGACTTTGCAAAACAGTCTCAATTTGGATTTTATTGAACATGGGAAATAATGTCTTAGGGTCTTGGTATTTTATTGTTACCAAGCTCGAACATTCTATACTTGGAGTTGTAAAAAAATCTATATGAATGACTTTGATGCGGTGGTAATATTTTGACTTTGCAAAATAGTCTCGATTTGGATATTATTGTCCATGGAACATAATTTTTCAATTGAAGTCTTGGTTACATTATTGTTACCAAGCTCAAAAATTCTATATACGTTCCTTGGAGTTGTAAAAAAATCTATATGAATGACTTTGATGCGGTGGAAATATTGTGTGTTTGCAATATAGTCTTGATTTTGATATTATTGATCAAGAAAATTAATGTTTTAATTTGGGTCTTGGTTACTTTATTGTTACCAAGCTTGAAATATTTAAACCCTGAAGTTATGCCGAAAAATTGTTTTGTATTTAGATTCTCTCACAAGTGGGAGAAACATTATTTTGAAACCCTAATACAGTTGGTGGACTTGGTGTTGCCATGGTCTTGAGTTTTTTTTTTAAATATTGTGAATTTTGTGTGTGATACTAGTAGTTCAATATAAATCCTGAATCAAAATGCTCTCTCCATCAGGAAAATGGCAGCGATGGCTCGGAAGATGAAGATGAAGATGGCGATGATGAAGAAGGTGACGAGGACGAAGGCAATTAAGTTGTGTCACATTTCTGTTTGACATTCACTACTATGGTAATGGTTTTTGTAAAGTGGTGCTTAAAGGTTACATGTAGTAGAATTTGTTTACAGGGCAAGGGTGAATGTGGAATCATTAATATGTTGCTACTACCAGTAGATGGTCTCTTGCTGTTTATTACCCAATTATCCTTTTGATTATTCATAGGGTTAATTACTATTTTCTTATCCCTCTAGATCAGCTTATACTCAACTTAATTATTGATATTATTATAGTCTGGAGAGCTACCTTTATTTAACAATGGTGTGGTGGTTGTGTATTCTTCATTTCACTTGACAAAATACATGTGACAATGGTACGGTGGCTGTGTACTCTTCATCTTCTTTTTCATGGGAGAGTTTTTTTGCTCAATATTTTAGCCTAGCAGCATACTCTCATTCTGACAGCAGATCATATGTCCCTATTTTTCTTGTCTTGTGTCATTCCACTTAATTTTGACATCCGGCCTTTTATTTAATTTTAGAATTAATTGATGTTAAGTAAAATGTTAGGTGTTAAAATTTAAGTGGGGGACACAAGGGAGACATGAAAATGGGGACAGAGGATAATTCTTCAAAGTTGGTAGGCTGTGATGTTAATCAAATTGATTCTCATAAGTCATAATGTGATTATGATGATCTACTCCAACAAATGTCTTGTGCCACATTCTAATACACACACAAGTGTAAAATTGTTCTGTCTCTGTTCTTTTTTACTTGTTTTAGAAAAAAACACAGATTAAGAAATATAATTAATATTTTATTTGATTGATTAAAATAATTATAAAATTTTAATATTATTTTCTAAAATTCAATAAAAAATATAAAAGAAAAGCAAGTTGGTATTTAATATAGGGATAATATGAAAAATTAAGTCTTTAATACTTTCTTTAAATTTACAAAGAATAAGTAAAAATGAACAAACAAAAACTCTATGTGGACATGAAAGTTAGACATAAAAATTAGACATGAGTGTATTTGAATTTTACCTATTTGTATTTTGACCCCAATGAGAGTAAAAATACAAATAAATAAAATTCAAATACAATTATTTTTAGTTTTCATGTTCGCGTAAAAGAGGTCATGAACAAATTTTACTCTGACAAATAAAGAGGAAAAAGAATGTATTGTAGAAGCACACAAAGGTAAAATAATATTAGTAATTAGAGAGATAAAATGTTGTGGAGACTAGAGAGAGGAGATAGATACTTTTACTACAAAATAAAATAGGATTTGATATTTTATAAGTAAAATTGATAATTTCTTAAGATTTCTAACATGAATAATAAACAGGTGTCACATTTTGTGTGAAAGAACTTGTGAAAATATCAATTTTTATTTGTGGAAATAATAATTTCCTTAAAATGTTATCCTTCTAAAATTAATTGAAAATATTAATAGATACTTTTACTCAATATTATCCTTCTAAAATTAATTGAAAAGATAAAAGAGAAAGAAATTGGAATTAAATGTAAGAAAATTGTAAAAAACTAAGTCATTAATTCTTTCTTGAAATCTACAAAAGATAGATAAAAAATAAATTTCACCCAATAGGTAAAAAGCAGCGGAAGGAAAGAAATAAATTTTCATCCGTTACCTTTTTTTATCTGTATTTTAGATAGTGAAATTTATTCATGTTTCTAAAATGGAATTAATATTTTCTTATGTATAAATGTTATTAATATTTTAGTCTTTATAGAAAAATATGAAATATGAAGTTGTTCAGATTCTCTATATCTATCCAACAAGTTAACTGGCCTTTCAATACTTCTTCTACAAAAGTGTCCAATTTTGTACGTTCATCGAAGATCTGTTAGTTTAGCCACTAGATAGTAACTTGTTCTTAGCAAAATCCATGATTCCAACAAAGAAGAATAATCATATATCTAGCTAGCTCTAGCTATATTTTTACATGTACAAATGTTAGTTTTACAAGATCTTTCTATCTCTCATAAATAATAAGTGGGTCCACTCTCATATGAGAGAGCTAAGATTTTCGCATGCCGAAATATCAATTCTCTTTATATCAATTTTTAATTTTATGATTTTATAAATTGACTCAAAAAAGTCAAAATTTATTATATATACTAAATCACAGTTTTTGACACAATATATTGACATCTGTAATACTACATAGCTTGACACCTGTCCATCCTATTTAATGCTTCTTATAGCCCTTGACAAAAATACCCTTAACAAACAACTGAGGTTCCTTTTTAAAATTATGGATAAATAATAACAAATCAAGTAGAATTTAATCTCTTCAACAACCAATCAGCTAAATTTTATATGGATAAAACTTCCTAACTGAATTAGAGTTTAAAATAATGTTAATGATCACCTGACCTAGTCCATGCATATATATACATATATATATGTATATTAATCAGGCTAATTCTTTATTCTACTGTCAATTTTCTTCTTGTCTCTCTGTCTTTTTTCTACTTGTGTCATTCACGTTTCACACGATTGAAGAGCTATCACCATTAATGGTGAACGAAAACTAATATTATATGGTTCAATTTATTACTCGAGAAGTACGGTTGAAGTATACATCAAACTATATATATACAAGGAGTTGCGGTCTGGCGTTTAATAGCTGTCCCATTGACTTACCCGGTCAATGCCCCTCATTCGATAATTTGCAACACAACCTATGAGCTAGAGCCTGAAGCATCAGCCGCATTTCCAGAAATCTTTCACATAGGCCCACTTCTAGCAAGCCACCGACTTGGAAAATCAACAGGTTGCCTAACATGGTTGGATCAACAGCCAGCTGAATCAGTTAACTATGTTGCATTTGGAAGCTTCACAAAAACTACACATTAGGAAACACTGTTGTCCAAACCAAATTTTCACAAACTACATAAGGATTAGACCAAATTTAAGCCTAATCTTATGTTCTTTGTATCGCACACAATATCATAATTATTATTATTATTGTTGTTGTTATTATTATTTATTTTTATTTTTATTATTGTTATAATTATAATTATAATTATAATTATTGTTATTATTAATATAATAATTATTTTTATTTTTATTGTTATTATTATTATTATATTATTATTATTATTATTATTATTATTATCAGTTTGAATTAAAAATAGAATGAATCTGAACTGTACTTGTGTTTTTCCGGTTATATAAATCAATTTGAATGAATCTGAACTATAATTGTATTTCTCGCCCAAATTCAAAATGAGTTATGTTTTATTATATAGATATTTACGTGGAGTAACAAAAATTATTTTTATCTGCTAGATGTGGCCGAATTTGATTAGAAAAGCTAAATTTGGTGGACTCAATGCAATCGAGACGTATGTTTTTTGGAACATCCACGAGCCTCTTCGTCGGCAATATGAATTTTCCGGGAACTTGGATCTTATAAGGTTTATCAAAACCATTCAAGTGGAAGGACTTTATTCTGTTATTCGGATTGGGCCTTATGTTTGTGCTGAATGGAATTATGGGTACGTACGTAAATTACTTCTAATAATTTACTAATTTAATATTATAATTAATTAATCATAATGTAATATTGAATACTAATAATTAGTTGGTTTGATTGATTTAATGGATTTCCTGTATGGCTGCACAATATTCATGGAGTCAATTTCCGAACAGCAAACAATGTGTTTATGGTACATAAATTCTTTAAATATCTTATTCTGAGTAATTAAATATATAGATTAACATGGAGTATTTTGAATATTCTAATTATAAAAAAACACATATTTTTTAATATTTCCATAGTGAGATGCAAAATTTTACATCCTTGATAGTGGACATGCTTAAAAAAGAGAATATCTCGATTTTCGTTTCTTAATTAGTATCTCCTAAAATCACTACTTTATAATCTCACATAAATATTTTGAATAATATTAATAGCATAATGGTATGATATTATCCTTTATAATTTAATTGTTATCTCTTTATTGATGATAGCAATGTGGTTTTGTCAATGTGTATTTAGCTTGATTCAAGCTTCCCTCACACATCTTTTGTAGTAAGCATGATTGTTTACTTCATAGAACAAATATATATATTTTGATCCTTTTTATTAATTGATTATAGAATGCTACTACCTACTAGCACCAGTGTGAGACCCCAGATTTTATCAATAAAGATTTAAATTTTGTCGAAATAATTTTTTTATATTATGGTGTGAATTTGAGATAATATTATAGTTGTGGGTAGTATTTATAAATTTTGCAAAGTATGCAAGTGGTTATATTATATTCGATTGGTCCAAATATTCTTGGTTTAGCAGGAATATTAAATGCAATAACTACCAATCATTGGTGGACCCACAATGTAATTATTGTCGGATTGAGAAAACGACAAAAATATTTTATTGAAATAACGGCGGAAGTTTTACTGGGTAATCTTGTTGAACTACTCTCCGAGTAAAAGTACGATGTACGTGTGGTTGCATAAGAAGACACCAGTATTGATTATTGATGCTTATGTGAGAAGTCACTCATTTTGATTCCATTATCACGATTAATAATATGAATTATTATAATGATAATGACGCTTTTGTTTTATTCAGTATTATTAACGTAATAAAATGTAAACATCTTTTTATATAAAATGTAATACTTTATTAAAGTTATTTTATAAATAAATATATTATATTTTATTACGATAGTGTTGCGATAAATATTTTTGATGTTGTTTGCAGATAGTAAAATGTTTTATATAAATAGAATATATTATATTTTATTTAAAATATTTTGCTTTAAATATGGACCGTCGATTAAAGTAAATCAATCTCTGGACCGCTCATGGATTAATTACTATGCATTCTATTTTCCTATAAATAAAACTCATTCCTTCATTATTTTCTTTACGAATTCACCAAACTCTGAGAGAGAAATTATATGTAGAAACTATGAGAGAAAATCTATAGAGAGAAAGAAGAAGAGTATTCTGCACTTCACTACTTTGATATCCAAAGTGTCTTTTACTTGTAAGGGGTATTATTTGTTGTACCGTAAGGGGTATTATTTGTTATACCCGTAAGTGGTGTTATTCTTTCTTATTCACGAAGAGAACTTCATTATTCCATTCATTATTATTCTGCTTGGAATAACTCAGTAAAAGTGGTATACCCTATACATAACCTCGTATATGTGGTATACCCTATACTTGGTGAAATCTTATGTTATTCCATTCTTATTTATTCATTGGAATAACTCAGTATACGCTGAATCCCCTATACTTGGTGAAATCTTATGTTATTCCATTCTTTATTATTCATTGGAATATCCTCGTGCGTATGTTTTACACCTTACCCGGTTCCATTGTTTATTATTCGCATTTATTATTCTCGCTTGGAATATCCATGTCATGTGTTTTACACCTTAACCGGTTCCATTGTTTATTATTCAAAGATTTATTATTCTGTTGATCATCCTGCTTGCGTTCAATTTCACCGACCGGTTCCGTTATTTATTATTCTATCGAATAACTCGTACTATGCCAAGCACCGCATGCACGGTGATTTCTTTTGTTATTCCATTCTTTATTATACCCAAATTGGTTAAAACTTTGACTTCTATACTCCATGAAATTAGTAGAATATTCTCGATATTTGCGTTTCATCCAAAGATCTTTTTCATGAAAATATTCTCACGATCCTTCTTGAATTTTACTCTACAAAATAAGATCATGTCGACAATTTGGACGTTAATAATTCCTTTAATAAATTAATTCGTGAACTTGTTTTATTGAATTATTATGTCATTGTCATCATCCTCATGTTATATTATGTTATCTTTGGGCTTACGCAAGATAGATGAACTTAGTATGATTATGACCAGGATCATTCTATAATCACGGCTTGTTATAAATGATGTGATAAAAGTCCTCAAAGGGCCCTGAATGTCTTTGTGATGGATAGTTTTGGTATGATTATGACTAGGGGTGATTCGGTATAGTCATGACCATTGATAATTTGATAAAAATCCTTGATCGTGGTACGTGGATGATTAGATATTGTGGTTTATTCATTAAACCGAGTCTTAGTGATAAAATTGATGAAAACCTTTTAAAACCTAAAGATAGTAGACTTTTATTTTCTCCTCGACTCTTTTAATGGATTGCATATTCATTACAAGCTTAAACCGTTTGTCTATTGTATTTTATCGCTTTAACATTGTTGAAGGCTAATGATAATTTATTCTGCATTATCTTAGTCATAATATTTCTTCTTTGGGCTAGTTGAGCTCACCTTTTCTTTCACTCGTTCTCTTCTGTGAAATGAGAACATAGTTGGAACGAGTCTGGGAACTGAGTAATGGTCCGAGAGGATAGCATTAGTAGTCCTTACTATTCTCGTGAAATAGTGTGATAATAGTTGTAATGAGGACTCCTTTTGAGTTTGATAATATCTAGTAGGCAATATTTGTATTCAAACTCACGCTTTATGTCGTATTGTACACGGCACGCTTATATTAGTAAGTTGTATTTGAATTTATGTACCATGTAAGTGGCGACCCAAGATGGGTGACGATACCTAATTTTGGGGTGTCACAATTGGTATCGAGCTTAGGGATATGATCCTGCTAAGATGTGAGATAAGAATTAGGAGGGAGAGACGGAAATTCCTTCATTAGTATGACCTACCTAAAGTTTATTTGGTATTTAATTGGTCTCATCGGTGTATAGGGATAATATGTCAGTATGTCAATTAACCCTTATTTTGTGGCGTTGTTTAAAAATGGCATCCGGAATGTTGAGAATAAAGAATAGAGCACGCGAGATCGCTGATTCTCCATGATCAATCAATAATCGTGGACAATGTGCAATGAATGGCGATAATCCTCCCAGAAACAACAACAACGATCAATCGATTTAACGACGGTACATTTAAGAGGTTTTTAGAATTCATGCAACATCGCATTTAAAGTGACTCTGTCCAAAAACGTAGGTGGAAACACGGAAAACTCTCGGGCGGTCACCGCTTAAACAATTCAAGGAGCTGGGACCACCGGAGTTTAAGGAGAGCCAAAACCACTTCAAGGCGAAGCATGGATAAAGCAGATTACCAAGATATTTGATGTCTTGGGATGCTCCAAGGAGCAAAAGTTCCCTTTGCGCTTTTATGTTCATGGAGAGGCAGATTCATCGTGGGAATCGGAAACGTACTCAACTCATTGTCATCAAGATATCTTGGGAGAAGTTCCAGAGTCGCATTCAACGACAAATACTTTCTCGAAAGTATTCGCCACACGTGAAGGAGGTGGAGTTTATCAAGTTGGAACAAAACAATATGACCGTGTCGCAATACGAGGCAAAATTTGCGAGTTATCACGGTTCGCCCCACTTGGTGGATAATGAAGAGAGAATGACGCGAATGTTTTAAGAGGTTTGAAGCGGAGATACGTCAACATCTTATTTCTCATAAACCGTGTTTTTTATTCGATGTGTTGTAAATAGGCACGCTTAGTGGAGCGCGATAACGAGTCAACGCAACTAAAAGAGAGCGGTTGACAAAATTATAATACCAATGGTAGTAGTCATCGAGCGGTGACAACAAGCGTGGAGGAATCAATAAAGGCGAGATATGGTAACCACTTCAAGCAGTAATCGTACCAAAACAATAAGAATGGACATTTCAAGAAAAGGAGATTCAATAATGATGGAAAGACGTCAAGACTCAAAGACCTGCTGTTAAGGAAGGAGAAAGACAACCTATTATATGCTTCAAATGCGGAGGAGAGGGACACATCGGTCAACTGCGCACGCCAATCAAAGCATGTTATAATTGTGGAAGAGAAGGTCACTTAGCTCGATTTTGTCGTTTATCAAGACAAATTCAACTAGATGGAGGCACTAAAGGTCATCCCGCATAAACCAAAGCCGTAGTTTAAGAGAGAGCGTTTTTTTTTCTCGTGACGAGGAACCCGAATAAAATTATCACGGTAAGTTAATCGTAAGCTCTTGCAAAAGTCTATACCGTGTTAGATACCGCTTCTACCCACTCTTTTATTTCACCTAGTTGTGTTCAACGTTTAAATTTGACTCCGAAGAAGTTAAACTTTGACTTATTGGTTGAAACTTTGTTAGTAGGAGCCTTTGTTACCGCTACTATTTTTAAATCTTGTTTGATTCAAATAAACATTTTTCACGTTACCTGTCGATCTTATCTTTTTGAAAATATTTGCCTTTGATGTGATTTTAGGAATCAATTGGTTAACTAGTCATCATGCTTTTCGTAAGGTTGTTAGCTTTTATATTCATAACCAACTTGTTGTGCGAATTCAAGTAACCAAACTACTAAAGTCAATTATTGTCATATCAAGCCATAAGTAAAGAGCCCGAACCTTTCGTTGTTGACTTCCTCAGTGTGGAATGCACCGAAGCCGGGGCTTTACAGAGGCGACATCGTGAATGAAGATGGCAAGTTGATAGGTATCATTGTGAGGTGCTATCCAGTTAAGGGATAGAAGTCACAAATTGGTATTAATGTGACGTCTTATCCAAGTCTTGGACGAGAGTAATGCTGCTTTTGAATGATATTTCTATTATTAATAAATTTCTGGTGTATTCTTGAAGACTTCTTAGCCTACTTAGAGCGTGAAATCGAATTTTGTATTGACCTCAAAGATAAAACCCATTTCTTAAACCCTCAAATATTTCTTCAACTAAAATGAACAGTTTACGTGGTTTATGATGAAAGTCATAATAAAAGCATTGGACTAATGAAAATCATGGGTATTCATGGTATTAGTAAGTGTTATGATGAGTTATGTTGGTTAGTATGTGAAAACATGAAAGTTTCTTAGAAATCACAAAGAGTTGAAAATCGATTTTTGGTGAAAAAACGTAATATGAAATTCAATTGACCAAATCTCTTATTATATTTTGAATTTTTGAGTGTGGTCAAGTCCTAGAGTTAGATATATGAGTTACCTAAATAATCCAAGTGGAATGACTGGAAAAGGTGTTGTAGATTTTTGTGTGGACTGATTTTAGCAAAGGAGTGCAAAGCTGCAAAAACTGAAAAAAGCTGCTGCCATGATTTTAGAGGGGCTTTTTCGGACACTTAAATTATGAGAAAAATTCTGGCCTTTTGGGACATGAAGGTATATGGTATAAAGTACCTCCTGTCCAAAAATGAACTCATTCTGACTTAAAATGAACAAGTTATGACTATTTCAATATTTAGGTTTTTCTCGATTTAAAATGCTATAACCGGAGTTCTATAACTCGACGACCATGAAATTTAAACTAGAAGCTCACGTTAACATGTGTAAGGTCCTGCCAAGATTTGGGAATTTTGGAGTTAAACTTGAGGTAGCTAATTTCTTAAGGAATTAATTAGAAATTGATTTTTGAAAATAGTAAATGAATTTTAAAAATTCCGAGAAAATATATATTTCATTATGGGACTATATTATGCTAAAACCCAGAAAAGAAATATTTTTGGGTTTGATTTGGTATTTTCATGAAAATAGTTTAGTTCTGAACATATTAGTTAAATATGTTATGTGAAGAACAAAGTTGAAAATAGGATTTTATGGCTAGAGAAATCCTATATAGAGTATATGCATATTTTTTTTGATGAGGATTTGATAATTGGTGATGATATCTTATGAGTATGGCATTTTGAATGATTAAATGCATTATATGGTAAAGCGTAAACAATTAAAATAAATTGTTTATAAATTTAAGAAGTGATTAAAATATTGTTATAATATTAATGATATTAGATTATAAGATTATTAAGTGATTGATAACATGTGGATATTCTTGAATCTCGGATAAATTATATTATAAACGCTTAATATTTATCCTTTATCTCATTTGATTGATTCTTTATATCATCGATATGATCCTCACGCTTATATTATGTTGAAAGTCATCCGTGGCTCACGTGCGTAGATGGACTTGGTATGATTATGACCGTGGATTGTTCGATATAATCATGACCGTAATTAAAAACACGATTATCTTTGGTAGCGCAGCATGGATAATTTGTGGTCGCGATACTAATGAATACACGATTATCTTTGGTAGTAGTCATGGATAATTCGTGGTCGTGATACTAATGAATACACGATTATCTTTGGTAGTAGTGCATGGATAATTCGTGGTCGTGATACTAATGAATACACGATTATCTTTGGTAGTAGTGCATGGATAATTTGTGGTCGTGATACTAATGAATACACGATTATCTTTGGTAGTAGTACATGGATAATTCGTGGTCGTGATACTAATGAATACACGATTATCTTTGGCCGTAGTGCATGGATAATTCGTGGTCGTGATACTAATGAATACACGATTATCTTTGGCCGTAGTGTTAGGTTTGTAATATTCATGGGCGCAATCAAATTGCATAAATTAGCGGAAGCGAGTAAAAATCAGAGTTTTAAAAAATTTTACAAACCATAAACCCGGATCACCCTTTATGCACAATTATTAATTAAACGAAAAATTGAAGAACAAGAATCATACCCTTGAAGATCCGAGCTTCCTCAGGTATAAGTTCACCTCCAATTCTTTTCGCGTTCAACTTGAATCCACCAGGTTTGGTTCCTTCCTTTGATCAACGTTTGCCACCCAAATGTTTGGCCTCTAGAGGTGATCCACCAAGAAAGAAAAAGATTCAAGAAGATGGGGTATTGGCTCAACCCTAGTTTTCTATCTCTATAGAAAAAGGCGTCTTTCTCCCACAAATTGGAATTATTACGTATATTTTGATATCCGATATAAGACTCTCTTATAAAGATATCGCTTAACCTTATTTAATAAAATAAGGTATTATTTTAATTAAACTCTTTTAATTAAATGGGTTCCCTAACCTTATTAGGATAATTAATTAAACTCCTTTAATTAATTTTCCTCCTAATCCTATTAGAATAAATGAGAGTACTTATATTAAATTAATTCCTAAACTCTTTTAGAAATTAAAATAATAATAATTGTAATAATATTAATAAGACTCCTCTTATTAATTTATATTTAATATTTCTAAAATATTAAATAATAAATATTAAGCTATTTAATTTATTCTATCATCATAGATTAAATTAAATATACTTAACATATTATTACGATTATGCCATTAACTTCTTAAATAATTATTCTTCCTTTTATGGTGTGACCCTTTTGGTTCTCTATATTAAACCTTGTGAATAAATCAATTAGAATAATTCTAATCTTATTTAAATAAATAAATTAAATAATTAATTTATTTAAATAAATAATATTTATTCTACAATAGGGATAAGCCTCCTAATGATCAACGACTTTCCGATAATATAGATTTCAACATTAATCATAAAAGAACCTTTGAGTAAATAGTTACCGCATAATTCAATCCTTTCACCATACAATGTCCCAATTAAATATAAGACATGGAATTATCACAAGTCTTATTTTATTTAATTATATGTATTTCGATCCTTAAATGCACAACTCCAAATAATGCAAATTAGAAATTCCTTTCTAATTTCATTCGCCTTAACCAAGGACTACTTGGGTTGTCATTTATCGAATCACATAGGACATTTCTCTTCTTTTATTGAAGTGGTAGATTCTTTATCGATCATACATTATCTCCACGTACAACTTATTATACCCAAGCATACCCTTTGATATACCCTAAGGGTCTTAAGGAATAAGTCAAAGTATAATTCATCATACACAAGATACTATGATGATCTCAAGTCCAAGGATCACTTGTCTTACTATCACTACAAGAATTCCTATCGATGAGCAAGTAAAACTCCATTAGGTATTCCTTAGCGAGCCGTTGCTCAAACTTATTCTCTAATAAGCACCTACATACTTGCTTTAGTGTCTCCACAAATGATCATGAGATCAATCATCCTCATCCAATGAAAGAAGAACGTATGTACTAATCTATCCGGATTCACTAATCCCCAATTTAGTAATCCAATGATTGGGAACTATTTTAGTTTTAAGCTTTCTAAGAATTTAGATCTCATTAGAATGATCATCATCATTATTCTAAAAGCATTGCTTAAAACTACGGGTTTATCACATATTATAAAACAAAGATCACGTAGATAATTAAAAGCCTTTAATAAATTAATACTTTTTATTAATAAATGAATAAGATTGTTACAAAGTATATGCTTTATCATCAAACACGATTGGCTTGCGTATGCATACTACTTTCACGCAGTTGTACGGATAATTTGTGGTCGTGATACTAATGAATACACGATTATCTTCGGGTAGTAGTATTTGAATAATTTGTGGTCGGATACTAATGAATACACGATTATCTTCGTCAGTAGTGTACGTGGATAATTTGTGGTCGTGATACTAATGAATATACGATTATCTTTCGCCGTAGTGCATGGATAATTCGTGGTCATGATACTTAATGAATATCCTCGGCCAGTAGTGCGTGGATGATTCGATGATATGGATTAATTATTGAAATGAAGTCTCAAAGAATGAAATATTAATTCATGGATGTGGTAAAAGTCATCTTTAGCCGTAGTGTATTGATAGACTTGGTATGATTATGACCAAGGATTATTCTAGATAATCACGATCAGATTGAAAACACGAATATCCTCGCCAAAAAGTGCATGGATAATTCGTGGTCGTGATACTATTGTCGAGTCTCAAAGATTATTGGTTTTACAGTTGTATATCTTTGGCATGTAGTGCAAAGATGAATTGTTAATGAATATCTTTGGCCGGATTACAAAAATGAATTTAATGTTTTCAACGATAAAAGTATTCAAGGTATCCTCACCTCTTTATCATACCGTATCGCACCCTCTAATTTCGAGGCGATATTCCATAAGGAGGGAGATTGTGGAGACCCCAAATTTTATCAATAAAGATTTAAATTTTGTCGAAATAATTTTTTATATTATGGTGTGAATTTGAGATAATATTATAGTTGTGGGTAGTATTTATAAATTTTGCAAAGTATGCAAGTGGTTATATTATATTCGATTGGTGGGGAATATTCTTGGTTTAGCAGGAATATTCGTATAACTACTCAATCATTGGTGGACCCTACAATGTAATTATTGTTTGATCGAGAAACGACAAAAAATATTTTATCAAATAACTAAAGTTTTACCGGGTGATACCGCTGAACTACTTTCGGTAGTAAAAGTACAATGAATACGTGTGGTCGCATAAGAAGCACCCGGTATTGATTATCGATGCTTATGTGAGAAGTCACTCATTTGATTCCATTATCACGATTAATAATATGAATTATTATAATGATAATGACGCTTTTATTTTATTCAGTATTATTAACGTAATAAAACGAAACATCTTTTATATAAAAATGTAATACTTTATTAAAGTTATTTTATAAATAGAATATATTATATTTTATTATGCATAGTGTTGCAGATAAAGTGTTTTGCATAAGTTTGCATAGTAAAATATTTTTTATATAAATAGAATATATTATATTTTATTTAAAATATTTTGCTTTAAATATGGACCGCCGATTAAAGTAAATCAATACTGGACCGCTCATGGATTAATTACTATGCATTCTATTTTCCTATAAATAAAACTCATTCCTTCATTATTTTCTTACGAATTCAATTAAACTCTGAGAGAGAAATTATATAGAGAAACTATAGAGAGAAAATCTATAGAGAGAAAGAAAGAGAGTATTCTACGGTACTTCACTACTTTGATATTCAATGTCTTTTTACTACGGTAAGGGGTATTATTTGTTGTATCTGTAAGGGTATTATTTTGTTGTACCTGTAAGGGTGTTATTCTTTCTTATTCATGAAGAGAACTTCATTATTCCATTCATTATTATTCATTGAATAACTCAAAAAGTGGTATACCCTATACATAACTCAGTATATGTGGCATACCCTATACTTGGTGAAATCTTTATGTTATTCCATTCTTATTTATTCATTGAATAACTCGTGATACGCTGAATCCCCTATACTTGGTGAAATCCTTATGTTATTCCATTCTTTATTATTCATTGGAATATCCTCATGTGTATTTTACACCGGACCGGTTCCATTGTTTATTATTCCGCATTTATTATTCTTTTGAATATCCTCGTCATGTGTTTTACACCCACCGGGTTCCATTGTTTATTATTCAAAGATTTATTATTCTCGTTGATCATCCCGCTTAGTGAATTTCAATTTCACGACCGTTCCGTTATTATTATTCTATTGAATAACTCGCTCATCTGTACCGCATACATGGTGATTTCTTTTGTTATTCCATTCTTTATTATACCCAAATTGGTTAAAACTTTGACTTCTATACTCCATGAAATTAGTAGAATATTCTTGATATTTGCGTTTCATCCAAAGATCTTTTCATGAAAATATTCTCACGATCCTTCTTGAATTTTACTCTACAAAAACAAAGATCATGTTGACAATTTGGACGTTAATAATTCTGAATAAATTAATTCGTGAACTTGTTTTATTGAATTATTATGTCATTGTCATCATCCTCATGTTATATTATGTTATCTTTGCTTACGCAAGATAGATAAACTTAGTATGATTATGACGAGGATCATTCTAAGATAATCACGGTTTGTTATAAATGATGTGATAAAAGTCCTCGATGGGCCTGTAATGCCGTGATGGATAGTTTTTGGTATGATTATGACCAGGGGTGATTCGGTATCGCTCATGACCATTGATAATTTGATAAAAATCCTTGATCGTAGTGCATGTGGATGATTAGATATTGTGGTTTATTCATTAAACCGAGTCTTAGTGATAAAAATTGATGAAAACCTTTTAAAACCTAAAAGATAGTAGACTTTTATTTTCTACTTAACTCTTTTAATGGATTACAGATATTCACACCGCAGCTTAAACCGGTTGTTTATCAGTATTTTATCGCTTTAACATTGTTGAAGGCTAATGATAATTTATTCTGCATTATCTTAGTCATAATATTTCTTCTCGGGCTAGTTGAGCTCACCCTTTCTTTCACCGTTCTCTTCGTGAAATGAGAACATAGTTTGGGACGAGCCTGGGAACTAGAGTAATGGTCCGGAGGATAAGATTAGTAGTCCTTACTATTCTCGTGAAATAGTGTGATAATAGTTGTAATGAGGACTCCTTTTGAGTTTGTATAATATCTAGTAGACAATATTTGTATTCAAACTCACGCTTTATGTCGTATTGCACACTTACAGCTTATATTAAGTAAGTTGTATTTGAATTTATGTACCATGTAAGTGGCGACCCAAGATGGGTGACGATACCTAATTTTGGGGGTGTCATAACCAGGATTTGAAATATGTGAATCATTATATCAGATTTTTTTCCTTCTTCTCTCTGCATCAATTATATATTTTGTTTGATCTCTCTTGGTAATCTTTTAAGTTCATGCTACCATCGAAGTTATTCATATATTTATAACTTTTGAGTCGAGTGGCATTCGAATGGTGCTTTCAGATTTTGAGAGGGTTCGGTGAGCCTTCTTCCAAAGAGGGTTTGCTTTAAAGCTTATGTACCGAAGGAATTATCTTTGAGATAACTACAATTTGACACGGTGTTAAGTGATGTATATTGGTTTTCAACAGAGACATGAGTAGACCATCATCTTTGATTTTGTTTTCAAACCTGTTCTAAGTGAGAGGAGATAAAATTAAAACCTGTTTTCAAACATGTTCGTTTTTTTATTTTTTTTTAAAATACATACAAAAAATTGTATTTTTAAGAGATTTTTTAAACCTTCACATACCCTTTTCTTCTCTTTTTGTTATGGATTGTAAAAACTTAAGTTGAGACAACCCTTTCTTTGCAGTAAACAAAATACAAAAGTAATAAAGGACAGGAAAAATAAATCAGTTGGCTACACTTTGGACAAGAAAAACTGGAAAAAAAATAGAAAAAGGGAAGAGTAGAAAAAATGATTTGTCCACGAGTTGAGGTCACTTAATTTGCCACTAGCTTAAAAGCAATAATCACATACTTAGAGTGTAATGCATAAACAGGTAAACTCTCACCACTACCCCCATATAATGTATATTCATTTGTTTTTTTGTGTAAAATTTGATCATCGCACAATAATATACTATTTTTTTATTATATTTTAATTTATTAATTGTAAGCACATATTTATTATTAAAAATTTCAATAATCCCGCCGCAACGCGCGGGTTTGTATCTAGTTTATTTCTAATTTTGGAACGAAAGAGTCTATCTTAAGAAAGAATTAATGACTTAATTTCTCATATTATCTATAAATTAAATATTAATTTATTTATATTTTTCAGTGAATTTCAGAAGGATGATATTCATTCTATACTCATTTTGATTAATCAAACAAACCATTAATTATAATATTTAAAATTTGTAATTTCTAGGAAGAGAGGGAGTATGCGTACATTCAATTTGCATTAACCGAGGAAAGCTTTAATAATAATCTTATTAGTATTAAAGTGGTTGATGGATAGAATTTGCACTGATAATCCGTATATACATTAGCAAGAAAACAAACTCATTTAATATTTTAGCTAAGCTTTGATTTGAATCAGATTTCCGTAATTAATTAATTTGATTATGATGATCTGCGACTTGTATGCATGAGGCTTATATATAAGCAACAAGATATTTGTAGAAGAAGCAATATACAATGACAAACTCAAATACTATTCCCACAGTTGATCTCTCTCCTTTCTTGATCACCCCCGGAGGAGACGAGGAAGGAAAGAAAAAGGCCAAAGACGTTATAAGTTATAACCCAAGCTTGCTCCGAGTACGGCTTTTTCCAAATTGTGAACCATGACATATCCCTTGATCTGATGAACCGAGCAATCGATCTGTCAAAGACATTTTTTGGGTGCCCAGATCAAGAGAAGCTCAAGTTTAGTACTCTCCCTGGGGCACCTCTACCTGCCGGATACAGCAAACACCCAGATCACTCGGCCGACAAGATGGAATATTTGTTGATGTTTTCCCCTGAATCCAACTTCAATATTTTCCCCAACAATCCTCCTCAAATCAAGTGAGTCGATATGATCTACACTCTTTTTTTTTTTTTTTTCTGAATTAATTGTTGGGAATATTTTTCTATATATGATTTCTTTAAAATGTAATGTTATAGGGATGTGCTGGGAGAATTGTTCGCCTGCTTCAGTAAGACAGCGCAGCTCTTGGAGACCATCTTGAGTGATTGTCTAGGCCTTCCTCCAAACTTGCTTGAAGAATTCAACGAGGATAGAAGCTGGGATTTTATGACGGCTTTGCGATACTTCCAGACAGATGATGATGAGAGTGAGAATAACAATGGTCTATCCGAACATGAAGACGGAAATTGTATCACATTTGTGATCCAAGATGAAGTTGGAGGCCTACAAGTTCGAAAGAATGGGGAATGGATTCCGGTGACTCCCAGTCAGGGAACAATAGTTGTCAACATAAGTGATGTTATTCAGGTAATATTTTTTTCTAGGGAATTAATCCATGCATATTAATTTTCTTTCTTAAAAATATATTAAAAATATAAAAATTTGCGAATGATATTTGCAGGTTCTGAGCAACAACAAATTTAAGAGTGCAACTCATAGAGTGATTAGACCCAAAGGGAGAAGCCGTTACTCGTGTGCCTTTTTCTATAATTTGCAAGGAGAAAAATGGGTTGAGCCATTGCCACAGTTCACCCAAGAAATTGGAGAGGCACCAAAGTACAGGGGATTCTTGTACAAGGATTATCAGGCTTTGAGGATGAGAAACAAGACTCACCCCCCGACCAGACCTGAAGATGTCATCCACATTACCCATAATGCCATCCCACCCTATATATAGCTAAGACATTAATTGTTATTTCTCTATCTTTTCATTTGTGAGAGGAATCTGTTGGGCAAAGTAAACCATTGTTGACTAGATGCTTTTAATTTTGTAGCATTATCTTATGATGACATTGTTGACTAAATTATTTGTTTGGTAGAGTTGATTGGATCATGACAATCAAATTATAAAAAAAAGATTATTTAATAATATCACATAATAAAAGTTAGATTACAAATTTATTTTTATTCCTTACTTATTAAATTTGTATTGTTAAATAATAATCTATAAAATTCTCTAACGATCATTAATTGAAAAGCTGTCCAATTAAAATAGTATACAATACAAGCATACCAAACCTGGCCACCCAAATAACCGAATAGGATGTTTAAAAAAATTAAGGCTTAAAACATTAATATGAACTATTCAGTATTCACTCTCCATCTCTTATTTCAGTCCTCCTATATATCTCGATTCTCAACTCTCATCATTGTCATCACTCATCTCTAATTTCTCGATCTATCATCTCTAATCTCTCACATTTCAATCTCTAATCTCTCAGTCTCTCATCTTGATATGCCCTAGCCCCAAATCGCAAGTCGTGACTCCAAATCGCATCAGTCTCTCATTTCGATCTGCCCTAAGCCCCAAATCACAAGTCGCGACTCCGATCGGCCTCTGAACGGCAGACCAAAGTCTGGACGGAACCTCATCTCTGAGCCTCCGATGGTATTTTGATGTGATAAAAATATGTAACTGCAAGTGCACAGTGTCAAAATTGAAGAACTGGCAAAGACAAGTCGAACCCACAGAAACTAGATTAAATTTAATATTTCCTTAATATCTATTTTAGGCAAATTAGAAATAAAGATTGAAAATTGATTAACTAGAATATGAAAACTAATAATGTGGAAACAATCTAAGAATTTGAATCCATTAAATAATAAACATAACATATAATTCAATCTCTTCTATTTTTATAACTCAATTATGATTTTGATCTCCCTTCCCTTTAATTTAGTAATTTACAATTAAAGTGGGCAAGCATAGACTATGAAAATTTAAGTATTAACTATAGAGTGGTGCTAGAGACACAAACTATTTTACAAATATTTTACAAATTGCTGATGTAGCATACTCCACGTCAGCCTATTGATCAACAAATTGTTTAATGTAGTCTTCGGTCCCACACAATATGCTGATGTGGAGTATGCCACATCAGCAGTTTGTAAAATGTTTGTAAAATAGTTTGTGTCTCTAGCATTATTCTTAACTATAACCCATCAAAACTTCTTTGAGCAAGCATGGATTATGAAAAATACATATCTTAACAATAATATATCAAAACCTCTTAATTAATTTAAAATCACATAAGAACTATAAAACGAAGGAATTTCAATAACGAAATATGAACACGAAATCAATTAAGCATAAAAGCATAAATAATAGAAGAGATGAAAAATATTATCATGAATAATTATTTAATTTCATCTTCATCCTAGATAAAAGAAATTAGCTAGACATGGAAAATAATGAAACTAACTAAAATAAAGAAAAGAAGAAAATTAAATATAAATAAGAAAACTCCATTTAATTAAGGGCCATCCAACGAACATACAATGAAGACGTAATTTTAATGTACTTCTAGTCCTAACCTAAACTAATACAATACCTAATGCTTTTTTCTCTGTGAAACAAGAGACCTATTTATAGGGAAAATAACTTTGAACCTGGCCTAATTTAGATTCATTGAACTTGGACACTTTTGTTCCCGTCTCATGTAAGTTTCAACTTTCTAATGACAAATAAACTTCTCAAAGAGATCTTCTAGATAAACTTTCCTTTCTCTTGTTGGATTTGACTTGCACACCAAGATTGTTCCACCTCTTTCCTTCTCATTGTAGGATTCTTCTTGGATATTCCTTACATGCATTAAATATCGCTTGATCACCAAGATTTGACTTTATTGCAACAAATATTAAATCATACAAAATGAAGTAAAACATATTAATTTAAAAAACTAATATAATTAAAAAGACAAAATTAGGGATAATAAAATGTATGAATTATGTGTCTATCATATTTATTGACTCCGAGCCTCCGAGGTATCTACTTTATTTATCTCCCCTGTTTGGTTGCTTACTTGCTTACACAATTAATTTACGAAGACACTTCTCTTCTACTTATTGATTTCAACTCATGTATAAATTGGGGTTCTTAATAAATTAATGAAATGAGTTTCAACAACTGTTCACACTTGGTTTTTTACAGTTGGATTTTTGTGGGTTTGTTTCTAATGCATCAGAGCTATTTAACAACTATTCACGCTTGGGTTTGTTTGAGAATCAGAAATGTATTCCTTAATTTCGGTTATTACCCGAACAACCGAATAGTAAATTCGGTAATTCGGTTACTTGTTCGGATACCAAAATTATATAGATTTCGGTTTTCGGTTATAATCGAATAGTCTATTCAGTTCGGTTATAACCGAATGATCAGTCATAATAGCAACTACACTTTACAATTAATAGGCTACCACTCACCAACAATTGATTTCTTCAGAAATCCAGGAGATGATTAAGATGGCAGATGGGGGAAGAAGGCCATAGAGCGGATACATAGGCCAGGCTACCTTCGACTGCGGGTTTTTCCAAATTCTGAACAATGGGTTACCCCTCGGCTCATTGGGCCAAATCCTCCAATATCCAAGTCAATCCGGGTACACTTGGTGGGCATTATCGGAAGCCCAATCGCATGTATGAATTAATTCATTTTTGAGGTTTTGAAGAATATCTTAACAAAATTAAAACCAATTTCAACACAAATAAACTCAAGGAATCAGACTTATTCTTCTTAATCAACTTTTAAACAAGTTCATCAATCCCTTTCACATTAGAAAATTCTAAATTATTGTTTTTCACATCTACAATGTAAGTTTTAAATTCATCAACATGCCTCCAAATAACCCTATCTTGAAATTTACTTTACAAATTGGATCAATTTGGTTACTTGTAGAAATATTTAATTGGATCAAGAAATGCCACACGAGTGCATTAATTTATTTAAATTTATACAAGCATAATTTTAAATTTTCTACCCTTACATACTTATTTTCACACTCTTTTTTCTGTCCCCTATTATTATAAATACAAAGATATTTTGGTCAGCATAGGCAGCTTACCTATGTTGCCCCCGTCTGGCCCATATATCCACCACAATATCAGTTTTAGTAAAATTCTTACTAATAAATGCTTAATTAATGAGAAATTATTTCAAATACTTAACTACTTATTAATGCATGTTTCATTAATTATAGGTGAATATGATTATTATTTTCCCCCGAATAATGTCATAATTAACTATCATATATACCCGCTACTGTTCTTGTTTTGAATAGGTGGTTGTAAGTTTCTTTAGGCCCAGAATCTGAATTGGTTTAATGTCATTTTATCATGTGAAAGTTTGCTCCATACAAATGTGTATTTTGATCGAATCTGACATTCTGTGAGGTTACGTTTGTTAGTTTGTCAATAATGAATTTGTTAATTGGTCTCTAATTTAATTAGTTATTTTGACATATTTAAATATGTAACCTAATTGTACACATGATATTATTTACAAATGGAGTAATAATATTATTTGACGTTTTAAAGATGGGCACAATAATTAAGATAATGATTAGAAAATATTAAAAATAAGACTCAATTGTCTATAATACCCTTAAATCATCATTTATTATACTTATTCATACTCTCTCTTACACATTTTTCCATAATTATTTCCTAAAAAGCGTAAGAAGACTCAACTTATTATTAATGAAATTTAATTTTCTCTATTGATTATTTTGAAATAGTAAGGGTTGATTTGATTAATGTGGATAGTTAGGGTAAAATACGCAAATACTTCAAAATAAGCAAGTGGTTATAAAATATTCATTGTTGTTTTAATATTCGTTTTGGTCGTGGAATATTCAATCTTTGTCGAGGAATATTCGTATGCGACCACAAGCGAATGTATGTGTGGGCCCCATAACTGAAAAGATTGGATGAAGAAACGACAAATATAAGTGGTTTAAAAATAATCTACAGTGGTTGTTATCAAGTTAATCTTCATTAAAATACCCGGTGGTTAAAACACAAGAAGACACCTGTATTGCACTCAATTATTGATTCTTACGTAAGAAGGCACTACTTAATAATGGTTACTGTAATTATTGCTCAAATATTTTATTCAGCTTAATAATTCTTTGCGTTGATATTTTATATTCTTTGTTGTTTCAATAATTGTCATTACACAAATTTTTTTCATTATCGAAGCAATAATTCATATTATCCTAATAATATTATTAGGTAACATTATTGGCAATGTCTAGAAAGTTACGTCTGGGAGAGGTTTGGTCACCTAATCAAGCTTGATGAAGAAGAAATTCTTATTGGAAGCCCCTCTTCCTGAACCTGCACGGTTGTCAATATTGTGATTCTCAGAATATTATTTGTGAATAATTAATTATTGATTCATATGATGAGGAAAATATTGATTTTATGTGGATATAGATGGAGAAAAATTTTAATGTGACAATTGTTGAAAATTGAAATTTTATCTTTTTCGATAAAATAATTCATTTAAATATATTATTATATTTTAATAATATAATAATGGTGATATTTTTACAACGAATGTGGGATATATGAGTATACGAGGAGGAAGAGTATTTTTGTTGCAATAAATGTTTAAAACATGTTAAACATGTTGGTGGACCCCATTTATCGAATCGAAATTTGATTAAAGTTTTAAAATCGCCTGGTTTGTGGATTTCGGTCAATTTCTATTTGGAATTTGGAAAACTTTCTTCGCAAAGTTGTAGAGAATTGAATTTCCTATAAAAATTAAGAGAATCGAATTTTCTCGATGAAAGGGCTATTTATTATGAATTATTGAAGTTCAAGTTCAAATAATTAATTTTTGGGAGTTTTAGTTAATTATTTTGAGAAAAACGTTTTTTGCAACTAAGTTGGCCTCACATGTGATTCAAATGGGCTGAGATCAGTTGTCTAAGGTGGGCTAAAGAAAATGTGAAAAATATATTAATATTATATTCAATTTTCTCGCTTTGGTGTTCTAAGCATTTTCCTATAAATAGGGTCTTGGGTTAGAATTGAAAAACACACCGTAAACCGAAGTTTCTCTCTATTTCTCTCGATATATTGAGCGTATTCTTGTGAGTATACTTTGAGTATTGTTAGACGGTCTGAAGTTCCTTCAAAGACTATACCCAGATTCCAAATTAAGTACTTAATCTTTCGAGGTAAGGGATGTTATTTTCTTCTCAAATGATATTATTTCTTCAATATCATTATCTTTGAAATATTGGTTGAAACTTTTTATCAAATTTGGAACTTTTTCATGTCTAGGTTACTATTCATGAGTTCTTATTCACGAGTTACTATTCATGAGTTACTATTCACGAAGTTACTATTCATGAAGTTCTTATTCACAAGTTACTTATTCACGAGTACTATTCATGAAGCGTGAAGATGTTTTTTGGGAAATTTCTATCTTTTGGTGTTAGAGTTACTTATTCACGATATCTGTACCTTTATTCACGATACTGACACTATTCATAGAAAAATAAAATTTCTTCTTTTGTCCAAAATATCTATTCGGATACTAGCTTTGATTGTATCCATGTTTTGATCATTCTTGAATTTTACACCACTATGATTATTTTTGAGGTATTTTTGAACATGGATAAAACAAAGTACGAATCCTTAATCCTTAATCCTTAATCCTTGTCATTTTGTTTCACCGATTCGTTTCTTTAAAAATATTTTTTATCATCCCAGGTCTTAAATGATGATATTATTGAATATCTTTGGCCCAGTAGTGCAAAGATGAATGATTTCTGAAGAATATCTTTGGTAGTAGTGCAAAGATGAACAGTGTTTAGATGAACACGACCAATCGATGAATATCTTTGGCTGTAGTGCAAAGATGAATATTTGATTCCGATGTATATTGATTGATGTTACGGGGATAAAAGATAGAGCGATGAACTTTTAAATTCATACATAGAAGATAGTAGTTTGCATTCTCTACTTAACTCTTCTAATGAATTATTATTTCATTGCGAATATTGATTTAAAATTTGTTGTCTATTGTATTCTATTAGATTTTTCCTCGTTGAAGACTAACGGTAATTTGTTGTATATTATCTTAGTCATAATATTCTTTCTTGGGCTAGTTGAGCTCACCCTTTTCCTTTTTGTTCCATTTTTCTTCTCGGGAGGCGAGAATATAATGATGTACGAGTCTGGGGTATGGAATGAAGGTTTTCGAAAGAATTGTTTAATAGTCCTCACCATTTTTGTAAAATAATGTATCAATAAATGTGATGAGGATTTATTTGAGTATAGATATTGTCTAGAAGATAATATTTGTATTCAAACTCACGCTTTACTATTGTAATAATAAAGTTGTAGTTGTTTACATGCATATGTATTGACAACTCGGAATGGGTGATGTATACCTATTTTGGGGGGCGTCACGGTTGGTATCGAGCTTAGGGATATGATTTCGGCGGAGATCGGGAATAGAACTAGGAGGGAGAGACGAGTAAATCCTTCGCTAGGTGTCCTACCTAAGCTTATTTTTTAGTTGGTCAAGATATAAGGATATTATGTGATATATTGATTTCCTTAATTAACCCTTGTTTTTATGACGCGATTTGAGAATGTCGATTTGAGAATATTAACAATGGAAATGAGACCGTGGAGACGCTGTACTCACCAACGAGGAGAGAACGTAACAGTGGCAATGTTCCTCCCCGTGAACAACACCACCGGCGGAGATGATGAACGAGGGGATGTTTAGAAGCTTTTTGCGATTCACGCAAAATCGAGACGAGGAGTCTCGTGTTCAAAATACAGAGAAAATGATAGCAATTCACGGGTTGTCACACCCAAGCAGCTCAAAGAGTTGGGACCACCAAATTTAAGGGAAAGCGGATCCGATCATGGCGCGGAAACATGGGTCAAACAAATTACCAAGATATTCGATGTCTTGGGATGCACGGAGAAACAGAAGGTTCCATTCGCCACCTTTATGCTCCCCGTGGCGAGGCGGACTCACTGGTGGAGTCGTGAAACGTACCCATCCACCAAGACTCAAGATGTCTTGGGAAACGTTTGAGAACTATTTAATGACAAATACTTTCACGAAAGTGTTCGTCGTATATGAAGGAAGTGGAGTTCATCGATTAGAAAGCAAAACAACATGGCGATTGTGTCTCAATGACGAGGCAAAGTTTGCGAGTTATCCAGTTTTTACCCTCATTTGGTGGAAAATGAGGAACGATGACGCGGATGTTTTGAGAGGTTTGAAACCCCAGATACGTCAAGATCTCATTTCTCATAAACTTTCTCTCTATTCGGATGTTGTAAACATGGCTCAATTATTAGAATGAGATAACGAGTACGGTCAACCGAGGACCACAACCGTGGATCGTACTTCGAGATAGCGATCAAATGAATAATGATAACCAATGGAGAAAGAAACAGACGGACAAAAATGGTAACCACTCGGTGGTAATCATGGCCATGAAAATAGAAGAAGCGAGTCGGGAGGAGATTTTAAAAAGAGGAGATTTAACAATGACCATGTGAAGACGACAAAGGTCTTGCAAAGAACTAGTTCTAAGGAGGAGAACGACCACCCCATTATATATATAAATGCGGAAAGAGGGAAAGGGGGCGGGATATATCGGTCCAAACCGTCCCACAACAGTTCAAGGTATGCTATAATTGTGGAAAAGAAGGACATATCGCTTTCGAGATTATACTGTAGAATAAACCTAGTTCAATGGGGACGATGACTCAAAAGACAATCCCCAAAAAGTCAAAGTCAACGATTCCGGAAGAAGCGTTTGTTGTGGTCGGTCATAATGCGAGAACCCAAACGAGGTGATCACGGGTAAGTATTTATAAATTCTTGCGAAGTTTATACCTTACTTGATCCGGTCTTTACCCATTCATTTATCTCTCCTGCATGTACTCAACGTTTAAACTTGACTCGAGAAATTAGACTTTGACCTATCTGTGGAAACTCCGTTAGGAGAAACATTCATCACATCCACCGCTTATAAATCTTGTTTGATTCAAGTTGGCACCATTACCTTACACATTGACCTTATCTCTTTAAAGATACTTGCTTTTGATGTGATTTTAGGGATTGATTGGTTAACTACTCATCATGCCAAAATTGATTGTTTTCGTAAGGTTGTTAGTTTTCATATTCCTAACCAACCCGTTGTATTAATTCAAGCAACTAAACCATTAAAATCAATCATTTGCATCATATCTAATCATAAAGCTATTCGCTTATTGAAAAAGCGGATGTCAAGCTTTCTTAGCCCATGTTATGGATTTAAATAAAGACACGTCAAATTTGAATAATATTCTGTTGTTATTGACTTTCCTCGACGATTTCAAGAACTTCCTTCTTGCCTACCCCCGAACGTGAAGTTGAATTCTTTATTGATCTTGAACCCGTACAAAGCCCATTTCTAAAACCCCATATCGAATGGCTCTATTGAACTTCAGAGTTAAAGGTCCAACTACGAGAATTGTTGGACATCGGTTTCATTCGTCTAGTACATCTCCTTGGGGTGCTCCTGTTTTATTTGTAAAGAAGAAAGACGGGAGTATGCGACTTTATATTGACTATCGGAATTGAACCATGTCACCATCAAGAATAGGTATCTTCACCTCGTATTGATGACTTGTTTGACCAATTTGCAAGGGGCACAATTCTTCTCAAAATCGATCTTCGCTTCTAGATATCATCAATTGAAGATTAGAATCGAGGATATTCCAAAGACGCCTTTAGAACTCGAAGACGGGCATTATGAATTCTTAGTCATGTCTTTCGGATTGACTAATGCTCCCGCAGCCTTTCATGGATATGATGAACCAGTATTCAAGGAATATTTGGATCGGTTTGTTGTTGTCTTTTTATTGATGATATCCTTATATATTCCAAAAGTCGTGAAGATCATGAGCACCATTTGAAGTTTGGTACTCCAAAGGCTTCGTGAAAACAAACTATATGCCAAATTGAAGAAATGCGAGTTACGGCGAAGAAGTAGCATTCCTTGGGCACGTGGTGTCGAAACATGGAGTATCTGTTGATCCGTGAAGATTGAAGCAATACAAAAGTTGGGAGCAACCGAGTCGGTGGATCAAGTCGTAGCTTTTGGGCTTAATTGGTTATTATCGGAGATTCGTGGAAGGGTTTTCTCGAATCGCTACTCCATTAACTTCAAATAAACTTCGGAAGGATACAAAATTCGTTTGGAAGCGAAGAATACGAAAGAGTTTCCAAGAGCTTAAGAGGAGACTTATTTCGCACTTTGTTCTAACAATACCATCCGGTTCGGATGGATTTGTTATCTACAAATGATGCTTCAGCAAAGGGTTAGGATGTGTTCTCATGCAACGTGGGAAAGTCATAGCCTTATGCCTCGCGACAACTTAAAAAGAGTATGAGAGGAATTATCCTACTCATGATCTAGAGTTAGCGGCCCAATCGTTTTTGCTTAAAGATATGGAGGCACTATCTATATGGGGAGAAAGTGGAGATATATTCGCACCATAAAAGCCTGAAATATTTCTTCACTCAAAAAGAACTCAACATGCAGCAAACAACGTTGGCTCGAGCTATTGAAAGACTACGACCACACTATTCAATACCATCCCGGAAAAGTGAACGTGGTAGTAGACGCGTTGAGTAGAAGATCATATGCGAGGAACGAGTGCGATGATGTCAAATATACGCGTAGAGCCAACTTTAATAGAAAAAGTTAAGGTTGCTCGAGCCACCGGGGCAGGGTGATCGTATGAAGAAGAAAGAAATCTGAAGGAGCTATTCCTAAGGCGAGAATTGATGAAGAAGGAATACTTGAGTCCACTCTAGACTTTGTGTTCCTAACAACTCCGATTTGAAGTACAAGATTATGATGGAGGCACACAATACACCATTTGCAATCCATCCCGGAAGTACTAAAATGTATCGTGATCTTGACATACATTTTGGTGGAACAATATGAAGAGAGAGATTGCAAAGTTTATCTCAATGTGTTTAACTTGTCAACGTGTAAAGGTGGAGCATCTAGTACCTAAGGGTCCGTTGCAACCACTTGAGATTCGAAAATGGAAGTGGGAACACATTACCATGGATTTCGTTACGGGTCTTCCTACGGTTTCTCGGGCATCAATGCTATTTGGGTTATTGTTGATAGATTAACCAAGTCCGCTCATTTCTTGCCGATCTGGAGACTTATTCACTTGAACGTCTTCTTTAGTATATACGTGAATGAGATTGTGAGGTTACGTGGCATGCCCAGTATCCATAGTTTCGGATCGTGACCCAAGATTCACTTCAAGATTTTGGGTTAGCTTGCAAAAAGCTATGGGCGCGGATTTGATTGATTCGGCATACCATCCTCAAACCAGACGAACAATCGAAAAGGACTATTCAAACTCTTGAAGATTTATTAAGACTACGTGTCTTAGACTTCAAGGCGGTTGGGATAAGTATTTACCATTGGTGGAATTCTCCTACAACAACGATTATCGAGCAAGTATAGGTGTAGCTCCATTTGAAGCATTATATGGACGAAAGTGTCGCTTTCTCCAAAGATGTTGGGACGAGGTGGGTGAAGCAACAATTGTTGGGACCCGAGTTGAATACGTATGACTACGGAAAGATCTAAATGATTAGACAACGATACAAATGGCACAAGATCGACAAAAGAGTTATGCGGATCTTCATCGAAAAGACGTGGAATTTAGTGTAGGGGATCATGTATTATTGCGAGTTGCTCCATGGAAGGGAGTTACAAGATTTGGGGAGAGAGGAAAGCTCAATCCACGATTTATTGGTACATTTCAAATTCTTGACCGAGTAGGAAATGTAGCTTTATAGACTCGCGTTACCTCCGAGTATGTCTCGTGTTCATAATGTGTTTCACATATCCGTATTTCAGAAATATGTGAAAGACTCGAACCACGTTATAGAGTTAGAACCCAGGACGAGATAAAGCGAAAGACTTAACGTATGAGGAGGTACTTGTCAAGATTTTGGATAGGAAGGAGCATGTCCCACGCCAAAGAAAGTCATACCACAAGTTAAAGTTTTGTGGAGGAATCATGCTTTATAGAGGAAATGACCGGGGAATTGGAAGCGGAAATGAAAGCGAGGTATCCTCACCTTTTCAAACACCAGTACGTCACGTCAATTTCGAGGACGAAAAATTTCATAAGGAGGGATGTTGTAAGACCCCAACTTATTATTAATGAAATTTAATTTTCTCTATTGATTATTTTGAAATAGTAAGGGTTGATTTGATTAATGTGGATAGTTAGGGGTAAAATACGCAAATACTTCAAAATAAACAAGTGGTTATAAAATATTCATTGTTGTCGGGAATATTCGTTTGGTCGTGGAATATTAAATCTTTTCGGGGAATATTAAATGCGACAGTAGCAACCATGTGTGGGCCCCATAAACTAAAGCGATTGGATGAAGAAAACGACAAATATAAGTGGTTTAAAAATAACAGGCGTGGTTATTCAAGTATCATTGTTAAAATACCCCTTGGTTAAAAACAAGAATGGCTACCAGTATTGCACCAATTATTGATTCTTACGTGAAGAAGGCACTTACTCAATAATGGTTACATGAATTACTTTCAAGATATTTTATTGAGTTAATAATTGCTTTGCGTTGATATTTTATATTCTTTGTTGTTTCAATAATTGTCATTACACAAGATTTTTCATTATCGAAGCAATAATTCATATTATCCGAATAATATTATTAGGTAACATTATTGGCAATGTCTAGAAAGTTCTGCCTAAGGAGAGGTTTGGTCACCTAATTGCGGCGCCCGATGAAGAAATTCTTATTGAAAGCCCCTCTTTCCACGAGAACTGCACTGGTTGTCAATATTGTGATTACGTAATATTATTTGTGAATAATTAATTATTGATTCATATGATAAGGAAAATATTGATTTTATGTGGATATAGATGGAGAAAAATTTTAATGTGACAATTGTTGAAAATTGAAATTTTATCTTTTTACGATAAAATAATTCATTTAAATATATTATTATATTTTAATAATATAATAATTGTGATATTTTACAACGAATGTGGGATATATGAGTATACGAGGAGGAAGAGTATTTTTGTTGCAATAAATGTTTAAAACATGTTAAACATGTTGGTGGACCCCATTTATTAGTGAAATTTGATTATAACTTGTAAAATCGCTTGGTTTGTGGATTTCGGTCAATTTCTATTTGGAATTTGGAAAACTTTCTTCAGTAAAGTTGTAGAGAATTGAATTTCCTATAAAAAATTGCGAGATTCGAATTTTCTCGATGAAAGGGCTATTTATTATGAATTATTGAAGTTCAAAGTTAAAATAATTAATTTTTGGGAGTTTTAGTTAATTATTTTGAGAAAAACGTTTTTTGCAACTAAGTTGGCCTCACATGTGATTCAAATGGGCTGAGATCAGTTGTTCAGGTGGGCTAAAGAAAATATGAAAAATATATTAATATTATATTCAATTTTACTGCTTTTGGTGTTCTAAGCATTTTCCTATAAATAGGGTCTTGGGTTAGAATTGAAAAACACCGTAAACCGAAGTTTCTCTCTATTTCTCTCTCGATATATTGAGCGTATTCTTGTGAGTATACTTTGAGTATTGTTAGGCGGTCTGAAGTTCCTTCAAAGACTATACCCCGTTATTCCAAATTAAAGTACTTAATCTTTCGAGGTAAGGGATGTTATTTTCTTCTCAAATGATATTATTTCTTCAATATCATTATCTTTGAAATATTGGTTGAAACTTTTATCAAATTTAGAACTTTTTTCATGTCGGGTTACTTATTCATGAGTTACTATTCATGAGTTTCTTATTCACGAGTTACTATTCATGAGTTACTATTCACGATTCTTATTCATGAGTTACTTATTCACGAGTTACTATTCACGAGTACTATTCATGAAAGCGTTAAGATGTTTTTTGGGAAATTTCTATCTTTTGGTGTCGAGTTTCTTATTCACGATATCTGGCCTTATTCACGATACTGAAGACTATTCAATAGAAAAATAAAATTTCTTCTTTTTGTCAAAATATCTATTCGGATACTAGCTTTGATTGTATCCATGTTTTGATCATTCTTGAATTTTACACCACTATGATTATTTTTGAGGTATTTTGAACATGGATAAAACAAAGCAATCTAATCCTTAATCCTTAATCCTTGTCATTTTGTTTCACCGGATTCGTTTCTTTAAAATATTTTTCATCATCCTCGGTCTTAAATGATGATATTATTGAATATCTTTGGCCCGTAGTGCAAAGATGAATGATTTCGAAGAATATCTTTGGTAGTAGTGCAAAGATGATGAGCAGTGTTTAGATGAACATGACCGGTGATGAATATCTTTGGCACAGTAGTGCAAAAGATGAATATTTGATTCCGGATGTATATTGATTGATGTTACGGGGGATAAAAGATAGACGATGAACTTTTAAATTCATACATAGAAGATAGTAGTTTGCATTCTCTACTTAACTCTTCTAATGAATTATTATTTCATTGCGAATATTGATTTAAAATTTGTTGCCTATCAGTATTCTATTAGATTTTTCCTGTTGAAGACCGGTAATTTGTTGTATATTATCTTAGTCATAATATTCTTTCTTTGGCTAGTTGAGCTCACCCTTTTCCTTTTTGTTCCATTTTTCTTCTCGGGAGGCGAGAATATAACGATGCAGTTAGGGGTATGGAATGAAGGTTTTAGAAAGAATTGTTTAGTAGTCCTCACCATTTTTGTAAAATAATGTATCAATAAATGTGATGAGGATTTATTTGAGTATAGATATTGTCTGAAGATAATATTTGTATTCAAACTCATAGTTTTCTTGTTGTAATAATAAAGTTGTAGTTGTTTTATACCACGATTGACAACCTCGAGAATGGGTGATCTATACCTATTTTGGGGGCGTCACAAAAACTCTCATGCCTCATTTACTCATTGGTCTCTCTCCATCTATCTCTGTAATAAACGTATCCAATTCTTTAGAAATTATCTATACTCTCTCCCTCATAACATATTGAAGAGTTTTGTTGGGATAATGAGAGAAAAAGAGTTAAAAATATCAAAAAAAAGGCAAAGTAATAAAGGATAATTTTAAAAAAATTATAATTAATTCTCTTAGATCTGAACAAACGTTAAATAATTAAGAATAAATAAAAAACGCAAAAAATTAGAGACGGAGTGAATATAGTATTTAAAGAATGTAAACGGTAAAAAAACAAATCATTGGAGGCGAGGCGGCAGTTAGAAAATGGAAAAAGGCAGCCAATACACGAATATGGAGGATCGTGCGGTTCACCTCAAACTACCGTTACGACGTGTTTTTGACATCATTATCAAGCGCGTTAAATAGATCAGATAAATAGACAAAAATAGATCGCGGATAGGGATATGGCGGGCTGCTTTTTGGGCACTCACACAAGGAAAGTCGGGGGTTGGTGTGACACAATTACCAGTTTTTTTAAATTAAAAAAAAAATATATTCGGTTATGACGTCAGCCCTAAAGCCATACTACTAGTGGAGAGCTAAGGTTTAGATTCCAACGGTCTATACATTCCTCTTCTTTCTTGTTTGCTTTTATGGGTGGATACCTTTTCTTTTGGTTTTTGTTTTTTCTTTGAATAAAACGATGGAGTCGGTAGCCAGGAAACAATCATGATATATAGGGAATGATTTAGAACATGTATCTATTATGAATTTTTAAAAGGACAATTAATTAGCATATATGTATAAATTAAAAATTTACGTTCGTAACTATTAATAATAGACAATAAAAAATACATATTATTGGCTACTAATAATAATAGACAGTTATTTAGAATAGCTAGGATTTGACTAGTTTATAGTTTAATTATTAATTAAAGTTTAAGATTTATACATAAATCAGAGTTTAGAGTTTATTAACTCATTTTTAACTAGGTTTAGGATTTATTAACCTCTAATTAATAAATTTTGGTTCATAAACCTTAAACTCTAGTTAATAAATCTAAATTGTATTTTTTTTACCGTCCGCTACTAGTCAATTTTCAATTTTTAATACTGACTGTTCCTTCTTATTTTCAATTATATAGATGGTGTATTTATTTTCTTTCATTTTATCTCCTCGAAAAAACGAGAAAATTGGGTTAAATTCAATTAATTTGCATATATGATTAGTCTATCTAATACAAGGAAAAAAGACGTATTAATACGGAATGAGCGGATGAATTTGAAATTGAAGAAGATACAAAATTTCTGAAAATTAATTAATAGAAGTAGAAGGATAAGTATATTTATATATTCATATATGTTTGGGTCACACATGTATAATGTTATAGGTATCCCAACCAGAGAAATTCAGTTATACTCCCAACAACAGCTACATGTTACCATATATATACACACATATATGTATAATTCTTGATGGTTGAGCTGTCTACTTCAATGGCACAAGTGGTGACACTGGTGGTCTCAAAAACAGTCAACATGCTAATTAGGAATCTCTATTATCCAATTTATCCCCGGACGGTTTAAAATAATAATTTTGCGGATAAAATATAATTAGAGAAGTAAGCAATCGAATAATCTCAAATGAACACCTTCACGCCAAATTAATTTACCGACTTTTCAAAAAAAAATGAAATTCAAATTAATTTCGGATTCGATAAAAGATTTATATTTTTTTCATGGACTTTCATTTCGAATCATTACTCGGACCTCTTCATTCCGTAAGATCTTCATTCGCTTACAAAACGAGCTATTCTTATGAGTTTAAATCGAGTTTTGAATATGAACCATTTCACTAAAAACTGAACCACTACATACTAAATTGGTTACTTAACTAATATTTATATATAAAGCTTTTTTTCACTTTTATTTATGTATTGAAATTATAAAGAATGTAATATAAATTGACATTCAATTAATTTATTTATTCAAGTATAAGTTTACACAATTTCATACTACATTTTATAAATTATAAAGATCGATTAATATAAATATCACATACGAATATTCGAATATGATCCATCGAGCAGGTATCGAGTATGGTTCGAGAAAAAATGAAATATCTGAACCCTAATAAGAAATGACCACCCCAGTATCTTCGAATTAGGACTCGTGTATCATTAAACAGAAAACTGAGTATGGATCATATTCGACTCGGATCAACTTCGAATTCAAGTTTTGAATCATATTTTCGAGCCGATCTCGAGTCGAGTACCGAACTACTTGGCTCGACTTACACCCCTAAATATACCATCCGCACAACTATTATGCAGATGAAAATCCAAAAAAATTATCTCATCTGCACAATAGTTGTGCAATTAAGATACTCTATCCGCATAACAGTTATGCAGATCCGCACAACAGATGAGAATAATTATAACTTTTGAATCACATAAATAAATTAGGAATCTGCGTTGGATGGATGAGACTCTTATTCAACTTCGGTTATGAATCACTCCCATATATATAGAGAGAGAATTATTATTTCTATTAGTAGAGATGGATATTTTAACAAGATTTCTCATATAAACGTGAGATTTTTTTTTTAAAGTATTATTTTTGTTTATGAAAATATCAATTCATATCAATATATATATAAATATGAATCGTCATCTTCATTTTGCATAGTCGTAGCTAGTGTAGTGTAGGGCCCACATGTGAACTGGACATATTGTCACTCTGTTTCCCTCTTACAACTCTTCACATGCATGTCGGCTGTTGCACATTCTTGCTTCCTATCCTCACTTTTTCAGCTTAAATATTTTGTTTCATTTTCTCTGTTAATATTTTTACCATATATATTATATATTATATATGTGTATGTAAAATACAAATCATAAGAGTTTGAAACATTGCTTAATTTTTATTTTTTTTGTTAAATGACTTATTTATCCTTGTTAAAGAAAGGATATAATCTATTTATATGTTTTTTTAAAAAAGAAGTTATATATATCATCACTTTATATATATATATATATATATATATATATAAAAAAGGACAAAATTGATCCCCATATCTTAGGGTTAGAGTACAAGGACTATATATAAAGAAGGTGTACATGGAGGATATTGAAACCTACTTTAGAGTACAAGTACCAACATATATGGTAATTTAGCTACAAGTGTTTCGCTTGATAGTGATGACGATAATAATAGATCGATTTGTAATAATAAATTAACTTTTAATTATCATTTTATACTATATATTATAAAAAAATACAACTCATTTTTTAGAATGAAAAGTTGATAAATAAGAAACTTTTTATGAAAAGGAGAGTAAAATGATAAAATGTCAAAATTATCTAATTAAATTGATAAAATGACAATACTAAGTTTAATGCAAACTACGTACTACAAAGAAGGTAGCATATATATAAATGCCTATTATATATATGAATAGATGAAATTAATCTAATGGTGGGAGCTCACCCATAAGAGTTAGATGGGTTCTTTAATTTGTGTGATACACGATTAGATGAGTAATTTGATTCTATAATAAAAGTATTATTTGTTATGTTTTAAAATTAAATACTTCTCCGTTTTAAATTCTAAGATTTTAAAAATTAATTTCAAATATTTTAAATTTAAAATTGAGATGATTTATTAAAAATTATGAAACAATAAACTTTACCAATGAGAGTGATATTTGTTAGATACTTCACAATATTTATCATTATATTGACTTAAAATTAAATAAATTTATAAACATCGAGTTTGATAAGAAAAATATCATTATGTGGTGCTGGCAGCATTTTTGTTTGTTGATTAAATCGTGAAAATTGACCATACTTAATTATGTTTCCAAATATATATATATATATTCATGTGATTCCTGTGA
This sequence comes from Panax quinquefolius, assembly GCA_020205615.1. Taxonomy (NCBI): domain Eukaryota; kingdom Viridiplantae; phylum Streptophyta; class Magnoliopsida; order Apiales; family Araliaceae; genus Panax; species Panax quinquefolius. The sequence continues at coordinate 11,536,472 of CM035172.1, read as the reverse complement.
ACCTCAACCTGTGGTGACGATTAATAGGTTAAAATAGTAGAATTGTGACTAATTAACAAAAAAATCCGGTTGTCTAATTTAACTGAGTCAATCTATATATGTAATAAGTCCAAATAGGTATTTTTGTGTTCTACTTCCAAACAAAATTAATTTGTAGTCTTATTTGACTTGTTTTATTTTTCTTTTAGATATATTAAGATTAATATATATATAATTTTGGTAAGATACACTAAAATATAGTAATTTTAATATGTTACGTGTCAGACAAAATTTCTTAATGTGTAAAAGAAAAATAACGAGTAATTAATAGTACTCTTTAGAAAGCAAATAATTAATGATACCATGTTATTATTTTTTTGTGAACTTATGATCATGTTATATATACTAAATAATTGTTCGACATAAATAGTAACTACACAGCGAAGTGATTCTTAAACAATATGCTTTATCCTTCAAATTAAAGATTAATACTCCTATACATGACTTGAAATATTAATTTTTAGCCTCCCATGTATATAAGTAATTTTATCCGACTTTTACATTTTGTTTATGAGTTTTGGACGAGAGGGAGAAACAAAAGACTTAAATTAATTAGCTAGGATGTATATACAAAATTTAAGCTCTACATTTCGATGGAGTATTATTTTTCAGTTACATTAATTATATATATATATATATATATATTGTGTTTTTATTATGATTAATTTTCTTTTCCGTCTATTTATATAGTGTTAATTAGGTTGAGCCTAACTAACTAATTAAATGTACCTGTAACCTAGGTACTTAATAGCAGCTATGTACAGGCCTGTATGTAACTCTAAAGATAAAATTTATTTAGAAAATAAAAACTGAACAACGTTGAATATATATATATATATATATATATATATATATATATATATATGCCTCAATCAGTCAATCTACATCCTGAACAACGTTGGTACCTTGCTAGCTAGTTAGTTTCCTCTTTTATATGGGTCGATCGAGTCTGCCAATGGTTGGGGGGTTGCCCAGTGCGCCCTCTAAATTTATAGCTTAGTTTTGCTGTACCCTTTCATGCATGGTGTGTTTCTAGTTTGAACCATTTCTATGTATAATATCATAATTATATAAAAAAGCTAAGGGGGTTTTTGGCATTATTATTTTCAGTCTTAAATTCTACGAAATTAATCATTTACATGTACAGGAATTTTCTCTGAGCTTTTCCTCAAATTTTCAAGCATGAATTTCAAATTTGTTATAGAGTATATATATAAATGTATATATTTTTTACTAGGCTATATATATATATATACGTACTATAACAGTATTAATGATTCATGTGGAGCATATTATATATGTAGTAGTATTAAAATTAAGGACAAAAGCAGCATTTTTAGATTTTGAGGGAAACATGAAATTTAAAGTTTACAACTTTAAACTTAATTACCAAGTGCAGAAGCTATATATCTTAATTTGGCACAATTGCATCAGAAATCTGATACTATCTATTTTCTCACTATCTGACCCGATTCTTATATCTTTTCCCTCATGTTAGTTGACATGAAAAAGAGAGTCGGTAGATATATTTAAATTCTATCAGCCTGTCAGCTTTACAGAATTATCTCATGATGAATCATCGTAATATTTGTTTTCCTTGTTATGTGTAGGTAGCATAAAATATTGTTAAGGCATGTGTGATAACGCCTCAATTATAAAGTTTTATTCGTAGGGAATTCATATTTTCATAAATAAAAATAATAATTTTATAAGTTTTCTCTCATAGATCTTGTGGAAATATAATTTTTTTTTTTTGTGAATATATCAATTATTTATATTTTATTTGTAAATATTTTTATTTTTTTTTTAATCTATACCACATGAGTGCGAGACTCATTTACTATTTATGAAAAATATTAACTTTAAATAAAAATTAATTTTATTAATAGTAATATAAACTGATACAATATTCTTGAGTTCATGTTTTATTACTAAAAGAACAACTTATTATTTTTTAGGGATAAATATAGAATAAACAAATGTACTTAATATTTATAAAAATATTTTTATAGAATGAAGGGAGTAATATATTTAGAATGGATATATGAATATATTTTTTTTATTAGGGAGTAGTACGACCATAAGGTTCATAACTAATGCTACGTTTGGATTGAAGAAATGAAATAGAGTAGGGAATGGAATAGATGAGGGAATGAGATAAGGAAGGGAATGAAATGATTTTTTAATATTCCATGTACATGTTTGGTTGATGTTATGAATACATCTAATAATGAAATAAATAATTAGAAAGTAACCTAAATACCCCCAAATGTTCAAATTTAACTTAAATTCAATTTATATTAAAAAATTAACACATATTTCTCTAGATTTTTTTATAATTATATTCTTCTTTTTTTTACTATACTTTTTCATATACTTTTTATATAATTTTTTTGGGTGTGAGTGTGGGTGGGGTGGTGGGGTGGTGGTAAGGAGTGTATACATAATCACATAATATTATTTTTTTTTTGAGAGTGGGGGTGGGGGGGGGGGGTGGTGTGACGCCCAAAATTAGGTATACATCACCCATCTTGGGTCGCCACTTACATGGTATGTAATTTAAATACAACTTATTAACATAAGCTGTGTGTACAATACGACATAAACCGTGAGTTTAAATACAAATATAAATCTACTAGATATTATACAAACTCAAAAAAAGTCCTCATTACAATTATTATCACACTATTTCACGTAATAGTGAGGACTACTAATCTTATCTTGAGGACCATCACTGTTTCCCACTCGTCCCAAATTTATATTCTCATTTCTGAAGAGAACGGTGAAAGAAAGGGTGAGCTCAACTAACTAGCCCGGAAGAAATATTATGACTAAGATAATGCGAGAATAAATTATCAATAGTCTTCAACAATGTTAAACCGATAAAATACAATAGACAACCCAGGTTTAAGCTGCGGTGGAATAAGCAATCCATTAAAAGAGTCAAGTAGAAAATAAAGTCTACTATCTTTTAGGTTTTAAAAGGTTTTTCATCATCATTATATATTTGAGACTCGACTTTAATAAATATTCCACATCATCGAATCACCCTCGCACTACTGACCAAGGATATTCTTTAGTATCACGACCACAATTTTTCATGCACTACGGCCAAGAATATTTGTGTATTCATTAATGGTCATGATCATGCCAACAATCGTCCATCAATGCACTACTGACCAATCGAGAATTTTTACCACATCATTTGTAACATTACGGTTAAATGATTACAATCGAATAGTCTCGGTCATAATCATACCAAGTCCATCTATGCACTACAGAGCCACGATGACTTTAAAAATATAAACATGAGGATTGATGACAATGATAAAAAATTCAATAAAACAAGTTCAAGAATTATTTTATCCGAGAATTATTAACGTCCAAATTATCAACACGATCTTGTTTTGTAGAGTAAAATTCAAGAATGATCGGAAGAATATTTTCATGAAAGATATTTTGGATGAAACGCAAATATCGAGGATATTCCACTAATTTCATGGAGTATAGAAGTCAAAGTTTTAACCAACCGGGTATAATAAAGAATGGAATAACAAAAGAAATCACCATGCATGCGATATGAAGCGCGCATGTGGGTTATTCCAATGTAATAATAAATAACGGAACCAGTCGTGAAATTCACACCAAGCGGGATGTTCCAACAGAATAATAAAGATGGAACCCGGATCCGGTGTAAAACACACGAGATAGGATATTCCAACGGAATGATAAAGACGCGAACCCGGTCCTGTAAAACACACGAGCGTGATGTTCCAACAGAATAATAAAAGGCGGAACCAGTCCGGTGTAAAAACACATGCATGGATGTTCCAACAAAATAATAAAAAACGGAACCCGGTCCTGTAAAACACACGATGTGATGTTCCAATGTAATAATAGAAGAATGTCACCAAGTATAGGGTAAACCACGATACAAAGTTATTCCAACGAGAATAATAAGCAATGGAATAACAACAGTTCTCTTCACGTGAATAAGAAAGAATAACACCCCTTACATTTGGTAGGAGATTGAATACTGCGGCGGTGTAGTAACAAAATACTCTTCTTCTTTCTCTCTTATTCTCTATATACTTTCTCTCTCTAGCTTGAATGAATTAAATGAAAAATAATGAAGCCCTAGGCCTCTATTTATAGAAGATTTCTAGCTTAAGCACTGCTTAGTGTGAAAAGGCAAGTGGCTCGACGACTAATGATGTGAAAAGAAAAGTGGTTTGGCGTCCAGTAATGTGAAGCGACAAGTGGTTCGGCGCTTTTGTAATGTGAAACGACAAGTGGTTCGACGTCTGGTAAAGGTAATTACTATTAACGAAGGTAAATACTATTGACGAAGGTAAATACTATTCACAAGGGTAATTACTATATTGGCCGAAGGTAATTACTATCGATGAAGGTAAATACTATATTCACAAGAGGTAATTACTATTGATTTGAAGGTAATTACTATTGACGAAGGTAAATACTATTGAATGAAGAGACTCTTAAATGATGACATATGAGCCCCCCATAAAATAATCAAACTTACCACAAATCATTTTTTTTTTCAACACACATATTTAATCTTTCAACAATTATTAATCATTTATAACTTGTCGTCTCAATTATTGATTTAATACTATAACATATTATCTGATGATAATCTTGTGACAATAATTGAATCAATAATATAAGAGATATGATCGGCAATTCATCGTAGCAATAATTGAGCATAGGTTTGGTGACTTCTCACGTAAGCATCAATAATCAATCTGCCGTGTACTACTTATGCACCACGCCAGACATCGTATTCTTGTACTTTTACCATAGGGTAGTTCAACAGTTTTAACGGTAACACCTCCGTAGTTATTTTTATAAAATATTTTTGTCGTTTTCTCGATCAGACAATAATTACATTGTGGGGTCCACCAATGATTGAGCCGTTGTATGAATATTCCCAACAAAAGAATATTCCCCACCAAACGAATATTTTATAACAACTTGCATACTTTGCAAAATTTATAAATATTACCCACAACTATAACATTATATCAAATTTATTCCATAATATTCAAAAATAATATTTATAGAAAATTCATCTTTATTTATAAAAGTTTGGGGTCTTACAACCTCCCTTCTTATGAAATTTAAGCCCTCGAAATTAGAGTGCGATACTGGTATGTCGAAGAGGTAAGGATACCTTGATTTCATTTCAGATTCTAACTCCCAAGTCATTTCCTCAACATCGTGGTTCCTCCACAAAACTTTGACTTGAGGTATAACCTTGGAGCGTAGAATATGTTCCTTCTTATCCAAAATTTGAGCAGGAACCTCTTCATACGTCAAATCTTCCGCTATTTCGTCCGGTTCTAACTCAATAATATGGTTCGGGTCTTTCACATATTTACGTAACATAGATATGTGAAAAACGTTATGAACACGAGACATATTTGGCGAAAGCGAGTCTATAGGCCACGCCTCCTACTCGATCGAGGATTAAAATGGACCGATGAATCGAGGATTAAGTTTTCCTATCTTTCCAAATCTTGTAACTCCTTTCCATGGAGCAACTCTTAACAACACATGATCTCCTATATCGAATTCCACGTCCTTTTGATGAAGATCAAGCATAACTCTTTTATCGATTTTGTGAGGTTTTTATCGTTGTCGGATCGTTTGAATCTTTTTAAATAGTCATACGTACCAACTCCGGTCCCAACAACGTTGCTTCACTTACCTCATCCAACTTTCTCTGATAATGCTTCGATGGAGCCATGCCAATACTTGTTTGATAACTTGTTGTTATAGGAAAACTCCACCAATGGTAAGAACTTGTCCCAACTCCCTTGAAATCAAGGACACAGAGTCTTAATAGATCTTCAAGAGTTTGAATAGTCCTCTCCGATCGTCCGTCTGGCTGAGAGGATGATATGCCGAAGCTAAATCGTAAGTCCGTGCCCATAGCTTTTTACAAACTAACCCAAAATCGTGAAGTGAATCTTGGGTCTCGATCGTAAACTATGGATACCGGCATACCATGCGATCTTACAATCTCGTTTATGTACATACTGAGTAAGACGTTCAAGTGTATAAGTTTCTCGTGTCGGTAAGAAATGAGCGGACTTGGTCAATCTATCAACAATGACCCATATCGCATCAATGCCTTGAGAAACCTTAGGAAGGCCGTGAAATCGAAATCCATGGTAATGTGCTCCCACTTCCATTCCGGAATTTCAAGTGGTTGCAATGGACCTTTTGGTACTTGATGCTCCGCTTTAACTCGTTGACAAGTTAGACACCTTGAGATAAACAAATGTTATCTCTCTCTTCATATTGCTCCACCAAAATGTATAGCCGAATATCATGATACATTTTGGTACTCCCGAGATGGATTGCAAATGGTGTGTTGTGCGCCTCCATCATGATATTATACTTTAAATCGTGGTCGTTAGAACACAAAGTCCGGATTTGACTCAAGTATTTCTTCTTCATCGATTCTTGCTTCCGCATATCACCTTCTTGCACTTTCTTCCTCATACGATCGCCTCCAGTCTCAGTAGCTTGGCGCCTTTAACTTTATCGATTAAAGTCGGTTCTACTCGTATACTCGCTATCATCACATGCGTCCCTGGAGTCTTTAACTCTATCTCCATCCTTTGCAAGTCACACAAAATGGGCCTTTGTGTTGACAATATCGCACTCGTACTTGCATATGATTTTCTACTCAACTCGATCGTCTACCACGCTCGCTTTTCGGGATGGTATTGGATGGTATGATCATAATCTTTCAATAGTTCAAGCCAACGTCGTTGTCGCATGTTGAGTTCCTTTTGAGTGAAGAAATATTTGAGGCTTTTATGATCCGTAAAGATCTCCACTTTCTCCCCATACAAGTAATGCCTCCAAATTTTAAGTCAAGAAAAGACAATAATTTGCCAACTCTAGATCATGAGTAGGATAATTCCTCTCATATTCTTTGAGTTGTCATGAGGCATAAACTATAACTTTTCCATGTTGCATAAGAACACATCCCAACCCTTTGCTCAAGCATCACCGTGTAGATGACAAATCCTCCGAGCAGGATGGTATTGTCGAACAGTCTTTGAAATAAGTCTCCTCTTGAGTTCTTGAAAACTCTTTTCACATTCTTCGCTCCAATAGAACTTTGTATCTTTCCGAAGTCCGTGAGTCGATGGAGTAGCGATTCGAGAAAATCCTTCCACGAATCTCGATAATAACCAAATTAACCGAGAAAACTACGTCTTTCTTGTCATCGATTTAGGTTGCTCCCGGCTTTGAATAGCTTCAATCTTTCTTTGGGTCAATGGATATTCCATGACTTGATACCACGTGCCCAAGGAATGCTACTTCTTTAAGCCGAACTCGCATTTCTTCAACTTGGCATAAAGCTTATATTCACGAAGCTTTTGGAGTGTCGACCTCAAGTGTTGCTTTCATGATCTTCACGATTTTTGGAATAAATAAGGATGTCATCAATAAAGACGACCACAAAGTGATCTAAATATTCCTTGAATACTCGGTTCATCATATCCATGAAGGCGTGAGGAGCATTAGTCAATCCAAAGGACATGACTAGAATTCATAATGCCCGCATCTGGGAGTTCTGAAAGTCGTCTTTGGAATGTCGGCGGTTCTAATCTTCAATTGGTGATATCCTAACGAAGATCAATCTTTGAAAAGAATTTGGCTCCTTGCAACCTGGTCAAACAGTCATCAATACGTGGCAATGGATACCTATTTTTGATGGTGACATGATTCAACTCCAGATAATCAATACAAAGTCGCATACTCTCATCTTTCTTCTTCACGAATAGAAATGAGCACCCCAAAGAGAAGTACTAGGATGAATAAAGCCAATGTCTAACAATTCCTGCAGTTGGGTCTTTAACTCCTGAAGTTCAATAGGAGCCATTCGATATGGGTCTTTGGAAATAGGTTTTGTCTTAGGGTTCAAGGTCGATACAAAATTCAATTTCACGCTTTCGGGGGTAGGCCAGGAAGTTCTTCGTGGAATACGTCAGGAAATTTATTAACAATAGGAATATCGTTTAAAACTGACGTATTTTTATTTAAATCTGTGACATGAGCTAAGAAAGCTTGACATCCGCTTTTCAATAAACGAATAACTTTATGGCTTGAGATAGACCGTGATTGATTTTAATGGTTTGGTCGTTTGAATTAGCATAATAGGTTGATTAGGAATATGAAAGCTAACAACCTTACGAAAACAATCAATTTTTGCATGATAAGTAGTTAACCAATCAATCCCAGAATCACGTCAAATGCACGTATTTTTAATGAAATAAGATCGACATGTAATGTGAGGGTACCGATTTGAACCAAACAAGACTTATAAGCGATGGATGTAATGAAGGTTTCTCCCAACGGAGTTTCCACAGATAAGTCAAAGTCTAATTTCTCCTGAGTCAAATTTAATCGATGAGCGCAAGTAGGAGAAATAAAAATGAATGGGTAGAACCGGTATCAAATAAAGTATAGACTTCATTAGAGTTTATGATAAGCTTACCCGTGATGACCTCATTCGGATTCCTTGCTCTTTGGGAGGTCACAACAAACGCTCTCCTTGCACTATTTGGTTTTGAATTTTACGGGATGGCCTTTGGTGCCTCCATCCTAGCTGAATTTGTCTTGATGGCAAAATCGAGCTAAGTGACCTTCTCTTCCACAATTATAACATGCTTTGGACTGCATGACGCAGCTTTGGTCGATGTGTCCTCTCCTCTCGCATTTGAAGCATATGATGGTGGTCTTTCTCCTTCCTTAACAATGGGTCTTTGGTCTTGACGTCTTTCCACCATTGTTGAATCTCCGCTTTCTTGAAATGTCCATTCTTATTGTTTTGGCCTGATTACCACCGGGTGGTTACCATATCTCGCTTTGTTGATTCCCTCCACGCTTGTTGTCACCGCTTCGATGACTACTCTCATTGGTATTATAGTTTCTTGCTTTTGCTTCTCTTTTAGTTGTGTTGACTCATTATCGCGTTCCACTAACTGAGCCCTATTTACAACATCTGAATACAAACACAGTTTATGAGAAATAAGATGTTGACGTATCTCCGGCTTCAAACCTCTTAAAAACATTCGCGCCATTCTCTCTTCATTATCCACCAAGTGGGACGCAAACCGTGATAACTCCGCAAATTTTGCCTCGTATTGCGACACGGTCATATTATTTTGTTCCAACTTGATAAATTCCACCTCCTTCATGTGGCGAATACTTTCAGGAAAGTATTTGTCGTTGAACAGCTCCTGGAACTTCTCCCAAGATATCTTCATCTGACAAAGAAGTTGAGAGTACGTTTCTGGAATTCCCACCAAGAATCCGCCTCCGCAAGCAACATAAAAGCGTAGAGGGAACCTTTTGCTCCTCGGAGCATCCCAAGACATCAAATATCTTGGTAATCTGCTTTATCCATGCTTCCGCCAAGTGGTTTTTCTGCTCTCCCTTAAACTCCGGTGGTCCCAGCTCCTTGAATTGTTTAGCGGTGACCGCCTTGAGAGTTTTCCGTGTGTTCCACCTACGTTTTGGGCAGAGTCGTTCTCGCTGCATAAATTTCATAAAGCCTCGAACATTTGATCATTCATCATTTAGTCGGTGTTGTTGTTTCACATGAGGATTATCGCCTTCACGATGCACATTATCCTCGATTATTGATATGTGGTGAATCAATGATCACCGCGCTCCATTCTAATCTCAACATTCTCGGATGTCATTTTCGAGATCTCGCCACAAAACAAAAGGTTAATTGACATGTAACAAATTATCCTATCTTTTGACCAACCAATAAAATAAGACATAAACTTAGGTAGTCATATACTGGCGAGGTATTCCCCGTCTCTCTCTCCTAGTACTATTCTCACATCTTAGCCAGGATCATATCCTAAGCTCGATATCACTGTTGTGGCCCCCCAAAATTAGGTATACATCACCCATCTTGGGTCGCCACTTACATCGTCGTCGAAATTTAAATACAACTTATTAACATAACTGCCGTGGTACAATACGACATAAACCGTGAGTTTAAATACAAATATCGCCTACTAGATATTATACAAACTCAAAAAAAAGTCCTCATTACAATTATTATCACACTATTTCACGAAATAGTGAGGACTACTAATCTTATCTTCAGGACCATCACTCGTTTCCCACTCGCCCCAGGTTTATATTCTCATTTCTGAAAGAAACGGTGAAAGAGAAAGGTGAGCTCAACTAGCCCAAAGAAAAATATTATGACTAAGATAATGCGAGAATAAATTATCAATAGTCTTCAACAATGTTAAAGCCGATAAAATACAATAGATAACCGGTTTAATCTGCGGTGGAATAAAGAATCCATTAAAAGAGTCAAGTAAAAATAAAGTCTACTATCTTTTTAGGTTTTAAAAGGTTTTTCATCATTTATTATAAATTTGAGACTCGAATTTTAATAAATATTCCACATCATCGAATCACCCCGCACTTCTGGCCAAGGATATTCTTTAGTATCACGACCACAATTATTCATGCACTCACGGGCGAGAATATTTGTGTATTCATTAATAGTCATGATCATGCCAACAATCATCCATCAATACACTACTACCATCGAGAATTTTTACCACATCATTTGTAACATTACTGGTAAATGATTACACAAGAATAGTCTCTCGTCATAATCATACCAAGTCCATCTATGCACTACTTGTGCCACAGTATGACTTTAAAAATATATAAACATGAGGATGATGACAATGATATAAAAATTCAATAAAACAAGTTCAAGAATTATTTTATCCGGGAATTATTAACGTCCAAATTATCAACATGATCTTTTTTGTGTGAGTAAAATTCAAGAATGATCGGAAGAATATTTTCATAAAAAGATCTTTGGATGAAACGCAAATATCGAGGATATTCCACTAATTTCATGGAGTATAGAAGTCAAAGTTTTAACCAACTGGGTATAATAAAGAATGGAATAACAAAAGAAATCACCATGCAATGCGATAGACCGCCGCGACATAAAAGTTATTCAACGTAATAATAATAAATAACGGAACCGAGTGTCGTGAAATTCACACGCAAGCGGGATGTTCCAACGAGAATAATAAAGATGGAACCCGGATCCGGTGTAAAACACATGAGATAGGATATTCCAATGTAATGATAAAAAAGCAGAACCAGTCCTGTAAAACACACGCATGGATGTTCCAATGAATAATAAAGATTTTAACCGTGTCCTGTAAAACACATGCATGTGGATGTTCCAACAGAATAATAAAAACGGAACCAGGTCCGGTGTAAAACACACAGACAGGATGTTCCAACAGAATAATAGAAGAATGTCACCAAGTATAGGGTAAACCACGTATACAGGTTATTCCAACAGAATAATAAGCAATGGAATAACAACAGTTCTCTTCATGAATAAGAAAGAATAACACCCTTTACATTTGGTAGGAGATTGAATCTTTACGAAGAGTGTAGTAACAAAATACTCTTCTTCTTTCTCTCTTATTCTCTCTATACTTTCTCTCTCTATAGCTTGAATGAATTCGTGAAAAATAATGAAGCCCTAGGCCTCTATTTATAGAAGATTTCTAAACACTTTTCCGCCAGTGTGAAAAGGCAAGTGGCTTGACGACTAATGATGTGAAAAGAAAAGTGGTTTGGCCTTTTGTAATGTGAAACGACATGTGGTTCGATGCACAGTAATGTGAAAACGACAAGTGGTTTGACGTCTGGTAAAGGTAATTACTATTAACGAAGGTAAATACTATTGACGAAGGTAAATACTATTCACAAGGGTAATTACTTATTGATTTAAGGTAATTACTATTGAATGAAGGTAAATACTATTCACAAGGGTAATTACTATTGACGAAGGTAATTACTATTGACGAAGGTAAATACTATTGTGAAGAGACTCTTAAATGATGACATATGAGCCCCCCATAAAATAATCAAACTTACCACAAATCATTTTTTTTTCATCAACACATATTTAATCTTTCAACAATTATTAATCATTTATAACTTGTCGTCTCAATTATTGATTTAATACTATAACATATTATCTGTATGATATTGTGACAATAATTGAATCAATAATATAAGAGATATGATCAAAGAATTCTTTGTGTGATAATTGAGCATAGTGAGTGACTTCTCACGTAAGCATCGATAATCAATACTGTGTGTCTTCTATGCGACCCGCGTATTCTTCTGTACTTTTACCACCGGGTAGTTCAACAGTTTTAACGGTAAACACCTCCGCCAGTTATTTTTATAAAATATTTTTATCGTTTTCTCAATCAAATAATAATTACATTGTGGGGTCCACCAATGATTGAGCCAGTGTATGCGAATATTCCCTAACAAAAAGAATATTCCACGACCAAAAGCGAATATTTTATAACAACTTGCATACTTTGCAAAATTTATAAATATTACCCACAACTATAACATTATATCAAATTTATTTCATAATATTCAAAAATAATATTTAAAGAAAAATTCATCTTTATTTATAAAAATTTGGGGTCTTACAATTGGGGTGGGGTGGGGGTAAGAGGTGTATACATAATCATATAATATTATTTTTTTGGGGAGTGGGGGAGGGGTTGGGGTGGGGTTGGGGGTAGAGGTGGGGTGGGGTGTATACATAATCACATAATATTATATTTTTTGGGTGTGGGTGGGGGGGGGTGTGGGTGGGGGTAAGAGGTGTATACATAATCACATAATATTATTTTTTTTTGGGTTGGGGTGGGGTGGGGGTGTGGGTGGGGTGGGTGGGGGGTAAGAGGTGTATACATAATCCATAATATTATTTTTTGGGTGGGGTGGGAGTGGAGGTGGGGTGGGAGTGGGGTATGGGTGGGGTGGGGTGGGGTGGGGTGGGGTGTGAGACCCCATATTTTATCAATAAAGATTTAAATTTTGTCGAAATAATTTTTAATATTATGGTGTGAATTTGAGATAATATTATAGTTGTGGGTAGTATTTATAAATTTTGCAAAGTATGCAGTGGTTATATTATATTCGATTGGTGGGGAATATTCTTGTTTAGCAGGAATATTAAATACAACTACTCAATCATTGGTGGACCCCTATAATGTAATTATTGTCGGATTGAGAAAACGACAAAAATATTTTATTGAAATAACGGCGGAAGTTTTACTGTGGATCTTGTTGAACTACTTCGGTAGTAAAAAAAACGAAAGAATACGTGTGGTTGCGTAGTAGCACACGGTATTGATTATTGATGCTTTATGTGAGAAGTCATTCCGGTTTGATTCCATTATTGTTTATTAATAATATGAATTATTATAGCGATAATGACGCTTTTGTTTTATTCAGATTATTAACGTAATAAAAGCGAAACATCTTTTATATAAAATGAATACTTTATTAAAGTTATTCATAAATAGAATATATTATATTTTATTATGCGTAGTGTTGCGTAGTGTTTTGCATAGTATTTTGTATAGTGTTGCATAGTGTTTTGCGTAGTAAAAATGTTTTTATATAAATAGAATATATGATATTTTATTTAAAAGATTTTGCTTTAAATATGGACCGTCGATTAAAGTAAATCAATCTGGACCGTTCATGGATTAATTACTATGCATTCTATTTTCCTATAAATGAAGCTCATTCCTTCATTATTTTCTTACGAATTCACTTTGAAACTCAGAGAGAAATTATAGAAAGAAAGAAGAAAAGTATTACGCTACTTCACTTTGCCAATATTCAGTTCTTCTAAGGTAAGGGATACTATTTGTTGTACCCGTAAGAGGTATTATTCTTTCTTATTCATGAAGAGAACTTCTGTTATTCCATTCATTATTTATTCTGTTGGAATAACTTTTGTATACGCTGAATCCCTATACTTGGTGAAATCCTTATGTTATTCCATTCTTTATTATTACATTGGAATATCCATGTTCGTGTGTTTTACACATTTTTGGTTCTATTGTTTATTATTCCGCATTTATTATTACATTGGAATATCACATCGTGTGTTTTACACCTTTGACACGGTTCCATTGTTTATTATTCAAAGATTTATTATTACATTGGATCATCCATGCGTTCAGTGTGAATTTCACGACTGGTTCCGTTATTATTATTCTATTGGAATAACTTTGTACATCACAGTACCGCATGTACGGTGATTTCTTTTGTTATTCCATTCTTTATTATACCCAGTTGGTTAAAACTTTGACTTCAGACTCCATGAAATTAGTAGAATATCCTTGATATTTGCGTTTCATCCAAAGATCTTTTCATGGAAATATTCTTCCGATCATTCTTGAATTTTACTCTACAAAACAAAGATATCATGTTGACAATTTGGGCGTTAATAATTCCCGGATTAAATAATTCTTGAACTTGTTTTATTGAATTATTATGTCATTATCATCATCCTCATGTTATATTATGTTATCTTTGGCTTACGTGCATAGATGAACTTAGTATGATTATGACCGAGGATCATTCGGTATAATCATGGCTTGATATAAATGAGGTGACAAAAGTCCTCGATGGCACTGTAATGCGATGATGGATAGTTTTTGGTATGATTATAACCGGGGTAATTCGGTATAGTCATGACTATTGATAATTTGATGAAAATCCTTGGCCGTGTATGCGGGGATGATTAGATATTGTGGTTTATTCATTAAAGTTTTGAGTCTCGATGATAAAATTGATGAAAACCTTTTAAATTATAAAAGATAGTAGACTTTATTCTCTACTTGACTCTTTTAATGGATTACATATTCCATTGCAGTTAAACCGGTTGTCTATCAGATTTTATCGGTTTAACATTGTTGAAGACTATTGATAATTTATTCGCATTATCTTAGTCATAATATTTCTTCTTGGGCTAGTTGAGCTCACCCTTTCTTTCACCGTTTTCTCTTGAAAATGAGAATATAAATTTGGGACGAGTCGGGGAAAAGAGTGATGGTCGAGAAGATAGCATTAGTAGTCCTCATTATTACGTGAAATAGTGTGATAATAATTGTAATGAGGACTCCTTGAGTATGGATATTGTCTAAATGACAATATTCCTATTAGAACTCTCAATTTATGTATTGTCGTATGTTACTGCCTACGGATGTATAATTAAGTTTGTATTTGAATTTATGTACCATGTAAGTGGCGACCCAAGATGGGTGACGTATACCTAATTTTGGGGCGTCACGGTTGGTATCATAACTTAAGGATATGATCCCGGCTAAGATGTGAGACAAGAACTAGGAGGGAGGCGAGGGAATTCTTTTCACATAGTATGACTACCTAAGTTTATTTGGTATTTAATTGGTCTGGTCGAGTATAGGGATAATATGTGATATGTTAATTAACCCTTGTTTTGTGACAGTGTTTGTATTCAGATGTTGTGAATAGGGCTCAATTATTGGAACGCGATAATGAGTCAGCATAAACAAAAGGTAACGACCAACAACACGATAATAATCATACTGGTGGCAACGGCCATCGAACAATGATAACCATCGTGGGGGAAATTACCATGCCAAGAATGGTAACCACTTCGGTGGTAATCATGGCCAAGATAATAGAAGTGGAAATTTCAAGAAGAGAAGGTCATTTAGCTCGATTTTGTGGTATAGTGAAGTCAAGTCCTCATTGGGATAGTGGCACCAAAGGTGGATACTGGACAAAACAAAGTCGATGGGTTTCGGAAAGAGCGTTTTTCGTGACTTCCGAAAAGTGGGTAACCCGAACGAAGTTAGCACGGGTTAGTTAATTATAAATTCTTGCAAAGTCTATACCTTATTAGATATCTGGGTTTCTACCCATTCTTTTATCTCTCTTGCTTGCGTTCAACGTTTAAATTTGACTCGGGAGAAATTAGACTTTGATTTATCTATTGAAACTTTGTTGGGAGAAACCTTCGTTACCTCCAACATTTATTAATCTTGTTGTTCAAATAAACACTTTCACGTTACTGTCGATCTTATCTCTTTGAAAATACTTGCCTTTGAGGTAATTTTTGAAAACGATTGATTAACTACTCATTATTCTTTTTTTGTAAGGTTGTTAGCTTTCATATTCTAACCAACCTGTTATATCTGAATTCAAAGTAACCAAATCCTAAAGTTAATCACCATTATATCAAGCCATAAGTAAAGAGCCCGATCCTTTCGTTGTTGACTTCCTTGTGGAATGCACCGGCTTTACTTTCAGTAGGCGACGTCGTGATCAAGATGGCAAGTTGATAGGTATCGTTGTGAGGTCTTATCCAGGTTAAGGGATAGAAGTCACGATTGGTATTAATGTGACGTCTTATCCAAGTCTTGGACGAGAGTCACGCTTTTGAATGATATTTCTATTATTAATAAATTTCTGGCGTATTCTTGAAGACTTCTTAGCCTACTTAGGCGTGAAATCAAATTTTGTATTG
The DNA here is from genome assembly GCA_020205615.1 of Panax quinquefolius. Taxonomy (NCBI): domain Eukaryota; kingdom Viridiplantae; phylum Streptophyta; class Magnoliopsida; order Apiales; family Araliaceae; genus Panax; species Panax quinquefolius. Next base: position 11,519,977 of record CM035172.1, on the reverse strand, counting down.
ACCCCAAATCTAAAAACCCATTTCTTAAACCCTCAAATATTTCTTCAACTAAAATGAATAGGTTCGTGGGTTTATGATGAAAGTCATAATAAAAGCATTGGACTAATGAAAATCATGGGTATTCGTGGTATTAGTAAGTTTTATGATGAGTTATGTTGGTTAGTATGTAAAAACATGAAAGTTTCTTAGAAATCACAAAGAGTTGAAAATCGATTTTTGGTGAAAAAGCGTAACATGAAATTCAATTGACCATATCTCCTATTATATTTTGAATTTTTGAATGTGGTCAAGTCCTAGAGTTAGATCTATGAGTTACCTAACTAATCCAAGTGGAATTACTGGAAAAGGTGTTGTAGATTTTTGTGTGGACTGATTTTAGCAAAGGAGTGCAAAGCTGTAAAAACCAAAAAAAACACGCCATGATTTTAGAGGGCTATTTCGGCCACTTAATTATGAGAAAAAATTCTGGCCTTTTGGGACATAAAGGTATATGGTATAAAGTACCTCCTGTCCAAAAATGAGCTCATTCGACTTAAAATGAGCAAGTTATGACTATTTTAATATTTAGGTTTTTCAGATTTAAAACGCTATAACCGGAGTTCTATAACTCAGATGACCATGAAATTTAAACTGGACGCTCACGTTAACATGGGTAAGGTCCTGTCAAGATTTGGGAATTTTGGAGTTAAACTTGAGGTAGCTAATTTCTTAAGGAATTAATTAGAAATTGATTTTTTGAAAAATAGTAAATGAATTTTAAAAATTCGAGAAAATATATTTTCATTATGGGACTATATTATGCTAAATCCCAGAAAAAGAAATATTTTTGGGACTGATTTGGTATTTTTCATGAAAATAGTTTTATTACTGAACATATGAGTTAAATATGTTATGTGAAGTAACAAAGTTGAAAATAGGATTTTATGGCTGAGAATCCTATATAGAGTATATCATATTTTGTTTTGAGGATTTGATAATTGGTGATGATATCTTATGAGTATGACATTTTGAATGATTAAATGCATTATATGGTAAAAAGCGTAAACAATTGAGATAAATTGTTTATAAATTTAAGAAGTGATTAAAATATTGTTATAATATTAATGATATTAGATTATAAGATTATTAAGTGATTGATAACATGGGGATATTATTGAATCCTGGATAAATTATATTATAAATGTTTAATATTTATCCTTTATCTCATTTAAATGATTCTTTATATCATTATCCTCATGTTTATGTTATGTTGAAAGTCATCTGTGGCCTGTAGTGCATAGATGGACTTGGTATGATTATGACCAATGATTGATCGGTATAATCATAACCGTAATTTGAAAACACGATTATCTTTAAAGCGTGAGTGCGTGGATAATTTGTGGTCGTGATACTAATGAATACACGATTATCTTTGGTAGTAGTCATGGATAATTTGTGGTCGTGATACTTAATGAATACACGATTATCTTTGGTAGTGCATGGATAATTTGTGGTCGTGATACTAATGAATACACGATTATCTTTGGTAGTAGTGCATGGATAATTTGTGGTCGTGATACTTAATGAATACACGATTATCTTTGGTAGTAGTGCATGGATAATTCGTGTTCTGATCTTAATGAATATCCTTGGCACGTAGTGCAGGGATGATTCGATGATATGGATTAATTATTGAGCTGAGTCTCAGCAATGAAATATTAATTCATGGATGTGGTAAAAGTCATCTTTGGCCGTAGAGCATTGATAGACTTGGTATGATTATGACCAAAGATTATTCGGTATAATCATGACCGTAATTGAATACACGAATATCCTTGCCCAGTGGTGCATGGATAATTCGTGGTCGTGATACTATTAAGCTGCGTCTCAGCATTATTGGTTTTACAGTTGTATATCTTTAGCCTGTAGTGCAAAGATGAATTGTTAATGAATATCTTTGGCGGATTACGAAGATGAATTTAATATTTTTAACGATAAAGGTATTCAAGGTATCCTCACCTCTTTATCATATCAGTATCGTACCTAAATTTCGAGGCGAAATTCCATAAGGAGGGAGGCTGTGAGACCCCAGATTTTATCAATAAAGATTTAAATTTTGTGTGGCGCCCCCAAAATAGGTATACATCACCCATTACGAGTTATCAATACATGGTACGTAAACAACTACAACTTTATTATTACAACAAGAAAAGCGTGAGTTTAAATACAAATATTATCTTCTGACAATATCTATACTCAAATAAATCTTCATCACATTTATTGATACATTATTTTACAAAAATGGTGAGGACTACTAAACAACTCTCTCTAGAACCTTCATTCCATACCCCACTTGCATCTTTCATATATATTCTAGCCTCCCGAGAAAAAATGGAACAAAAGGAAAAGGGTGAGCTCAACTAGCTCGATAAAGAATATTATGACTAAGATAATATACAACAAATTATCGTTAGTCTTCAACAGGAAAAATCTAATAGAATACAATAGACAACAAATTTTAAATCAATATTCGCAATGAAATAATAATTCATTAGAAGAGTTAAGTAGAGAATGCAAACTACTATCTTCTATGTATGAATTTAAAAAGTTCATCGTCTATCTTTTATCCTGTAACATCAATCAATATACATCTCGGAATCAAATATTCATCTTTTTACTACTGAGCCAAAAGATATTCATCGATTAGTCATGTTCATTTAAACACTGTTCATCTTTGCACTACGGGCCAAAGATATTAATCGATCGAATAAGTATTCATCTCAACACTGCTCATTTGCTTTCTACGGGCCAAAGATATTCTTCGAAAATCATTCATCTTTGCACTACAGGCCAAAGATATTCAATAATATCATCATTTAAGACTGAGGATGATGAAAAGTATTTTTAAAGAAACGAATCCAGTGAAACAAAATGACAAGGATTAAGGATTCGTACTTTGTTTTATCCATGTTCAAAAAATACCTCAAAAATAATCATAGTGGTGTAAAATTCAAGAATGATCAAAACATGGATACAATCAAAGCTAGTATCCAGAATAGATATTTTGGACAAAAGAATAAATTTTATTTTTCTATTGAATAGTGTCAGATATCGTGAATAGTCTTAGTATACATGAATAAGTAACTCAACACCAAAAGATAGAAATTCCACAAAAACATCTTCACGCTTCACTTGAATAGTCTTTAATGAATAGTAACTCGTGAATAGTAACTCATGAATAATAACTCATGGATAGTAACCCGATATGAAAAAGTTCCAAATTTGATAAAAAGTTCCAACCAATATTTCACATAATGATATTGAAGAAATAATATCATTTGAGAAGAAAATAACATCCCTTACCTCGAAAGATCGAAGATTTCTAAATGAAACAGGATATAGGCTATGACTTGGACTTGCAATCAGTATAGCAATACTCAAAGTATACTCAAAATACTCACAAGAATACGCTCGATAATATAGAGAGAAAACTTGATTTTACGGTGTGATTTTCAATTCTAACCTAAACACCCTATTTATAGAAATTGCTTAGAACACCAAAAGCAAGCGAAAAATTTAATAAAATATTAATATATATATTATAATTTCCTCCTACGCACACTTTCTAAGATTCAAATTATCAGCCAAACAAATGGTCCCCCCTCACCAAAATCAATAAAAACGTTTTCTTAATAAAATTAATAAAAACTCCCAAAAATCAATTATTCAGGAATTTCAGAACATCAATAATTCATAATAAATAGCCCTTTTATTAGAAAATTCGAATCTCGCGATTTTTATAGGAAATTCAATTCTCTACAACTTTGCAGAAGAAAGTTTTTCCAAATTCCAAATGCGAAATTGACCAAATCCCTGAAGCAAGGCGATTTTACGGCTATAATCAAATTTCGATCGATAAATGGGGTCCACCGAGCATGTTTAACATGTTTTAAACATTTATTGCAACAAAAATACTCTTCCTCCTCAGTATACTCATATATCCCACATTCGTTGTAAAAATATCACCATTATTATATTATTAAAATATAATAATACATTATCTTATTAGAAAAAGATAAAATTTCAATTTTCAACAATTGTCACATTAAAATTTTTCTCCATCTATATCCACATAAAATCAATATTTTCCTCATCATATGAACCAATAATTAATTATTCATAAATAATATTACGAGAATCACAATATTGACAACCGTGCGGGTTCCCAAGAAGAGAGGGCTTTCCAATAAGAATTTCTTCTTCTTGGTAGCCGCAATTAGGTGACCAAACCTTTCCTTAGACGCAGAACTTTCTAGACATTGCCAATAATGTTATCTAATAATATTATTCAGATAATAAGAATTATTGCTTCGATAATGAAAATCTTGTAATGACAATTATTGAAACAACAACAATATAAAATATCAACGCAAAGAATTATTAACTCAATAAAATAAAATCTTGAGCGATAATTATCAGTAACCATTATTGAGTAGTGCCTTCAATAATTGGTGCATATCTGGTGTATCTTCTTGTGCGACAACGCCGTATTCTCGTGTTTTAACCAATGGGTATTCCAATAGTGTTAATTGGTAACAACTACTGCCATTATTTTTAAACAACTTATTTTTGTCATTTTCTTCATCCAATCTATTTCAAGTTATGGGGCCCACACATGGGTCTTGCGCCGTCAATACGAATATTCCCCGACGAAGAATATTCCACGACCAAACGAATATTCCCAATAAACAATGAATATTTTATAACCACTGCTTATTTTAAAATATTTATGTATTTTACCCATAACTATCCACATTAATCAAATCCACCCTTACTATTTCAAAATAATAAATAAAAGAAATTCCTTTTATTTAGAAAAATTTCTGGTCTTACAACCTCCCTCCTTATGAAATTTAGTCCTCGAAATTGACGTGTACGTCTACACTGTTTTCAAGAATGATCAAAACATGGATACAATCAAAGCTAGTATCCGAATAGATATTTTGGACAAAAAGAAGAAATTTTATTTTTTATGAATAGTCTTAGATATCGTGAATAGTCTTGTATACATGAATAGTAACTCAGACACCAAAAGATAGAAATTCCACAAAAAAACATCTTCACGCTTCATGAATAGTACTCGTGAATAAGAACTCGTGAATAGTAACTCATGAATAATAACTCATGAATAGTAACCCCAGACATGAAAAAGTTCCAAATTTGATAAAAGTTCCAACCAATATTTCAAAGATAATGATATTGAAAAATAATATCATTTGAGAAGAAAATAACATCCTTACCTCGAAAGATCAAGATTTCAAATTTGAACACAGGATATAAAGCTATGACTTGGACTTGCACCGTATAGCAATACTCAAAGTATACTCAAAATACTCACAAGAATACGCTCGATAATATAGAGAGAAAACTTCGCTTTAAATTGTGATTTTCAATTCTAACCTAAACACCCTATTTATAGAAATTGCTTAGAACACCAAAGCGAGAAAATTTAATAAAATATTAATATATATATTATAATTTCCTACGCACACTTTCTAAGATTCAAATTATCAATGAAACAAATGGTCCCCCTCACCAAAATCAATAAAAATGTTTTTCTTAATAAAATTAATAAAACTCCCAAAAATCAATTATTAGAATTTTTGAACATCAATAATTCATAATAAATAGCCCTTTTATTAGAAAATTCGAATCTCGCGAGTTTTTATAGGAAATTCAATTCTCTACAACTTTGCAGAAGAAAGTTTTTCCAAATTCCAAATAGAAATTGGCCGAAATCCACAAACGGGTGATTTTACGGTTTATAATCAAATTTCAATCGATAAATGGGGTCCAATCGACATGTTTAACATGTTTTAAACATTTATTGCAACAAAAATACTCTTCCTCCTCGTATACTCATATATCCCACATTCGTTGTAAAAATATCACCATTATTATATTATTAAAATATAATAATACATTATCTAATTAGAAAAGATAAAATTTCAATTTTCAACAATTGTCACATTAAAATTTTTCTCTATCTATATCCACATAAAATCAATATTTTCCTCATCATATGAACCAATAATTAATTATTCATAAATAATATTACGTAATCACAATATTGACAACCGGCGGCTTCCTCAGAAAGAGAACTTTCCTAATAAGAATTTCTTCTTACTTGGCCGCAATTGATTAGGTGACCAAACCTCTCCTTGTATGTAACTTTCTAGACATTGCCAATAATGTTATCTAATAATATTATTCGGGATAATATGAATTATTGCTTCGATAATGAAAAATCTTGTGTAATGACAATTATTGAAACAACAAAGAATATAAAATATCAACGCAAAGAATTATTAACTCAATAAAATAAAATACTCGAATGAAGAATTCAGAACCATTATTGAGTAGTGCCTTCAATAATTGGTGCAATACTGCAGGTATCTTCTTGTGCAACAACGCCAGACATATTCTTGTTTTAACCACACGGGTATTCCAATAAGTGTTATCTGTAATAACTACTGCCTGTTATTTTTAAACAACTTATTTTTGTCGTTTTCTTCATCCAATCGCTTTCAGTTATGGGGCCCACATACGCGGTCAGTGTTGAGTCGTCTAATATTCCCAAACAGATGAATATTTCACGACCAAACGAATATTCCCAAACAACAATGAATATTTTATAACCACTGCTTATTTTGAAATATTTGCATGATTTTACCCATAACTATCCACATTAATCAAATCCACCCTTACTATTTCAAAATAATAAATAAAGGAAATTCCTTTTTATTTAGAAAAATTTCGGGGTCTTACATTTTGTCGAAATAATTTTTTAACTATCCACATTAATCAAATCCACCCATAACGATTGTTGAATGTCTTTAGCTTGTGTGGCAATTACATGTGATGAAAGTTCTATTGGACCTGGGTGCAAAACGGGACTGTTAATATTGACCAGATCATGACCATTTATGTTACAGTTGATGAAATCTTGATGGTGAATTTTTAAATTGAATAAGATAGTAGACATTATGGTCTATTTGATTCTTCTAATATTATATTGCTCATTCTGCTACAATTGTTTGTTGAAAACTTATGTTTATCATTTTCTAAATATTTGATTTATTATTGTTGAAGACTAAGAATAATTTAATCTTCGTTATCTTAGTTATGATATTTTTTATTGAGGTATTTGAGCTCATTCTTTTGTTTCATAATTCCTTTCAGGGAATGAGAGTGTAGCTGGTGTGAGACCCCAGATTTTATCAATAAAGATTTAAATTTTGTCGAAATAATTTTTAATATTATGGTGTGAATTTGAGATAATATTATAGTTGTGGGTAGTATTTATAAATTTTACAAAGTATGCAAGTGGTTATATTATATTCGATTAGTCGGGGAATATTCGGTTTAGCGAGGGAATATTCGCATAACTGACTCAATCATTGGTGGACCCCTATTAAAATTATTATCGGATTAAGAAAACGACAAAAATATTTTATTGAAATAACGGCGGAAGTTTTACCGTGGATACCGTTGAACTACTCTAGTAGTAAAAGTAAAATGTCGTGAGGTTGCGTAAGAATAGCAGACACGGTATTGATTATTGATGCTTATGTGAGAAGTCACTCGGTTTGATTCCATTATTATGTCGATTAATAATATGAATTATTATAATGATAATGACGTTTTGTTTTATTCGTATTATTAACGTAATAAAAGCGAAAACATCATTTTATATAAAATGAATCACTTTATTAAAGTTATTCTATAAATAGAATATATTATATTTTATTATGCATAGTGTTGCATAGTGTTTTGCATAGTATTTTGCATAGTGTTGCATAGTGTTTGCATAGTAAAATATTTTTATATAAATAGAATATATGATATTTTATTTAAAAGATTTTGCTTTAAATATGGACCGTCAGATTAAAGTAAATCAATCTGGACCGTTCATGGATTAATTACTATGCATTCTATTTTCCTATATATAGAAGCTCATTCCTTCATTATTTTCTTACGAATTCACTGAAACTCTAGAGAGAGAAATTATAGAGAGAAAGAAGAAAAGTATTCTGCTATTTCACTTTGCCAATATTCAGTTCTTCTAAGGTAAGGGATATTATTTGTTGTACTGTAAGAGGTATTATTCTTTCTTATTCATGAAGAGAACTTACATTATTCCATTCATTATTTATTACATTGGAATAACTTTGTATACGCTGAATCCCTATACTTGGTGATCTTCTTCATTATTCCATTCTTTATTATTACTGTTGGAATATCACATGCGTGTGTTTTACACCTGACACAGTTTCATTGTTTATTATTCCACATTTATTATTCTGTTGGAATATCCTGCATGCGTGTGTTTTACACCGGACACAGTTCCATTGTTTATTATTCAAAGATTTATTATTACATTTGGATCATCCTATCGGTGTGAATTTCACGACACGGTTCCGTTATTATTATTCTATTGGAATAACTCCGCCTATACATCACAATCTGCATTTGGTGATTTCTTTTGTTATTCCATTCTTTATTATACCCAGTTGGTTAAAACTTTGACTTCTGACTCCATGAAATTAGTAGAATATCCTTGATATTTGCGTTTCATCCATATCTCTTTCATGGAAATATTCTTCGATCATTCTTGAATTTTACTCTACAAAACAAAGATCATGTTGACAATTTGGGCGTTAATAATTCTGGATTAAATAATTCTTGAACTTGTTTTATTGAATTATTATGTCATTATCATCATCCTCATGTTATATTATGTTATCTTTGGCTTACGTATAGATGAACTTAGTATGATTATGACCGAGGATCATTCGGTATAATCATGACTTTATATAAATGAGGTGACAAAAGTCCTCGATGGCTCGTAATGCGATGATGGATAGTTTTGGTATGATTATAACCAGGGGTGATTCGGTATATAGTCATGACCATTGATAATTTGATGAAAATCCTTGACCAGTAGTACGAGGATGATTAGATATTGTGGTTTATTCATTAAAATTTGAGTCTCGATGATAAAATTGATGAAAACCTTTTAAATTATAAAAGATAGTAGACTTTATTCTCTCTTGACTCTTTTAATGGATTGCATATTCGATGCAGTTAAACCTGGTTGTCTATTGTATTTTATCGGTTTAACATTGTTGAAGACTATTGATAATTTATTCTACATTATCTTAGTCATAATATTTCTTCTTGGGCTAGTTGAGCTCACCCTTTCTTTCACTTTGTTCTCTTGAAAATGAGAATATAGGCTGGAGGACGAGTCGGGGAAAAGAGTGATGGTCCGTAAGATAGCATTAGTAGTCCTCACTATTCTGCGAAATAGTGTGATAATAATTGTAATGAGGACTCCTTGAGTATGGATATTGTCTAAATGACAATATTCCTATTAGAACTCTCAGTTTATGTATTGACGTATGTTACACGACAGATGTATAATTATGTTTGTATTTGAATTTATGTACCATGTAAGTGGCGACCCAAGATGGGTGACGTATACCTAATTTTGGGGGCGTCACATGGGGGGTAAGAGGTGTATACATAATCACATAATATTATTCTTTTGGAGTGGGGTGGGGGTGGGGTGATGGTAAGGGGTGTATACATAATCATATAATATTTTTTTTTTAGGTGGGGGTGGGGGTGGGGTGGGGGTGGGGTGTATCAAATCACATAATATAATTTTTTTTGTGTGGTGGGTGGGGGTTGGGGGGTGGAGGGTGGCTCTGCTCCTCTTTTGCTCGCCTCTGCTCCTCCTCTTTCGCAAATCGATAAATTGATTAAATGAAAGAACATGAAATTCTATTTTATTTTTAAGGGGCATATTTGTCAATTACTTAAAAATAATAGATGGATTAAGTTATTCCTGACCCCCCCCCCCCCCTTCCAGGAATAAAAATTATAATTTTAAGTTAACACCTATTCCACTAGGAATACATTATTCCGTTGGAATAAACAAACCAAACAACATTTTTATCATTCAAATGGAATGATTCATTCTATTCTCCCTCCTATTCCATCGATCCAAACGTAGCATAAAGGTTTTTGTATGGTAATTACTCATGTTTGTAACGTTTGTAGCGGTAACATTTATAACGTTTGAACTTTTTAAACACATTTCATTAATTTTTAATGTGTTGCGTTTGAGGCTTAAACGTTATGTCTGGCTCAAAAGTTGTGTTTATGAGTTAAATAAGTTAGTTATATTTAAAATAAGTTACTAGAATAAATTTTTTAAGTGTGTTTAAACTTCCGAAGACACCAAACTCCACATACTTTGAGTAACCAAACATATACTACTAAACAACACCAAACCAAGTAACCAACACACTGAAATTCAAATAACCTCCAAATACATCTATAATTTAAATGCTAGGATAATATCACAACTTTTAATAAATAAAGCTTAATTTTTTTTATAAATATTATTTTAAACAGTAAGATATTAAATTAATAAAAAGATTAAAGTTAAGGATAATATGTACAAATTATAAAAAATTAAAAGAATGTCAAAAATTAAACATTCGGTAAATTACGACGGCAATGAAACAACCAACCATATTTGATGGATCTAGCTCACATCGAAATAATTGTCAGAAAAGCGACAAAACTAACCTTTTTAATAAAAAATTGTTAACGAAAATTGTTACTTTTAACTGTTAAAACACCGATGATAAATGAATAGTAGTACACAGCCGGTATTCCACATTAACAAATACACAATATTTCATAATATTGAACCAATAAATGTCACAGTAACAAATGCACAGTATTTCACATTATTTTGTTACTGTAGCAAGGGTATGAATGAAAAGTTAAGTAATTAAATTAAAGTCACAAATATTAAATAGTTAAACAGACTTATTATTTGAAGAACACTAATATTTGTGATATAAATACATTAAGTTAATAATGCAAAAAATGGATATATAATATAATAATAATTTTGAATGGTAAAGAAAAAATTAATCTTAAAATGTGGATAACTAATATGTAGTAGATTAAAAGTAATCTTGAAATGTGAAAAATATGGATAATTAATATATGGTAGATTAAAGGTAACCTTAAAATGTGAAAAGTGTGGATAATTGATGTGTGGTAGATGTTGGTTAAGTTTTCACTATAAATAAAAGGCTTGACATAAATAGTTTCATGATTTTCTTGTTTATCCTTCTTACACTCTCTAAAAATTGCTTAGTGTAATTAAGTATCTCTCTCAACGTGTTAAGGCTAACTTAATTAAGTATCAGTGAATATGATCAGTAATTAACAAGAATTGTTCAGATGAATTTTTTTATAAAAGTTGCACAACACACATCACATAGTTTTTACAACTCTTTCTTTAGACGAGTACTCTTCCTTTAGAAGAATTATTTTGAAAAGCTTCATTTAGAAGAAGATTGTTTTGAAATATTATTCATTCAAAAACTATTTTGAAGTTTATTGTACTCAATTTTGTACACTACAAAAATTTATACTATTAAATCACTTTTGATGATTTCATAATATATATACGAGTTAGTGTACACCATGAAACTTATGTGTTAGTTATTAATTAAATTATAAATATACATATAGGTTGATCAACTACATATAACATAATATCTAATCACATACTAAGGTAAGAGATATCATTTTATTTCATACTTCTAAATTTAAACTTACTATAGTAAGAATATTGTGAATACTTTCTACAATCTTAACTTTAATCGGTGAAAATTCTTGAAATGATTAATTAGAATTTCCTTAATAGTTAGTGTTTCTAGTATCTTTTGACTTGAACCTTCATGTTGAATTTTATTAATTATATTTGGATTGTGAACCTTAAATATTATTATTGAACTCAAGTCGATATTTTGAATATCGTATTAACAATTTAAACATTATTGGACTCTTGAAAAATTATATTGTAAACTTCTAATATTTATTCTTTATCATATTATTCTTATTATTTATGTTCATCCTTTATATCATTATTATTTGTATAAATCAAATTAACAGAACTTAAGTTGTTGTGAATGTCTTTGATCATGGTGCAAATACAATACGATTGTTGAATGTCTTTAGCTTGTGTGGCAATTACATGTGATGAAAGTTCTATTGGACCTGGGTGCAAAACGGGACTGTTAATATTGACCAGATCATGACCATTTATGTTACAGTTGATGAAATCTTGATGGTGAATTTTTAAATTGAATAAGATAGTAGACATTATGGTCTATTTGATTCTTCTAATATTATATTGCTCATTCTGCTACAATTGTTTGTTGAAAACTTATGTTTATCATTTTTTAAATATTTGATTTATTATTGTTGAAGACTAAGAATAATTTAATCTTCGTTATCTTAGTTATGATATTTTTATTGAGGTATTTGAGCTCATTCTTTTGTTTCATAATTCCTTTCGTGGAATGAGAGTTAGTGGTAGTGTGAGACCCCAGATTTTATCAATAAAGATTTAAATTTTGTCGAAATAATTTTTAATATTATGGTGTGAATTTGAGATAATATTATAGTTGTGGGTAGTATTTATAAATTTTGCAAAAGTATGCAAGTGGTTATATTATATTCGATTGGTGGGGAATATTCGGTTTAGCGAGGGAATATTCGTATAATGGCTCAATCATTGGTGGACCCTACAACGTAATTATTGTTTGATTGAGAAAACGACAAAAATATTTTATTGAAATAACGACGGAAGTTTTACTGGTTGATCTTGTTGAACTACTTTCGGTAGTAAAAGTACAAGAATACGGTGGTTGCATAAGAAGACACCAGTATTGATTATTGATCAATGCTTATGTGAGAAGTCACCAGTTTGATTCCATTATTGTCGATTAATAATATGAATTATTATAGCGATAATGACGCTTTGTTTTATTTGTATTATTAACGTAATAAAATGAAACATCTTTTATATAAAATAGAATACTTTATTAAAGTTATTCTATAAATAGAATATATTATATTTTATTATGCATAGTGTTGCATAGTGTTTTGCATAGTATTGCATAGTGTTTGCATAGTAAAATGTTTTTATATAAATAGAATATATTATATTTTATTTAAAAGATTTTTCTTTAAATATGGACCGTCGATTAAAGTAAATCAATCTGACCGCTCATGGATTGGATTGAATTCTATGCATTCCATTTTCCTATAAATGAAGCTCATTCCTTCATTATTTTCTTACGAATTCATTGAAACTCTAGAGAGAGAAATTATAGAAAGAAGCTATATAGAGAAAATTATAGAAAGAAGAAGAGTATTCTGCTACTTCACTACTTACTATATTCAGCCTTTTACGGTGAAGGTGTTATTCTTTCTTCTTGAAGAAACTTCATTATTCCATTCACTATTATTCTGCTTGGAATAACTTGTAAAAGTGGCATACCCTATACATAACCTTATATACGCCAGATATACCTATACTTAGTGAAATCCTTATGTTATTCCATTCTTTATTATTCATTGGAATAACTTTGTATACGCTGTTTACCCTATACTTGGTGACATTCTTCTATTATTCATTGGAACATCCTCGCATCATGTGTTTTTTACTGGACCGGTTCTGCCTTTATTATTATTCTGGCTGGAACATCCTCGCATCATGTGTTTTACACCTAACTGGTTCCGCCTTTATCATTCTGCTGGAATATCCTATCTCGCATGTTTTACACCGATCCGGTTCCATCTTTATTATTCTGTTGGAACATCCTCGCTTGTGAATTTCACCGACCGGTTCCGTTATTATTATTCATTGGAATAACTTTTTCTACGCCAAGCAATCGCATGCATGGTGATTTCTTTTGTTATTCCATTCTTTATTATACCCAAATAGTTAAAACTTTGACTTCTATACTCCATGAAATTAGTAGAATATCCTCGATATTTATGTTTCATCCAAAGATCTTTTCATAAAAATATTCTTTTGATCATTATTGAATTTTACTTCTCTGAAACAAAGATCATGTTGACAATTTGGGCGTTAATAATTCATGGATTAAATAATTCTTGAACTTGTTTTATTGAATTACTATGTCATTGTCATCATCCTCATGTTATATTATGTTATCTTTGCTTTTACGTGCGTAGATGAACTTAGTATGATTATGACCGAGGATCATTCGGTATAATCACGACTTGATATAAATGATGTGACAAAAGTCCTCGATGGGCACGTAATGCGATGATGGATAGTTTTTAGTATGATTATGACCGGTGATTCTTTAGATAGTCATGACCATTGATAATTTGATGAAAATCCTCGACCGTGGGTATGCGGATGATTAGATGTGGTGGTTTATTATTAAAATTTGAGTCTCAATGATAAAAATTGATGAAAACCTTTTAAAACCTAAAAGATAGTAGACTTTATTCTCTACTTGACTCTTTTAATGGATTGCTTATTCCACTGCAGCTTAAACCGTTTGTCTATTGTATTTTATCGCTTTAACATGTTGAAGGCTAATGATAATTTATTCTCGCATTATCTTAGTCATAATATTTCTTATCGGGCTAGTTTGAGCTCACCCTTTTTTTTTCACCGTTTCTTCTTGAAATGAGAACATAAATTTGGACGAAGCCTGGGAACGTAAGTAATGGTCCGAGGATAGCATTAGTAGTCCTCACTATTACGTGAAATAGTGTGATAATAGTTGTAATGAGGACTCCTTTTGAGTTTGTATAATATCTAGTAGACAATATTTGTATTCAAACTCACGCTTTATGTCGTATTGTACACGACGAGTTAGGTTAAGTAAGTTGTATTTGAATTTATGTACCATGTAAGTGGCGACCCAAGATGGGTGACGTATACCCAATTTTGGGGGCGTCATAATTGGTATCGAGCTTAGGATATGATCCCCGCCTGAGGGTGAGAATAGAACTAGGAGGAGAGAGACGGAAATTCCTTCGCTAGTATGACCTACCTAAGTTTATTTAGTATTTAATTGGTTCACGGGGTATAGGGATAATATGTGACATGTTAATTAACCCCGGTTTTGTGGCGGTGATTTGAAAATGGCATCCAAAAAATGTTGAGATAAGCATTGGAGCACGAGAGATCGCTGATTCTCCACGATCAATAATCGTGACAATGTGCAACATGATGGCGATAATCCTCCTGTAAACAACAACACCGATAAATTGACTAACGACGATGATGCGTTTAAGAGGTTTTTAGAATTCATGCAACATCGGTGCAAAAGCGACTCTCATCCAAAAACGTAGGTGGAAACACGGAAAACTCTCGGCGGTCACCGCTAAACAATTCAAGGAGCTGGGACCACCGGAGTTTAAGGGAGAGCCAAAACCACTTCGCGGAAGCATGGATAAAGCAGATTACCAAGATATTTGATGTCTTGGATGCTCGAGGAGCAAAAGGTTCCTTTTCACGCCTTTATGTTCTTGAGAGAGGCGAGACATCGGTGGGAATCGGTAAAACGTACTCAACTTCTTTGTCTCAAGATATCTTGGGAGAAGTTCCAGAGTCGTTTCAACGACAAATACTTTCTTGAAAGTATTCGCCACATGAAGGAGGTGGAGTTTATCAAGTTGGAACAAAACAATATGACCGTGTCGCAATACGAGGCAAAATTTGCGGAGTTATCACGATTCGTCCCCACTTGGTGGATAATGAAGAGAATGGGCGCGAATGTTTTTAAGAGGTTTGAAGCAGAGATACGCCAACATCTTATTTCTCATAAACCGTGTTTTTATTCAGATGTTGTAAATAGGGCTCGCTTAGTGGAAGCGCGATAACGAGTCAACGCAACTAAAAGAAAGTAGCCGCAAAATTATAATACCAATGAGTAGTCATCGAGCGGTGACAACAAGCGTGGAGAAATCAACAGTTCGATATGGTAACCACTTGTGTGGTAATCGTACAAAACAATAAGAATGGACATTTCAAGAAAAGGAGATTCAACAATGATGGAAAGACGTCAAAGACCAAAGACTGTTGTTAAGGAAGGAGAAGGACCATCTATTATATGCTTCAAATGCGGAGGAGAGGGACACATCGGTCCAATCGCTACCACGCCAGTCTCAAAGCATGTTATAATTGTGGAAGAAAGGTCACTTAGCTCGATTTTGTCGTTTCATCAAGACAAATTCAACTAGGATGGAGGCACCAAAGGTCATCCCGCACAAACCAAAGCCTAGAGTTTAAGAGAGCGTTTTTTTCTCGTGACGAGGAACACGAATAAGATTATCACGGGTAAGTAATCATAAGCTCTTGCGAAGTCTATACCGTGTTAGATACCGCTTATAACCACTCTTTTATTTCACCTAGTTAAGTTCAACGCTTAAATTTGACTCAGGAGAAGTTAGACTTTGACTTATTGGTTGAAACTTCGTTAGTAGGAGCCTTCAATTCTATCGCTTATTTTTTAAATCTTGTTTGATTCAAATAAACACTTTCACGCTTACTGTCGATCTTATCTTTTGAAAATACTTGCCTTTGATGTGATTTTAGGAATCAATTGGTTAACTACTCATCATGCTTTTCGTGAAGGTTGTTAGCTTTTATATTCATAACCAACCTGTTATACTGAATTCAAAGTAACCAAACCCTAAAGTTAATCACCGTTATATCGAAGCCATAAGTAAAGAGCCCCGATCCTTTCATTGTTAACTTCCTTGTGTGGAATGCACCGAAGCCGACTTTTCTGTGGGCGACATCGAGAATGAAGATGGCAAGTTTATAGGTATCATTGTGAGGTCTTTATCTAGGTTAAGGGATAGAAAGTCACAGTTGGTATCAATGTGACGTCTTATCCAAGTCTTGGATGAGAGTCACAGCTTTGAATGATATTTCTATTATTAATAAATTTCTGGCGTATTCTTGAAGACTTCTTAGCCTACTTAGAGCGTGAAATCAAATTTTGTATTGATTCTAAAGTACAAAAACCCATTTCTTAAACCTCAAATATTTCTTCAACTAAATGAACAGTTTACGTGGTTTATGATGAAAGTCATAATAAAAGCATTGGACTAATGAAAATCATGGGTATTAAGTGGTATTAGTAAGTTTTATGATGAGTTATGTTGGTTAGTATGTAAAACATGAAAGTTTCTTAAAAATCACAAAGAGTTGAAAATCGATTTTGGTGAAAAACGTAACATGAAATTCAATAGACCATATCTCCTATTATATTTTGAATTTTTGAAGGTGGTCAAGACCTAGAGTTAGATCTATGAGTTACCTAACTAATTCAAGTGGAATTACTGGAAAAGGTGTTGTAGATTTTTGTGTGGACTGATTTTAGCAAAGGAGTGCAAAGCTGCAAAACCGAAAAAAGTCACTGCCATGATTTTAGAGGGCTGTTTCGGCCACTTAAATTATGAGAAAAATTTTGGGTTTTTGGGACATGAAAGTATATGGTATAAAGTACCTCTTGTCCAAAAATGAGCTTATTCTGACTTAAAATGAGCAAGTTATGACTATTTCAATATTTAGGTTTTTCCGACGAAAAATGCTATAACCGGAGTTCTATAACTCCGATGACCATGAAATTTAAACTGGAAGCTCACGATAACATATGTAAGGTCCTGCCAAGATTTGGGAATTTTTGGAGTTAAACTTGAGGTAGCTAATTTCTTAAGGAATTAATTAGAAATTAATTTTTGAAAAATAGTAAATGAATTTTAAAAATTCGAGAAAAATATATTTTCATCATGGGACTATATTATGCTAAATCCCAGAAAAGAAATATTTTTGGGACTGATTTGGTATTTTTCATGAAAATAGTTTAATTCTGAACATATGAGTTAAATATGTTATGTGAAAGTAACAAAGTTGAAAATATGATTTTATGGCTAGAGAATCCTATATAGAGTATATGCATATTTTTTAGAGATTTGATAATTGGTGATGATATCTTATGAGTATGGCATTTTGAATGATTAAATGCGTTATATGGTAAAAGCGTAAATAAGTTAAGATAAATTGTTTATAAATTTAAGAAGTGATTAAAATTTTGTTATAATATTAATGATATTAGATTATGAGATTATTAAGTGATTGATAACATGGGGTTATTCTTGAATCCTGGATAAATTATATTATAAATGTTTAATATTTATTCTTTATCTCATTTGATTGATTCTTTATATCATTATCCTCACGCTTATATTATGTTGAAAGTCATCTCATGGCCTCAGTAGTGCATAGATGGACTTGGTATGATTATGACCGAGGATTGTTCTAAGATAATCATAATCAGTAATTGAAAACACAATTATCTTTGGTAGTAGTGCATGGATAATTTGTGGTCGTGATACTAATGAATACACAATTATCTTTTTGCCGTAGTAGTGCATGGATAATTTGTGGTCGTGATACTAATGAATACACAATTATCTTTGGTAGTAGTGCATGGATAATTTGTGGTCGTGATACTAATGAATACACAATTATCTTTGGTAGTAGTGCATGGATAATTTATGGTCGTGATACTTAATGAATACACAATTATCTTTGGTAGTAGTGTATGGATAATTTGTGGTCGTGATATTAATGAATACACAATTATCTTTGGTAGTAGTGCATGGATAATTTGTGGTCGTGATACTTAATGAATACACAATTATCTTTGGTAGTAGTGCATGGATAATATGTGGTCGTGATACTTAATGAATACACAATTATCTTTTGGTAGTAGTGCATGGATAATTTGTGGTCGTGATACTTAATGAATACACAATTATCTTTGGTAGTAGTGCATGGATAATTTGTGGTCGTGATACTAATGAATACACGATTATCTTTGGTAGTAGTGCATGGATAATTTGTGGTCGTGATACTAATGAATACACGATTATCTTTGCCGTAGTCATGGATAATTAAGTGGTCGTGATACTTAATGAATATCCTCGGCACCGTAGTGCGGGGATAATTCGATGATGTGGATTAATTATTGAAATGAGTCTCAAAGAATGAAATATTAATTCATGGATGTAGTAAAAGTTATCTTTGGTAGTAGTGCATTGATAGACTTGGTATGATTATGACCACGGATTATTCTAAGGTATAATCATGGTATCAGATTGAAAACACGAATATCCTCGGCAAGAGTGCATGGATAATTAAGTGGTCGTGATACTATTAAAATTTGAGTTTCACAGATTATTGGTTTTGACAACAGTTGTATATCTTTGGCTGTGGTGCAAAAAGATGAATTGTTAATGAATATCTTTGGTAGGATTGCAAAAATGAATTTAATGTTTTCAACGATAAAGGTATTCAAGGTATCCTCATCTCTTTATCATATCAGTATCGCACCCTAATTTCGAGGGCTAAATTCCATAAGGAGGGAGATTGTGAGACCCCAGATTTTATCAATAAAGATTTAAATTTTGTCGAAATAATTTTAATATTATGGTGTGAATTTGAGATAATATTATAGTTGTGGGTAGTATTTATAAATTTTGCAAAGTATGCAAGTGGTTATATTATATTCGATTGGTCTGGGAATATTATTCGGTTTAGCAGGAATATTCGTATAACTACTCAATCATTGGTGGACCCCAATGTAATTATTGTCTTGATTGAGAAAACGACAAAAATATTTTATTGAAATAACGACGGAAGTTTTACCGCTTATATCTTTGTTGAACTACTCATTAAGTAAAAGTACAAAGAATGTCGTGTGGTTTGCATAAAAGTAGACACCAGTATTGATTATTGATGCTTATGTGAGAAGTCACTCGGTTTGATTCCATTATTACGATTAATAATATGAATTATTATAGCGATAATGACGTTTTGTTTTATTTGTATTATTAACGTAATAAAAGCGAAACATCTTTTATATATAAATATAGAATACTTTATTAAAGTTATTCTATAAATAGAATGTAAGACCCCAAAATTTTTTTTTTTAAATAAAAGGAATTTCCTTTATTTATTATTTTGAAATAGTAAGGGTTGATTTGATTAATGTGGATGGTTAAGGGTTAAATACGCAAAATATTTCAAAATAAGCAAGTGGTTATAAAATATTCATTGTTGTTTTGGGAATATTACGTTTGGTCGTGGAATATTCAGTGCTTGTCGGGAATATTCGTATGCGACTACAAGCGACCATGTGTAGGCCCCATAACTGAAAAGCGATTGGATGAGGAAAACGACAAATATAAGTTGGTTAAAATAACTTGGTAGTTATTCTGAATTAAGACCGTTGGAATACCCGGTGGTTAAAATACGATGTCTACGCGTGGTTCGCATGATAAACACCAGTATTGCATGAAGATTGTTGAATTATTGATCCTTACGTAAGAAGGCACTACTCAATAATTTTCACAAAGAATTCTTGCTCAATATTTTATTTTATTGATTCAATAATTGCTGCGTTGATATTTTATATTATTGTTGTTCAATAATTGTCACCGCATGAAGATTTCCCATTATCGGATCAATAATTCATATTATTTGAATAATATTATTAGATAACATTATTGGCAATGTCTAGAAAGTTACATCAAGGAGAGGTTTGGTCACCTAATTGCGGCGCCCGATGAGAGAGATCCTTATTAAAAGCCCCTCTTCCTTTCACTACGGCTGTTTATCATAATTGTGATTCTGTAATATTATTTGTGAATAATTAATTATTGATTCATATGATAAAGAAATATTTATTTTATGTGGATATAAATGATGGATTTATTTATGTGGTTATAAATGAAGAAATTATTGTTGAGGTGTTTTATCAATATTTTATCTGGATTGGAGGTATTAAAAATCAAATCGTGGTTTTGAGATATATTATGGGGTTATAATTTTTAATCCGACCGTTGGATTGTGGTAATTTTGGGTATGTTATACATACATAAGTTGAGTATATGTCCACAAATTTTGAACCGTTAAAATGCACGAATGATTTGTTGTGAATTTTAAGAGGTGTCGGATTAGGAAAGTAGGGTTATAATTGATTTTGGTGGAAAATTCTAGAATTGAGTGGACCCCACTTTTGGTTGGTGAAAAATGTGCTGAATTTTATTTCAAATGTGGTGGGTGGCAATAGTAGCGAGTAAAGCCATCAGGTGGCAATCAAGTCTGCTTTTGCGTCTTAACATTTTCCTATAAATAGAGGGCTAAGTTAGAATTGAAAATCACACCGTAAACAAAGTTTTCTCTTTCTCTCTATATTATTGAGCGTATTTTGTGAGTATTTAGATACTTTGAGAGTTCTTTGTTAAGATAAGTTTCATTCAAAGATCACTTCCGACCTTTCCTTCCGGCAATCTTGATTCTTTGAGGTAAGAGATATTATTTTTTTGTAATGATATTATTTCTTCAATATCATTATCTTTGAAATGTTGATCCAAGTTTTTATCAAATTTGGAACTTTTTCATGTCTGGGTTACTATTCATGAGTTACTATTCACGAGTTACTATTCATGAGTTACTATTCACGAGTTACTATTCACGAGTACTATTCAATGAAGCGTGAAGATGTTTTTGTGGAATTTCATCTTTTGGTGTGAGTTACTATTCACGATACTCGGACTATTCACGATACTCTGACACTATTCACGAATCATTTAAGACTATTCAATCAAAAAAATGAAAATTTTTCTTTTCGTCTAAAATATCTATTCGGATACTAGCTTTGATTGTATCCATGTTTTGATCATTCTTGAATTTTACACCACTATGATTATTTTTGAGGTATTTTTGGACGTGGATAAAACCAAGTACTGAATCCTTAATCCTTGTCATTTTGTTTCAATTGGATTCGTTTCTTTAAAAATATTTTTCATCATCCTCGATTCTTAAATGATGATATTATTGAATATCTTTGGCCTCGTAGTGCAAGATGAATGATTTCTCAAGAATATCTTTGGCCCAGTAGTAAAAAGATGAAGCAGTGTTTAAATGAACACGACCGAATGATGAATATCTTTGGCCTCAGAAAGTGCAAAACGATGAGCAGTGTTTAAATGAACATGACCGATCGATGAATATCTTTGGCCTTTAGTGCAAAGATGAGCAGTGTTGAGATGAATATGTGGAATTGATGAATATCTTTTTGACTTTAGTGCAAAGATGAGCAGTGTTGAGATGAACATGACCGATTGATGAATATCTTTGGCCCATAGTGCAAAGATGAATATTTGATTTGAGATGAATATTGATTGATGTTACAGGGATAAAATATTGATGATGGATTTGTTAAATTCATAGATTATAGTAGATTTCATTCTCTACGTAACTCTTACATGAATTATTATTTCACGCGAATATATTGATCTGAAACTTGTTGTCTATTGTATTCTATCAGATTTTTCCCTGTTGGAGACTAACGATAATTTGTTGTATATTATCTTAGTCATAACATTCTTTATTGGGCTAGTTGAGCTCACCCTTTTCCTTGTTGTTCCATTTTTCTTCTCGGGAGGCGAGAATGTAGCGAGTACTCAATGTATGGAATGAAGGTTCTAGAGAGAGTTGATTAGTAGTCCTCACCATTATTGTAAAATAATGTATCAATAAATGTGATGAGGATTTATTTGAGTATAAATATTGTCTGAAGATAATATTTGTATTTAAACTCACGCTTTATTGTTGTGATAATAAAGTTGTAGTTGTTTACTTCGCACTTGTATTTGGCACTCGTAAATGGGTGTTGTGTATACTATTTTGGGGCGCCACAACTTGGTATCGTAGCTATAAGTAAAGAGCCCCGAGCCTCTCACCGGTGACTTCCTGTTGATGGGGGATGCAATCACCGCCGCACTCTCCGTAGGGGGACGCCTGCTTCTGCGTGGCAAACCGATAGGTATCAATGTGAGGTCTTGACACAAGTTGGTGTCGAGTTACTGATTGGTATCGAGCTTAGGGATATGATCTCCTGGCGGAGATCGGGGAATAGAACTAGGAGGGAGAGCGGTAGTAAATCCTTTGCTAGTGTGTCCTACCTAAGCTTATTTGTTAGTTGGTCAAGATATATAGGGATATTATGTGATTGATTTCCTTAATTAACCCTTGTTTTATGACAAGAATCGAGAATGTCGATCGAGAATATTAATAGTGGTGTAAATGAGGGCCGTGGAGATGCACGTATTTTAACAACGAGGACAAACGTGCAACAGTCGGCAATGTACCTCCCGTGAATAACACCACCGAAAGCGGATGATGAACGAGGATGTTTAGAAGCTTTTTGCGCTTCATGCAAAATCGATTTGAGGAGACTCGTGTTCAAAATACGAGGAGGAGATGATAGCAATTCACGGGTGGTCACAAATGAAGCGGCTCAAAGAGTTGGGACCACCAGCATTCTGGGAAAGCGAGATCCGATCATGCGGCGAAACATGGGTCAAGTAAATTACCAAGATATTCGATGTCTTGGGATGCACGAAGAAACGAAAGTTCCATTCGCTACTTTTTATGTTCCGTGGCGGAGGCGATTCATCGGTGGGAATCGTGAAGCGTAATCCATTCAACCTTCACTCAAAGACATGTCGGGAGACATTTCAAAAAGCAGTTCAATGACAAGTACTTCCTCGAAAGTATTCGTCATATGAAGGAAGTGGAGTTTATTAGATTGGAGCGAGAATAACATGACGGTGTCCCAAAGACGAGGCGAAGTTTGCGGAGTTATCCGTGTTCAGACCTCATTTGGTGGAGAATGAGGAACGTGTATGATGCGATGTTTCGAGAGGTTTGAAACCCTATATACGCCGATCTCTCATTTCTCATAAATTTTCTCTCTATTCAGATGTTGTAAACAGGGCTCGATTGTTAGAGCGAGATAACGAGATACGTTCAAACGAGGACCATAACCAGGATCATACCAAAGATAAAGCGTCATCGTCGAATAACGATAACCAAATGGAGAAAGAAGAATACGGACAAAGCGGTAACCACTCGGTGGTAATCGTGGCCATGAAAATAGAAGAAGCGAGTTGGGAGGAGATTTTAAAAGAGGAGATTCAACAACGACCATGTGAAGACGTCACGCCAAAGGGCAACTCGCTTCCAAGGGAGGAAAGACCATCTATCGTATGTTACAAATGCGGAAAGAGGGATATATCACCAAACCGCCCACAACAGTTTAAGGTATGCTATAATTGTGGAAAAGAAGGACATATCGCCGAGATTATGCGATATCGAAACCTAGTCAAATGCAAGCGGTGACTCAAAAGGATGTCCCGAAAAGTCAAAGTCAACGATTCTGGAAGAGCGTTTGTCGTGACCCCATCAAATATCGAGAGAACCCGAACGAAGTTAGCACGGGTTAGTTAATTATAAATTCTTGCGATGTTTATACCTTACTGAATCTGGGCTTCTACCCATTCTTTTATCTCTCTTGCTTTGCGCTCAACGTTTGAACTTGACTACGGAGAAATTAAACTTTGACCTATCTCAAGGAGACTCCATTAGGAGAAACTTTCATTACATCCGTTGTTTAAAAATCTTGCTTGATTCAAGTTAGCCTTATCACATTACCAAGTTAACCTTATTTCTATAGAGATATTTGCTTTTGATGTGATTTTAAGGTTAACTACTCATCGTGCCAAATTGATTGCTTTTAATAAGGTTGTTAGTTTTCATATTCTTAAGCAACCCGTTATTCAATTCAAGCAATCAAACCATTGTAGTCAAACATTTTCATATCAAGCCATGAAGTCATTCGTTTATTACGGATGTCAAGTTTTCTTAGTCCATGTTATGGATTTGAATAAAGACACGCCGATTTGAATAATATTCTTGTTGTTATTGATTTTTCCCCGACGTATTTCTGAAGAATTTATTGGCTTACTCCCAAAGATTGATATTAAATTTTGTATCGACTTTGACCCCAGACAAAACTCATTTCTAAAATCTCATATCGAATGGCTCTATCAACTTCGTGAGTTAAAAATTCAACTATAGAATTTGGTACATGAGCCTTTATCTTGTGACTTCCTTTGTGGAATTCACCTGCCGAACTCTCTCTGTAAGGGACGTCATATTCGATGCGATAAGAAATCGATAGGTTTCATTGTGACGTCTTATCCAAGGTTGGGATATGAGTCACGATTGAGAACAACCTAAGTTCAGAATCGAAATGCGTAGTTTTCTAGCTTAGTTGGTTATTATCGGAGATCGTTGAAGGATATTCTCGAATCGCTATTCCATTAACATAGCTAACTCGTAAAGATACAAAATTCGAATGGAGCAAGGAATGTGGGAAGAGCTTCGAAGAACTCAAGAGGAGACTCATTTCAGCACATGTTCTGACCATGCCATCTTGGAAAAGCGAACGTGGTAGCTGACGTGTTGAGTAGAAGATCGTATACAAGTACGAGTACGATGTTGTCAAAGACTAATTTCGTATAATATACAAATAATAGAGATGGAGATGAAAACTCTAGGTACCCACGTGATGATATACGATGCGTGATGATATACGAGTATAATCGACTTTAATCGATAAAGTTAAAACGCTTCAAGCTACACACCGAGCCGATGAATTTGAAGAAGGAGGTGCGAAGTTGTTATTTCAAAAGCGAGAATCGGTGAGGTGAGGAAAGCTCAAACCTTCGATTTATTAATCCAAATTGAAATTCTCGATCGAAGAGGAACTGTGGCCTATAGACTCGCTTTTACCGCCAAGTATGACGCGTGTTCATAACGTTTTTCACGTATCGATGTTACGTAAATATGTGACGACTTCGAACTACGCTATTGAGTTAGAACCGGACGAGATAGTAAAGACTTAACGTCACGAGGAGAGTGCACTGTCAAGATTTTGTAGAGGAAAGAACACGACCTATGTATCAAGGTTATACCACAAGTTAAGGTTTTGTGGAGAAACCATGCTATCAAGAACCCGACCGGGAATTGGAAACGAAATGAAAGCGAGGTATTCTCATCTTTTGAAACACCAGTATCGTGACGCCAATTTCGAGGACGAAATTTCATAAGGAGGGAGGTTGTAAGACCCAAATTTTTTAAATAAAAAGGAATTTCCTTTATTTATTATTTTGAAATAATAAGGGTTGATTTGATTAATGTGGATAGTTAAGGGTTAAATACGCAAATATTTCAAAATAAGCAAGTGGTTATAAAATATTCATTGTTGTTTGGGAATATTCGTTTGGTCGTGGAATATTCGTGATCGCTTGTGGGGAATATTCGTATTTACTCGGCGAAGCAGCCCATGTGTGGGCCCCATAACTTGAGCGATTGGATGAGGAAACGACAAATATAAGTTGGTTAAAAATAACGAGCGTAGTTATTCTGGTTAAGACTGTTGGAATACCCGGTGGTTAAAATACGAAGAATACGCTGTGTCGCATAATAAGCATTACCAGATTACACAAGATTGTTGAATTATTGATCCTTACGTAAGAAGGCACTACTCAATAATTTTCACGTAGTTAATTCTTGTTCAATATTTTATTTTATTGATTCAATAATTGCTGCGTTGATATTTTATATTATTGTTGTTCAATAATTGTCACGCACATATTTTCCATTATCGGATCAATAATTCATATTATTTGAATAATATTATTAGATAACATTATTGGCAATGTCTAAAAGTTCTGTCTTAAGGAGAGGTTTGTCACCTAATTGCGCTACCAATAAGGAGAGATCCTTATTGAAAGCCCCCTCTTTCTGAGAAACTACTGGTCATTATAATTGTGATTCTCAGAATATTATTTGTGAATAATTAATTATTGATTCATATGATAAAGAAATATTTATTTTATGTGGATATAAATGATGGATTTATTTATGTGGTTATAAATGAAGAAATTATTGTTGAGGTGTTTTATCGGTATTTTATCTGATTGGAGGTATTAAAAATCAAATCGTGGGTTTTTGAGATATATTGCATGGGGTTATAATTTTTAATCCGACCGTTGGATTGTGGTAATTTTTGGGTATGTTATACATACATAAGTTGAGTATATGTCCACAAATTTTGAACCGTTAAAAATGCACGAATGATTTGTTGTGAATTTTAAGAGGTGTCGGATTCGAAAAGTAGGGTTATAATTGATTTTGGTGGAAAATTCTAGAATTGAGTGGACCCCACTTTTGGTTGGTGAAAAAAAATGTCTGAATTTTATTTCAAATGTGGTGGGTGGCAATAGTAGCGGTAAAGTCATCGGTAGTGGAAATGTCAAGTCTGCTTTGACAAGTCTTAACATTTTCCTATAAATAGAGGGCTAAGTTAGAATTGAAAATCACACCGTAAACAAAGTTTTCTCTTTCTCTCTATATTATTGAGCGTATTTTGTGAGTATTTAGATACTTTGAGAGTTCTTTGCTCAAGATAAGTTTCATTCAAAGATCACTTCCGACCTTTCCTTCCTCAAGTCTTGATTCTTCGAGGTAAGGGATATTATTTTTTTTCAGAATGATATTATTTCTTCAATATCATTATCTTTGAAATGTTGATCCGAAGTTTTTATCAAATTTGGAACTTTTTTCATGTGGGGTTACTATTCATGAGTTACTATTCACGAGTTACTATTCATGAGTTACTATTCACGAGTTACTATTCACGAGTACTATTCATGAAGCGTGAAGATGTTTTTTGTGGAATTTCTATCTTTTGTGTGTGAGAGTTACTATTCACGTGATACGACCTTATTCACGATACTCTGACTATTCACTTAATCATCGGCACTATTCAATTTAAAAATGAAAATTTTTCTTTTCGCCTAAAATATCTATTCGGATACTAGCTTTGATTGTATCCATGTTTTGATCATTCTTGAATTTTACACTACTATGATTATTTTTGAGGTATTTTGGACGCGGATAAAACCAAGTACGAATCCTTAATCCTTGTCATTTTGTTTCACCGGATTCGCTTTCTTTAAAATATTTTTTCATCATCCTCGGTCTTAAATGATGATATTATTGAATATCTTTGGCTCAGTAGTCAAAGATGAATGATTTCTGAAGAATATCTTTGGCCTAGTGCAAAAGATGAGCGGTGTTTAAATGATACATAACCGATCGATGAATATCTTTGGCACAGTAGTCTGCAAAGATGAGCAGTGTTTAAATGAACACGACCGATCGATGAATATCTTTGGCCTTTAGTGCAGATGAACAGTGTTGAGATGAATACGAATGGATTGATGAATATCTTTGACCTTTAGTGCAAAGATGAACAGTGTTGAGATGAACATGACCGATTGATGAATATCTTTGGCCCATGAAGGTGCAAAGATGAATATTTGATTTGAGATGAATATTGATTGATGTTACAGGGATAAAATATTGATGATGGATTGTTAAATTCTATAGATTATAGTAGATTTCATTCTCTACGTAACTCTTCTATGAATTATTATTTCACACGCGAATATTGATCCGAAACTTGTTGTACTATCAGATTCTATCGATTTTTCCTGTTGGAGACTAACGATAATTTGTTGTATATTATCTTAGTCATAACATTCTTTACCGGGCTAGTTGAGCTCACCCTTTTCCTTGTTGTTCCATTTTTCTTCTCGGAGGCGAGAATGTAATGCAGTACTTAGTGGGTAATGGAATGAAGGTTCTAGAGAGAGTTGTTTAGTAGTCCTCACCATTATTGTAAAATAATGTATCAATAAATGTGATGAGGATTTATTTGAGTATAAATATTATTTGAAGATAATATTTGTATTTAAACTCACAGCTTTATTGTTGTGATAATAAAGTTGTAGTTGTTTCGTATACCATGATTTGGCGACTCGTAATGGGTTGGATGGAATGGACCTATTTTGGGGTCGTTACATAGAATATATTATATTTTATTATGCATAGTGTTGCATAGTGTTTTGCGTAGTGTTTTGCATAGATATTGCGATAGTGTTTGCATAGTAAAATATTTTTATATAAATAGAATATATTATATTTTATTTAAAAGATTTTTCTTTAAATATGGACCGCCAGATTAAAGTAAATCAATCTGGACCGCTTCATGGATTAGTTACTTATGCATTCCATTTTCCTATAAATAAAGCTCATTCCTTCATTATTTTCTTACGAATTCATTTGAAACTAGAGAGAGAAATTATGAAAAGAAGCTATAGAGAAAATTATAGAAAGAAGAAGAGTATTCTCGCTACTTCACTACTTCTATATTCAGGTTCTTTTACTAGTAGTGGGTGTTATTCTTTCTTCTTGAAGAGAACTTCATTATTCCATTCACTATTATTCTGTTGGAATAACTCGTAAAAGTGGCATACCCTATACATAACTTTGATGGCAATACCCTATACTTGGTGAAATCCTTATGTTATTCCTCGCTTATTATTCTCATTGGAATAACTCAGATACGCGTGCTTTACCCTATACTTTGTGACATTCTTCTATTATTCTGCTTGGAACATCCCGCTCGCATGTGTTTTACACCCACCGGTTCGCTCTTTATTATTATTCATTTGGAACATCCTCATGCATGTGTTTTACACCGGACCGGTTCCGCTTTTATCATTCTCATTGGAATATCCTATCTCGCATGTGTTTTACACCCGATCCGTTCCATCTTTATTATTCTGCGTTGAACATCCTCAATCGCTTGTGAATTTCACCGACACGGTTCCGTTATTATTATTCTGTTGGAATAACTTTGCCTACATCGCAAGTACTGCATTTATGGTGATTTCTTTTGTTATTCCATTCTTTATTATACCCAAATTGGTTAAAACTTTGACTTATATACTCCATGAAATTAGTAGAATATCCTTGATATTTGCGTTTCATCCAAATCTTTTTCATGGAAATATTCTTCCGATCATTATTGAATTTTACTCTACTGAAACAAAGATTATATGTATTGACAATTTGGGCGTTAATAATTCATGGATTAAATAATTCTTGAACTTGTTTTATTGAATTACTATGTCATTGTCATCATCCTCATGTTATATTATGTTATCTTTGGCTTACGTGCGTAGATGAACTTAGTATGATTATGACCTGTGGATCATTCTAAGATAATCACGACTTGATATAAATGATGTGACAAAAGTCCTCGGTGGCACCTGTGAATGCGATGATGGATAGTTTTTGGTATGATTATGACCGGGGGGTGATTCGGTATAATCATGACCATTGATAATTTGATGAAAATCCTCGACCGTGGTACGGGGGATGATTAGATGTGGTGGTTTATTATTAAAATCGAGTCTTAGCGATAAAAATTGATGAAAACCTTTAAAACCTAAAAGATAGTAGACTTTATTCTCTACTCACTCTTTTAATGGATTGCTTATTCCACCGCAGCTTAAACCGGTTTTTATCATTGTATTTTATCGCTTTAACATCATTGTTGAAGGCTAATGATAATTTATTCTCGCATTATCTTAGTCATAATATTTCTTCTCGGGCTAGTTGAGCTCACCCTTTTCTTTCACTTTTTCTCTTCTTGAGAAATGAGAACATAAATGGAGACAGTCGGGAACGTAAGTAATGGTCCGAGGATAAGATTAGTAGTCCCTCACTATTCTTACATGAAATAGTGTGATAATAGTTGTAATGAGGACTCCTTTTGAGTTTGTATAATATCTAGTAGACAATATTTGTATTCAAACTCACGCTTTATGTCGATTGCATACCATACGCTTAGGTTAAGTAAGTTGTATTTGAATTTATATATCACGTAAGTGGCGCACCCAAGATGGGTGGCGATACTACTAATTTTTAAAAGCGTCACAAATTTGGACTAACGGGAAGAGCAAGAAAATTGAATGATAGTTCGAGTTAGTAGTTGTAGTAGCCCTCACTATATTATGAAATAGTGTGATAATAATTGTCGTAATAACTTAGTGTGTGTGTGTTGTTTTACTATACACAGTACGTATTGTGATAATTATAATTAATTAAGAAATTTATATATACTATATTGTATTTTGACAACTTAAATTAAGTTTTGTAGATCCAAATTTAATTGTGTCACACTTAGTTTTAATTAGAGGGACAATTAAGTAGAATTGGGTATTCAATTTTCACCTTTCATAGCAAAGCAAAGTTCCAGCTTGTGATCATGCCCTTCCTATATAAGTTGAATATTCCTAGTAGAAATCCACATTTATGCAGCCCTAGGAATAAAGAGTAAAAGGGCCACCCAATAAACCCCAGCTCCTCCAAAACCCTGAAAACAACAAGGCCCGCCCCCAATGGGGGGTGGGGTAATTAAGTTATAGAGGAGAATCCCAAAAGTACCCACGGTTGTATTGTATTTGTACCCCCTCCTCAGCAAAGGCCAAAGGTGAAGAAGAAAGGTAAAAGAAAATGATTACATAAATGGGACGGGGACCCACCCTTCTTTGGTGATTTTTCCTTTCCAAGTCCAATTTTTTTGACTTGGGATTGGGACCCACTCCGGCCACCCATTGTCTTTATGGATTGAATGATAAAAAGAGCACCTCACGTGGAGACTGAACCAAAGGCTCTGTCCAACCGCAATAAAAAGAAATAACCCATATATTTTCATAAACATTAGGAAATGAAATCCAAAAAGAATTTCTTTTTAAGATCGATACATATATTTCAAATTTCAATCATAAAAAAAAATAATAAAGAAAGTAAATTTCTTTTTAAAGCTCACCCATATAATTCCCACTCATTATCTTTGTTGCTTAAAGGTTGCCTCCTTCCTTATCCTCTCTCTCTCTCCCTATATCTATCTCTATCTCTATCTCTCTCCACAGTTGCAGAAGAAACACATAGAATGTGAAAAGAATTCCAGCTAGGGAAAGAAAGTTTAATTCTATCTCTATGTTATAAAGAGTGAGAAAAAGAGAGACAGACCCACAAAGATTAAATTAAAGATCCATGATCAGTACCATTTCTCAATACACTAAAAAAGAAACAAAAGATCAAGAGGAGAGAGAAAGAGATACACAGACAGTGTTAATTTGTGTTATCGATCTCATGTGATCATGGAAGGAGGTGATGATCATCTCCACCGTCCAAACTTTCCATTCCAATTGCTTGAAAAGAAAGAAGACGAAGCCTGCTCCAGCTCCGCCTACCCAAATAATTCTCTCACCATAACGCCAACCGATACAACCACTCTCGGCCGATCCGCTTCAACCTTACAAATATCGGCCGACCCATCAAAAAAGCAACCGCCAAAGCGAACATCCACCAAAGACCGACACACAAAGGTGGATGGCCGTGGCCGCCGAATCCGCATGCCCGCGCTATGCGCAGCTAGGGTTTTCCAGCTCACCCGCGAGCTCGGTCACAAGTCCGACGGTGAAACCATCGAGTGGCTACTTCAACAAGCTGAACCCGCTGTCATAGCCGCTACCGGCACCGGAACTATCCCAGCAAATTTCACTTCACTCAACATATCATTACGCAGCTCCGGTTCGAGCATGTCCGTACCTTCTCAGCTCCGATCCACCTACTTTAATCCCAACTTTTCAATGCCCCAACGTCGGAGTTTGTTCCCGGGTATCGGCCTCTCATCGGATAACTCGTCGACCCTTCTTAATTTTCAGTCAAATAGTCAGAACCCTAATAATATTTTTCAAGCCAAGCAAGAACTTCGAGACTCATCAACGTTGGACTTATCGGAGAATGAAGAGAGTTTAGGGCGGAAGAGGCGGCCGGAGCAGGACTTGTCGTCGCAACAACAAATGGGCTCTTACTTAATGCAGTCAACCGCGGGGCCGTTGCCGGCGAGTCATAGCTCAATCCCGGCTAATTTTTGGATGGTGGCTAATTCTGGTAACCAAGTTATGGGCGGTGACCCTATTTGGACATTTCCACCAGTTAATAACAGTGCTTTGTATAGAGGCACTGTTTCTAGTGGTTTACATTTTATGAATTTCCCAACTCCCGTGGCACTCATGCCTAGTCAACAACTAGGCGCGAGCGTCAATAGTGGTGGAGGCGGCAATGGCGGCTTTAGCGAAGGACAATTAAGTATGCTTGGTGGTTTAAGCCCGTACCGACCCATATTTGGGTCCGGTGTTTCGGATTCTCAAGTGAGTGGATCCCACTCTCACCGCGACGGTGGAAATGGTGATGATCGGAATGATACAACTAGTCATGATCACCATTCTTAGATTGATTGATTGATGATCAGCCCTCGAACACATGTGTGTAGTTTGATTTGTAGCACACACGTGAGGTTTGATTTGCTCTAAAAATTTGATTTTCCTTTGTGTTTTATGTTCCTTTCCATTTTCTTTTCAAGAAGTCAATTTTTTTATGTGATTAATATGGGGGACGGGGTTTTTATTTTTAGGGTTTGGGAAGACATTATTTTAACATGGGTACTGGCTAGTTTTGCTAAAAGGACCAATTAATTTGGTACTCTTTTTACTATATACACAACAATATCATCATCATTGTTCGTGCAATATTTTTTTTTACCC
Source organism: Panax quinquefolius (assembly GCA_020205615.1). Taxonomy (NCBI): domain Eukaryota; kingdom Viridiplantae; phylum Streptophyta; class Magnoliopsida; order Apiales; family Araliaceae; genus Panax; species Panax quinquefolius. The sequence goes on along the minus strand of CM035172.1, from coordinate 11,486,614 downwards.
CCAAAAAAAGTACTTGTAATTCAATGCTTTAAATTTGTTTTGCATGGTATCCTATATATATAATTCTATTCTTACTGCTTTTGCATTTTGATTTTGATTTTGATTTTAATTTTACATATATATACACCAACACGAAATAGTGTGAGATTTGGAAAAAGTTGGCGTTGCAACGCACGTACGTACGTATTAGGAGGAGTATTGGTTGGATTAGAGGTAGCTAGTGTCAAAACTGATTCTAATCTTTAGTACCAGTACCAGTACTGCGAATATCACGTTTACAGCATCTAGCATGATTTTATGATTTTTATTCAATCAGAGAGATGGGGCCAGAGAAATGGGACAATGGGGCCCAAACCTTATCAGTCCAGGTGTTGGCTCAGGTGGGTGTGACCCACCTTGCTGCTGGTCATTTGCTTTTGCATTTGCCTAAACCAATGTAGAAATTTCATACTCATTTCACTGACAAACAGGTGGATCATTCCTCTCACTCTCCTCTTTTTATATAGTCCAGGTAGCCTAAGCCACAGCCTCCAAGAGGTATCGTTTTTTCCCCTATTGCTGCTGGCACCATAAAGATCGTTGGTGGGTGTTATTGACCCTACTGAACTTGTCCCACTATCTTGACCGTGCGTTTAGTTTTTTTATGTGGGACCAACTAAATGGGCTGTTTAGTCCTGATAACTTGTCAGTTTGATAGAGAAATGTGTAGAATCTAGACACTTTGATATATGATGATGCCCCATTTTGTTGTAACAATGTTTCCCATCAACAATGCTTTTGTAATAGTGATCGATCATATCGACCCCTATTCTTTTAGAAGAATGCTTCACTTCTTGTGTTGCGACTTGCATGTGAAGAGGAGGTGGTGGTGGTGGTGGTGGTGGTGGTGGTTAAGACTTAAGAATATACATGGCCATGGTCATGGGGAATTAATTAATTAATATTTAAATTCAAAAACGAATTAATTATCTTATTCTAAACTTAATTATAACCCTACTGCTCCTCCCAAAACCCTTTGTGAGGATGATAAAAAAATATGCGGTGGTATTAATTTAATATGGTTGTATATATCATTCCGTATCCACGTATACTAATGACCATTTAATTAGTTTAAGTACCGGGGTTAGATTTTCCAAAAGAATTGGAATCAATCAATCATTCAATTCTCAATTATTCAAGGGTCGTCGTCAATCAGTACTCATTCGTCAACATAGTAATAATGCATGTAGTCGGTACACGTACGCTCTTCTTACCCTTAACCTTACTTTGAAGGATATTATTGCAAGGACCATATAATTAAGCATACAAGATTAAGATCGATATGATGAATCCATCTATCAAATCTTATGGTGGCTTTTGTCAAATTAAGTCTATATTTTCAAATTAAGAATACTGCTCATGCATGCTATATATATATATATATATATATATATATATATATATATATATATATGACAAATTTCACCACATGCAATTCCACAATTAATTTTCAAATTGCTCATGTATCTAAAGATAAGTAAAAATTATTATATCTCTGTTCTAAAAAAGAGTGATCCTTTTATATATATATTTAAAGTAATTGTCTGAGAAAATTAGTAATTTTGTAGTTGTAGTTATAGAAGTGAACAGAGTCAATTCATGCCTTGGAGTTAGAACTGAACAGAGCCAATTCAAATTTGAATCGGGATGTAGACGTACTGGTATCCAGATTTGGAAGTCCCCACTCCATTCCTCAATCTACTTCTTTGTTCGGGATTTGGCTCCTCAACTCTTTCGAAAGCATGAAATTACTACTCTCGACTGTCAAATTCAAGTGGTCCTGCTGCACCGATCAGAAGCCAGAAGCTATATATGATCAAGTAATTAGGGAAAGGCAAATCTATAATATTCAAGATTATTGAGTAGCTAGAGAGTTCTTAATTTGAATCCAATTAAAATATATATATATGTGTGTGTGTGTGTGGTTCAACTTCAAGCAAGCAAGCCCGCCGTCCTAGTTTTGACACGGGGTACCAAGTCTCTAAAATTAAATTAAAATGTAATAATATATTTAATCTTCTTTAAATATTTTTATTTCTGGTGCATGTCACATCCATCATATATAGTGAAATAGAAACCGTCTGGCTCATGCACACAATGCACATGGGTATGAGCACCCGAATGAATGGTCCCCCTCCCCCTATTTGTGAAAACTAAATATGGTACGAGAGATTAGACCCCTCCCCTCCCTAATTTTTGTCTGATTATTTGATAAGGTAAACAAACAAGTCGGCATGGATTTGGGACAAAGTGCTCTATTAGATGCTTAACAATCAGCTGATGATTTTGCAAAAGTATGGACCGGGAAATCCCCCGACTTAAATTACTATGTTCTGACTTTTATATCTTTATAAGATATATTGGTACGAGTTTTGTTTCAGCTTTTTGGTTAAACAAATTATGGCCTTTTGTTTTGCTACTGTCCATGACATTGATACATTACCATGCATGTGCATTTCTCTCTCTATCTGGCTTTAGCCTTACAGCCTTGCAGGTAGTAGTAACTAGTAATCTGAGTCCAAACTAAGTATTTACTCCATAAAGTTGTGAGCCTACAGGACAGTAGCCACTAGCTCGGACATCTCCAGCCCACATACTTTTACTTGAACAATCCTCATACTTACGTTTGGATTGCATGAATAAAGATGAGAATATAATGATTCATTAATCTAAAATTAAAAAAAAAATATTTGGTTGTTCTATATATGATAATAATAAATATGGATCAAAAAATTAGGTGGAGTAATAAGGGGCAATTTGGGAAAAATAGTGATATTATTCCCCTAGATAACTACAAACCATAAATAATTAGGAATAACAAAAAAAATTTAAAATGACCTACGTATAGAAATGGAGGGAGTATTAATTAATTCAAAATGCTAATTTCTAGACTTGGCTGTTGGCTCAACCTATATCAGATGTAATATCATGCATGCGCCAAAATTGAAGGTAATTAATTCTACACTTTTTTCAAACATGAACGCTTTTCATTATAATTTTATTGGTTAAACATTTTGATCTCATGATATGATTATCACGAATTACTTATATATATTACTACTCCGTACCATAATAAGTGTTTTTTTAGCTTAAATCACACATATTAATACATAAGTTAAAATGACAAAAATACCCTTAATATATTTTCTTTGAAATTGAAGAGTTAATGAGTGTCATTTAATTGTAGTAATGGTAAGATGTAATAAATACCATTGAATGTATAAGGGCATATATGAGAAAATATTGCAAAAATTGTATTGGAGTTCTAACACATCACTTATTTTGAGAAAAAATATTAAGCCTAAAAAATCACTTATTGTGGGACGAAGGTAGTAACATATTTGGATACTTAATTATTAACAAAAACGTTTAAATAAAAATTTGATATATTAATTGAAAGGAATTGGAGAAGGAGGCAAATCCACACTTGGGTCCAAACTTATCTATTTCATAAATAAACATTTAATTTATAATGTGTTTATGATAAGTAGTGTTCAACTTGAAATCAATCAAACAAAAAGTATGTACATATGGTGGTTGTTCCCAAATGAAAAGCCTCAATATAGTTGTGATTATGGGTGCACAAGTTTTTTTCAGTGAAATTAAAACTTAGTTAAAACCTTATTGTTAACGTCAAGATCTTTCTCCACGTCCTAATCACCAAGACGCGTCCAATATCCTCGCAGTTAGCCAATGTGTCAACACCAAAAGCTTTACGACTGGCTGGTCGAGGGATAGCTCCCGAGAGTCAAGACAAAGCGATCACAAAGTTAACAATGGAGAGAAAAATATTATCTAGTGTCTGAGAGAGATAGAATAAGAATTCTAATTGAAATATGTGTGTTACTTACCCTCTTATGTGATCTTAGCCCATACGATACTCCACTATCCTGGTTCTGGTACCACCCACCACCTTCCGACACCTTTTTCCCTCACTTCCTATCGTTTCACCAAAGTAAATACTTCTACTTTCACCCCTCTCATTCGCTTTTGCCACCATGGCCACCTCGAGTCCATCCTCATTAATGTCAATGCAAAGAAAGTGGCGAAACCTAATAGTCAAAACGTCATTTGGCATAATGATTACTGGTCAAAGTTGGGTTAAGTGATAATTTGTATAATGGGCTAATATAATGACTAAGCCCAAATAATAATAATAGAAATGACCCAAGTGACCGGATCCAACCATGACTAAGCATAACATGATCCAAGGGAGGAGCCCAAGTGGAACTATACTCATCTAGTCATTCATTTAATCGTCATCATCATGTACCAATACTTAATGGGCCTAAATAAAGATAATATCCACTAAATGAGTGGCCCGATGAACCAGGCCTAATACTTTCAAGACCCACCTCAAAGATGTTTAAAGTATTATGGCCCAACATTGCCCCAGGTCTTTTATTAAATGAGAGTTTAATGAAAGAGTATAAGTGGAATTGGTCCGTAATAAAAGGTATTATAATGAGATCAACAAAGGCCCAAGATACAACTCTACTTAAGGCCCAATAGGTAAATCTCAAACAACAATTCAAATAGAAATCGGATACACTCCTTCGAGCAACCAAGGATGGCATAAGGAGTGGTTTTTGTCAAAGGACCCGAAATCTCCTCCATACATTGACCGACCACTTCCGATCGCATCTCTCCAAACTTCAAAATATTTCAACGGAACGAGTGAGAAAAATGGCGAGCCTTCTAGAGAAGATTCACATTAAGGAATGGAGCTTCGGACTTCTGAGTAAACAAGCATGGTTGTACGACCATAACTGTAAGTCTCGAACCCACTTTATTGTTTAACTCCCAATTTCCATTAGTAGTTATCGTAAACAATTATTCCTCATCATTGCGTTGTCTCTCGATCAAACCAACGCCAATCGAATCAAGGATCCAGACGATTTTCTTTTCTAGTACATCTTCGCCGACCTCTGCCGAAGTATCAACTAAAGATCTTCAAGCCACCGAATCAACTCCTATTGAAGGGACAAGCCAACCTCATAGAAGAAAAAAAGGCGGCGAAAACCCAAACACACCCCACACAAACTCACACCGAGTGCCTCCTCGATATGCCCTCGGACGAATCGGATCCGAATCCTTGGCGCAAAAAGAGGAAAACCAAGCGGATCCTCCCATTCAAAGAACCACAAGTACCTCTAACGAAACCGATCCTCCGCCAACCACCCCTACCGAAATTGTTGTTTCGACGAAGAGCCGAAGAACAAGTGAAGCGATCACTCAAACTTTCTCGAAAAGACAACTAACCTCCTCCTCGGACTTGGGTTCAAAGCCTCGGAATCCCCACTCTCTCGCCGAATCCAAGAGAATTTTCCCTTTGAGCTCTACAACTCCTTCGTCTGTTATACCGACAACCACCGATTCTAAGAACAACTCTATCATGGACTCCTTTCAACGAGGGATGAAGTACCAAGCTGTAGTAAGCTTAACTTATCCATTTTCATATCGGCCCATTAATTTTGAACTGATAGATTAACACTGATCATCCGTAGGCAAACACTGTCTTCGGACGCCTCCGTCCCAAATACCAAGAGGCCGAAGCTGAAGAGAAAGCCGCTCGAAGAGAGAATACCCTGCTTAAGTCTTCTTTGGCGAAAGATAGAAGTAGTCTCAAAGTTGCTATTCAAGACAATGAGTGCCTTCAGAAAGACCTTGCCCGAACCAAAGAAGATTTGAAGACATCCCGGGCCACTCATCAAGTCATCACTGATATAAATATCGATTTTCTGAAGAAAAACGAAATTTTGGTGAAGAAAATCGAAGATCTGACCCAATCCAACTCAGTTCTGTCGAAGCAAAATAAAGATATCCAAGCTAAAGATGCAGAGCAAATGGCCCATCGTCAAAAGCTTGAAGAGAAACTTCGAGAACTCCGGACTCTTAGGGATTTGGGCCCACCACTAACTGATCAGTTCGCAAGGAGATTGAAGCAAATTACAGGAAATCCAACGAGCTGAACAATGAAGTTGTCCACATGTACTCTGAAGGGTACGAGGTCTGCCGAAGTAAATAAAAAGCCAAACTTGTAGTGGCCAAAGTAAACCCGGCTCTCCTTGACTCTTCGGACAGCGAGGACAATAAGGAAGCTTAAAGATATCATCCGAAGCTTTAGGATTCAAAGTGTGAGATGATCCGCTTCATTAGAAATTTATTTACCACGAAAGGCCTAACAAAACCAAGAGATGACATTTGCCTACCACGGCGGGCCCGACAAAGTCTAAAGGACAACGCTGCTTACCACGAAGGGCGGCCCGACAAGGTTCTGAAGATGACACTTGCCTACCCAAGGGGCCGACAAGGTCTAAGTGCAACACTTGCCTACCACGAAAGGCTGACAAGGTCTGAAGATGACACTTGCCTACCCCCCGGGGGCTGACATAGTCTAAAGTGACCACCGCCAAAGAGGCTACCATCGAATGGTCAGCGAGTCCACCCGAACCTCCTAACACCAATGACGTTTGCCTATCACGAAGGGCCTGACAAACTCATAAGGACCACCTGCCAAAAAGGCTGCCATCGAATGGCCAGCGAGTCCACCCGAACCTCCTAACACCAATGACGTTTGCCTACCACGAAGGGCCTGACAAACTCATAAGGACCACCTGCCAAAAAGGCTGCCATCGAATGGTCAGCGAGTCCACCCGAACCTCCTAACACCAAGGTGGCATTTGTTGTACCTATCAGACTATGGATGAGCTACCGAAGTCCCTCGTGAATGTTTTAAACTTAGATCCCATGAGTGGCGTCATGTAACTCGATCCTCAGGCAATGGACCCAAAGACGACTACCCCCTGCACAACAAGAGGTATAGGAGATAAAATCGAATATAGCTTTTTGGTGGTTGGTGTGGGATCGAACCATTTAGCTGACACAAAGATCCACATGAACCCTCCGAATAACATCTTGACTTTCAAGCGGCACCAAAGTTCCTCAATAGTGGGAGATGGGTCCACGGTAGAATACCCACAAGAAACAACGCCCACGAATTCGATTACGCCAAGCATTGCAATGGTTTTGTTTGGACTCTTGATTCTCCATAACTATCATCATCTTATTTCTTCATCCCTAAGGACACGGCTTACATATCAAACCGGGTCAAGCTTTTTTCAACTTCTCGCACTAAAATCGCTCCCCATCGCCAACGAACTAGTTTGCCAGATACAAATAACATAGCTCGGCGAGGCGGGCTTCATCGACAAAGACACCGAATAAAAATAGGTCGTTTATTCCACAAGGCGTGTTTACGGTACCAAGTCCACTGGAACGTCTTAGCATTCTTGACCCTTTCCTCGTACTCAAAGATTGGCAAACATCTTTCTTACGATTTGAATGAAACCTTCTCAAGTCTCTTCCAGTAGTCTTGTCTTTTCCATTCGAACTCTGCAGCTTTAGATGGGCCTCTCCAAGACGAGTATCCACAGTGGTGTGCCCTCGGTGGATTCTCGTGAGTCTTGACTTCGAGTCTGCTTCACCATAATCCGAAGACCAATAGGGCGGAATACCCTTCTTCGCTTGATCGGGAAAATGGTTGTTGGGTCTTCGTTCACTCGCTTCGACCATAATCCGAAGACCAACAGTATGAATACCCTTCTTCTACCAATCGGAAAATGGTCATTGGGTCTTCGCTTCACTCGCTTTCGACCATAATCCAAGACCAATAGGCGGAATACCCTTCTTGACCAATCGGAAAAATGACCGTTGGGTCTTCGCTCACTCTGCTTCGACCATAATTCTGAAGACCAATAGGGCGGAATACCCTTCTTCGGCCAATCAGGAAAATGGCTGTTGAGTCTTCGTCTACTCTGCTTCGATCCCAAAGACGGCCTTGAGACATGTCTTTAAAGTGTAGACTTCTTTCTAACTTGATCGGTCTGTCAGTCTGACCACTTTGGTATAGGATTCTAAGCAGTATGCCTTCTATCCTTTTCCGACCATGGTCAAGTCTTATCTCGACAGAAAAAATCAATCTTCTTCTAGCATCACCTTGGGCTATCGAACGAAAACCCTCAGAAACCTGCTTGTAAGCAGTACCAGCATGAGCATTCTTTGAAGGACCCAATCAATCCTTGACATATACTCATTTTATGTATCGAAGTCATAGTCATCGACTATCCTTTAGAAGTAATCGCTTCTACTCTTCTTCACCATGGATTCGGCGTAGAAAGCGACTACGATTTGTGATTGAAAATACTCAAGACACTAGAACTAAAAGCCCTCCTTCTAGCGCCAATGTTAACGCCAAGATCTTTCTCCATGTCCCAATCACCAAGACGCGTCCAATATCCTGCACAGTTCAACAAGTCAACACCAAAAGCTTGACTACCGACCGGCCGAGGGATAACTCGGCGTGAGAGTCGGACTGAAAGATCACAAGGTTAACAATGGAGAGAAAATATTATCTAGTGTCCGAGAGAGATAGAATAAAAATTCTAATTGAAATATGTGTATTCTTTACCCTCTTATGTGATCTTAGCCCATACGATACTCCACTATCCGGTTCTGGTACCACCCACCACCTTCGACACCTTTTTCCCTCACTTGGTCATTTCAAATAGAAAGTAAGCGATCTACCTTCACCCCTCTCATTCTTTGTTTGCCGCACGGTCACCCGAGTCCCATCCTCATTAATGCCACGCAAAGTGGCGGAACACAATAGTCAACGTCGTTTGGCATAATGATTCTTGGTCAAAGTTGGGTTAAGTGATAATTTGTATAATGGGCCAATATAATGACTAAGCCCAAATAATAATAATAGAAATGACCCAAGTGACCGGATCCAACCACGACTCAAGATAATACGATCCAAGAGGGCCCTGCTGGAACCATACTATCTAATCATTCGTTAATCGTCACAAAATTGCAATACTTCATAAGCCCTAAATAAAGATAATATCCACTAAATACTACCTAAATCGAACCCAACCTAATACTTTCAAGACCCACCTCAACATGTCTAAAGTATTATGGCCCAACACTTATTTATGGGAATAATCAGTTGAGGAAAACAAACCAATTAGTAAAAGTCCGGGCACAAAGAGGAGGTCATAGGCCACATCATGTACATTGTGTTCTGTCTCTCCGTCAAAAAGAGATACTATTACAAGTTCCCGTTTTTTTTTTTCTGGAATTCTGTCTGCACTGCACTCGTGTAATTTTCCCTTGGCTTGTCCTGGCCTGACCTTATATGGTTATAGACTTATAGGGCTTTGAGCTAAAAATCTATGCTTAGAAAACAGGGACTTTGGTGGCTGGTAGATTAGTGATGGCTATGGTTTGGAATTGGGAGAGTCACTCGAAAACAGGGACTTTAATCTGCTTCATCTCTGCAATTACGTTCCGGACGGTCCTTAATTCAAAATGCAAACCACTATTCTCTCTCCCCTTTACCTTCTTGTAATCAATCAACTCTGTTTGGTTGCCCGGAGACTATGATTAAAATGTTTGATTTCCATTATATTCACATAAATTTTCAGCATTCGGAAACTATATCTAGACTAGTGATTTATTGATAATTGAGTGACAAAGGTTTATTAATTTCAAGTACTACAATTAGAATGGTGTATAAGCCAAGTCATTCAATGGGATTTGCATCTTCAATATATGGATCATGATTCATGGCCTTTCATTTTTATTTTTATTTTTCTTCATTGACTTGCTCTAAAGTTAAATTAGCCTAGGTATATGCGGAAGCAATTTTTGGAATTTTTGTTATGACTGCCTTGCATATCACAGATGACTAGACAGTAAATATATTGCAAAAGTTTCTCCAGTGTCAAATTCAGAAGGGAGGGCAAGGTTGTATGACAAGATAGCCAGGGATTTGGATGAACATGGAGCACTTTTCATTAAACGTGGACAAACTTCTCAATCCTTGTCACTTTCATATATTTTGACACTCCATGATGGATCTGTCACCCCTGTCCTCAAGGTAAAATGTGAGTGATAATATCATTCTCTATCATATGGTTAATTTCTTGTTTCTTCTAATGACAATAATGACAAGCTGCTCGTTGCAAAGGCTGTGGATCCTCCTGCATGTACGAGCTAATCATGTTTTGCATCTAAGCACTGAGCAGTCAGTTCCCATCTCGTAAGTATTTACTAACAATCATGCACGATGATGTTGTTGCTTAAAATAGTACAAGCAGAATTGCAGAAAATTGGCTTGTTGATTTGAAAGAATTCAAATATTCTATTTCATGGACTTGAGACAAGACTCAGAAACAAATGGGGTTTTGTCCATGAACTTTGAAGCCTTGACATGGTTCAAATTTACATCAAAGAACGCTTGGAATGTCAGAAGAAGTAATCGCGGGTAATAATGCAAACAAGTCTAAGGGAAAGGAAGATATATGCATCTGTTAAAGACGATATGAACAGTAATTTTCTGTTGTCAATAGAGGAGTACAAGCTTAGCTTTAAAAACTATTTTAGCTTTAAGAACTTCCAAGCTAAATTTGAGTAGCTGCTGTGTCGGATGCATGCCAGTTGTTGGTGTGATTTCTTGCTTATGAGACACCAAGTCTGTTTCATTTTGTATTGGAATTTGATTTAAGATAAATTTTATACGAAGAATGACTTTTGTTAATTTAATGTTTTAACTTTTTAATATATCCTTTATAATAAACTTATTACTTCCAATTATTATTCGCTGAACAGGAGGTGGATAAAACTTTTGAACTCAAATTCTTTCATGAGCTAGTAACCCGTCTAAACAACCAAATCCGTGGGACTCAGGTTGTTGTGTTCAATGATATAAACTACAAACTTTGTTCTTCAGAAGGCAGTTGAATTTTTTTTCTTCTTCATAATTTTGTTGAGTACTCGTCTGAAAACAAGAAAAAAAAAAAAAAAAAAACCTTGGGTAACATTCTCTCTCTCTCACACATAAAAAAAAAAATGGATAGTGTTGAGATGTAATTATTTGGGTCTAGCTAAGGTATAGCTCAATTTATTTAATGGACATGATTTGGTAATGGCTCATATACATTTATTTTGACAGCTTCCTCAAATAGTGGGAGAGTCGTTATTAAAGTAAGATTGTGTTTCCTTATATGGTGGGATAATGAAATCTAATTTGGGAAGGAATAGATCAACCATTATTCACAGTTATAAGGTACTCTCTCCATCCCTAAATAACTGACATTTTGAAAGTTTTCACACTTATTAAGGAAGTCATTTATTACTCCAATTTTGTCATTAAGATTGATATGTATTACCACAATTACCTTTGCATTAATTAAGAAAAGATGTACTCCATATAGTTGTCTAGATAAATGAAATACTCCATATAGTTAAAGGCAATAGAGGAAAAATTGTAATTAATGCTTCCTAGAAACTTGGTAACGTCAAATATATTGAAAAATTTTGAACTCCCTATAATGTCAATTATTTTGGAATGGAGGGAGTAATTCTAAAAAGGACTCCTACTCCTAATTGGATTCGAGTGGATGACATCTATAAATACAGTAATAATTAAGCGAGAGTTTGGGGACACACTAACATATGACACAAATAAACAATTTATACGACTGTCATTATTTTATAGTGAATTTCTTATCTCTCTTCGTGATTTTTCCCAATTTGATTTTCACGTAAATTAATTCTTGTATCCGTATTTTATATCTTTTATAACAATGTGTATGTTTATCTGTGTGTATTTCGCGAATTTGATTTCACAACAATACAATCAACTATTCCAGCAACTTTTAACGTTGTTTTAGGGGGTGTTTGATAAAAACTGAATAAATCTGAATGAGAATGAGAATGAGAATGAGCTGAATCTGAATCTGAATGAGTTGAATCTGAATCTGAATGAAAAAAGTTGTTTAATAATTGACATGTCTGAAACATCTGAATGATAAAACTTTATTATTTTACCCCATCTAAAAAAAATTCAAAATTGTTGTAAATTTATTTAATATTACTTAATATAATAGTTAATTTTTTAAAAAAAATTTAAAATTTTTTTTACTTCATTCAGCCATTCAGTTCAAAAAATTTGACTTAGTTATTCAGCTCGTCTATCTTACTGATTCAACCATTCAGATCAAAACAAACGCACTTACCGATTCAACCATTCAAATTCAGCTCCATTCAGCTCTAAACAAACACCCCCTTAACCTGCTGTTTTGGTGATTTCGTCAGACATACAAAATTTGACGTTAACATGTAATATGTTAAAAACAACATAGATGGAAACATATACTTTAATTATTTATTTCCATTGGGTAGTAACCAATGGTAGGTCTTGATTCTTACATGTGTCCAGATGTAATTAAAACATATATAGGGACATTGTCGCTTCTTGCAAAGTTACTGGAGGTAGTTTTAGAGATTCATCTCTTAGAATGTGTTTAGTTACTAATTTGAACCATAAAAGTTTGGATGGTGACTGTAAAGTTTAAAACTTTCATGTTACAGCAGATCTGTGTTTCTTCATTATTTTTATGTTAATTTCATTAGTCTTCACCGTCATTGGTCTTGGCCAGGCTACATTACCTCCGTGACGACCATCTTTTTGTGATACTTTGTCCGCTAGCTATTGTGTTTTATTCTTTAATTGCTAGTGCAAAAAACATGCATGCAGCGAAAGGAAAAGGTATGTGTTAACGTCAGGATCTTCTCCAACGTTCCAATTACGTAAGACGTTACGATCCTCGCAGATGCGAAACACGATAAACACTATGAGTTTGACGCCGACTTGGACCGTCGGGGATACCTTCGGCGTGAGAGTCAAGATATCGTGTTCACGAGGTTAACAATGGAGGATGTAATGTCCTAGTGTATTGAGAGTGATAATAATTCTCGAGTTGTGTGTATGTGTATATGAATGTGAACGTACATTTGTTTGTGAAGACTTAGTTGATAGGTTGTACTCTCTTTTCCGGTTTCTGCCACCCACTACCTACCTCACATTTCGATATGATGGATTCTGCCGACTGAGTGTTGTATACCCACTACTTTTGGTCTTATTTTTTGCCACGGCCGTATAATAATCTCATCCACATTAATGCATGGCGGTGTCTTAGTCAATCGCTGTCATGTTTTTTTTTCATCATTCTGAAGTCAAAGTAATAGATATTAAAAGATCCAATGGGTTAGTCCAATGAACCAACCCGGTCTCATAGGATTAAATAGAAGTAATATGGTGATTAGGCCCAGTGGCTTTCAAGGTTCAATAATGAAGGCCCAATAGATTAATTAAATAAGTAAGCCCAATTTGCTCGGCCCAAAGAGGGGAAATATCATGACCCAACATTGCCCCCTAGTTTTTTGTTGAACAGAATGTTTAATAAAAAACTATAAATTAATGGTCTATGATATTTTACTAAAGGTCCATAATGAGAAGTAATCGAAAGGTACCCGGTTATGGTTCATGAGATGAAATGAGAGGAGACCGGAGGCCCAAATCAGAAAGGCCCTGTCTGATAAGTATCTGGACCCGGAACCAAACGCTTCCCATTCAAATTCTAAATCATTACTAACATTTAATGTCTTGCCTTGTCAGACAATCGTAAATAATCACAAGATAAAAGATAAACTTTACCAATTTTGACAGTTTTACCTGCCAATTTGAACTTTGAACCTTTGAGCTTTCTCCTTCTCTCCAGAACTTCTTTCCCTCTCTCTGCGAAATCTCAAAAATGGTAGTCCTGAATACCAACCAGAGTTCTCCTCCTCGAGTGACTCCCATTAACACCGTTTCCCCCAATCCAAACCCTGATCAAGAGGGTTCGAGTTCAAATCCCCAGTCCACAGCAACCATGGGGAAGAATCCGCCCTCGATACCCTCTTTGCCACCTACTGACTTCTTTAAGGATGGGGAACAGTTTTCTCATGCCAATACCTCCTCATCGTTATTTAAAAATTGAGATCGTATCCTCCGGGACTCATTATCGATTCCTGGATATGTACGCAACAAGGGCTCCTGCTCCCGAAGAACACATGTACCATCGACCGGATGGTTGGGTCGCCGTGCCAGTTACTTTTCTCGAGAAGGGAATTCGCCTTCCCCTCCATGCCTTCGTCGTTATCCTCCTAGGGTTTATAGGAGTAGGATTTGCCCAGTTGGTTCCTAATTCCTATATCCACATTCTAGCATTCATTGCCTTCTGTCACGAACTAGGGATTTCTCCATCTGTCGACATCTTCTTCACCCTCTTCTCAGCCGGTAAATCCCGAGAACGAGGTTTCAAAATGTTGAGCAAACAGTCTCCCCGACCCAACGCCAGATTTGAGAAGAGACCCCTGATGGATACCCCTTCAAGCAACAAGGGTTGGAACGAAAAATGGTTTTTTGTTACAGGACCCGAAATCTCTTCTCTTCCTGATTGGACTATCTCTGATCGCATTTCTGCTGACTTTGGATGTAAGACCCCAACTTATTATTAATGAAATTTAATTTTCTCTATTTATTATTTTGAAATAGTAAGGGTTGATTTGATTAATGTGGATAGCTAGGGGTAAAATACGCAAAAATATTTCAAAATAAGTGAGTGGTTATAAAATATTCATTGTTGTTTGGGAATATTCGTTTGGTCGTGGAATATTCGTGATTGTCGGGGAATATTAATGACGGCCACAGCAGACCATGTGTGGGCCCCATAACTTGAGCGATTGGATGAAGAAAACGACAAATATAAGTTGTTTAAAAATAACAAATAGTAGTTATTCTGAGTTATCTTGTTAAAATACTAAATTGGTTAAAACACGATCGCATACGGTATTGCACCAATTATTGATTCTTACGTGAAGGCACTACTTAATAATGGTTACGATAATTATCGCTCAAAGATTTTATTGATTTAATAATTCTTTGCATTGATATTTTATATTACTGTTGTTTTGAATAAATTGTCATTACACAATTATTTTCCATTATCGAAGCAATAATTCATATTATCTCGAATAATATTATTGGATAACATTATTGGCAATGTCTAGAAAGTTACATACAAGGAGAGGTTTGGTCACCTAATTGCGGCGCTTGATGAAGGAGAAATCTTTATTGAAAGCCCTCTTCCTTCAGGAACCGCTCGGTTGTCAATATTGTGATTACAGAATATTATTTGTGAATAATTAATTATTGATTCATATGATAAGAAAAATATTGATTTTATGTGGATATAGATGGAGAAAATTTTAATGTGACAATTGTTGAAAATTGAAATTTTATCTTTTTACGATAAAATAATTATTTAAATATATTATTATATTTTAATAATATAATAATGGTGATATTTTTACAACGAATGTGGGATATATGAGTATATACGAGGAGGAAGAGTATTTTTGTTGCAATAAATGTTTAAAACATGTTAAATATGCCTCAATGGACCCCATTTATTGAATCGAAATTTGATTATAAATTTATAAAATCGCTTGGTTTGGATTTCGGTCAATTTTTGTTTGGAATTTGGAAAAACATTCTTCCGCAAAGTTGTAAAGAATTGAATTTCCTATAAAAAGTAGCGAGATTCAATTTTCCGCAAAAGGGCTATTTATTATGAATTATTGAAGCTCCGAAGCTCAAAATAATTGATTTTTGGAAGTTTAAAATATTTAAAATTTGAAAAACGTTTTTTGTTGTTAGTCTTGTATAGTGGGCTTTGGTTGGTGGCGATGTTGGGCAAATTAAAGTGTGCGTTGGAAAATATATATATATATATATTATTAATTTATTCAATTTTCTGCTTTGGTGTTTCTAAGCGATTTCCTATAAATAGGTGCTTAGGTTAGAATTGAAAATCACACCGTAAATCAAGTTTTCTCTTTATATTATCGAGCGTATTCTTGTGAGTATTTTGAGTATACTTTGAGTATTGCTATACTCTGATTGCAAGTTCAAGTCATAGCTTTATATCCGGTGTTTCAACTTAGAAATCTTGTCTGCTTTTTGTGTGAGGTAAGGGATTTTTTTTTTTCGTAATGATATTATTTCTTCAATATTATTATGTTGAAATATTGATCTGAAGTTTTTTTATCAAATTTGGAACTTTTGGTGTCTGAAGTTACTATTCACGTATACGGTCTTATTCACGAATCATGACACTATTCATCGAAAATGAAAAATTTTCTTTTAAGTCCAAAATATCTATTACGGATACTAGCTTTGATTGTATCCATGTTTTGATCATTCTTGAATTTTACACCATTATGATTATTTTTGAGGTATTTTTGGACGTGGATAAAACAAAGTACTAATCCTTAATCCTTAATCCTTGTCATTTTGTTTCATTGGATTCGCTTTCTTTAAAATATGTTTCATCATCCTCGACTTAAATGATGATATTATTGAATATCTTTGGCTTGAAGTGCAGCAGATGAATGATTTCAAGAAGAATATCTTTGGCACGTAGTGCAAAGATGAACATGTGTTTAGATGAATATGACCAATCGATGAATATCTTTGGCTCAGAGTGCAAAGATGAATATTTGATTCCGATATATATTGGTTGATGTTACAGGATAAAAGATAGATGATGAACTTTTAAATTCATACATGTAAGATAGTAGTTTGCATTCTCTACTTAACTCTTCTAATGAATTATTATTTCACTGCGAATATTGATTTAAAATTTGTTGTCTATTGTATTCTATTAGATTTTTCCACAATCAAGACTAACGATAATTTGTTGTATATTATCTTAGTCATAATATTCTTTATTTGGGCTAGTTGAGCTCACCCTTTTCCTTTTTGTTCCATTTTTCTTCTCAAGAGGCGAGAATATAAATGAAATGCAGCCTGGGTATGGAATGAAAGTTCTAGAGAGAGTTATTTAGTAGTCCTCACCATTTTTGTAAAATAATGTGTCAATAAATGTGATGAGGATTTATCCGAGTATAGATATTGTCTAGAAGATATTATTTGTATTCAAACTCACGCTTTTATTGTTGTAATAATAAAGTTGTAGTTGTTTCGTACATACCATGTATTGACAACTTAGAATGGGTGATGTATACCTATTTTGGGGGCGCCACGGTTGGTATCGAGCTTAGGATATGATCTCCAGGTGAGATCGGGGAATAGAACTAGGAGGAGAGACGAGTAAATCCTTCGCTAGTGTGTCCTACCTAAGCTTATTTGTTAGTTGGTCAGTATATAAGGATATTATGTGATATATTGATTTCCTTAATTAACCCTTGTTTTATGATAGTATTTGAGAATGTCGACTGAGAATATTAACAATAGAAATGAGACTGTGGAGACGCTCAGACTACCAACGACGAGGAGAACGTGCAACAAAGCAAGAATGTTCCTCCCCGTGAACAACACCACCGAAAGCGAGATGATGAACGAGGGGATGTTTAGAAGCTTTTACGCTTCACGAAAAAATCAAACGAGTGGAGACTCGTGTTCAAAATATGAGGAGGAAATGATAGCAATTCACGGGTTGTCACAAACCAAGCGATTCAAAGAGTTGGGACCACGAATTTAAGAGAAAGCTAGATCCGATCATGGCGGAAACATGGGTCAAGCAAATTACCAAGATATTTGATGTCTTGGGATGCACGGAGGAACAGAAGGTTCCATTCGCTACCTTTATGTTCCGTGGCGAGGCAGACTACTGGTGTAACGACCCCAAAATAGGTCCATTCCATCCAACCCATTCTGAGTCGCCTAATATATGGTACGAAAAATAACTACAACTTTATTACAACAATTGTCGTGCAAAATACAACAACACATATGCTGTGCGTTTGGATGCAAATATATACCAACTGTATCACGTCACAATGACACCTTACATAAAGGTATAGTCAAAAACTGTTTTATAAATTAGAATCTTTGGGAAGTGCTCAAGGAAACCTTCGTACATGGGAGGCCATGCTTTTAGGTTATGGTAGATATCATATGCCACGTAATTATCCTCGGTTGATCTAATAGACCCCAAAGAAAAAACAAGAAGATTACTATCATATTCTTCCCAATGGCGAGTCTTCTCTTGACATATCATTATCTCCACTGTCTCTAATTTGGTATTATACTCCAAACAAACACCAAGATTATATAGGTAGTGCTTGTAAATATACTCAGCAAGTGGATGAGCACAACCATGTCTTATGATAACACGAGTTTGTATGTCATTAGACATCTTGTATGATAGTGACAAAACACCCTTCCAAGTTAAATTCACCTCACCCTCAACATCTATAGACCACCACTCTATTCCTCGCTATTCCCCGCCGCTCGACCCAAATACACTTTTATTACCCGAAAGGAATTGTGAAACAAAAGGGTGAGCACAACTAAATCAATAAAGAATATTATGACTAAAGATAAATAAATTATCAATAGTCTTCATCAAGAATGAATCGTAGATTTAGAACATATGGTAGATGATAAAACTTTTCAACCATAGTTGCAAATGAACGAAAGCGATCCATTAAAAGAGTCAAATAGACTATAAAGTCTATTGTCTTCTCCACGTTAAAAGTCCACCAACAATATTTTATCCTCGTAACATCAATCAACAGCCCTTTCCATAATCATATGAATAACTCATAATCATAATTGTGATTCTAAATTCCTCTTCTCATCCGGAGACGAAGATAATTTTCATCACCGCCTTTACCGAAAACATCAAATATCATGGTTATACCAAATCACAGCCTCGCTCATAATCATACTTAATAAATTCATCTTTTTGCCACACGTCAAAGATATTCATCAAGAGTTCATCTTTACACTACTGAGCAAAGATATTCAACAACAGTCATCATCTTTGCATTACGAGCCAAAGATATTCATCAATAATTCCTTACGAAGCTAAAGATATTCAACAACAGTCATCTTTGCATTACGAGCCAAAGATATTCATCAATAATTCATCTTTTACTACAAAAGCAAAGATATTCAATAACAAAGTTATCTTTGCACAACGAGCCAAAGATATTCATATATCAAAGAAATACATAATCATTTCGAAGTTATATAACAATAATTATAACCATGTTGAATAATTCACCTTCAGCACTTAAGCTAAAAATATTCAATTGTAAATTCAATGGTCATGATCATACCAAATAACAATTCAACTTTTGCACTATCGGCCAAAGAGAACCTATGGTCACGATCATACCAATAATCTACCCATCTTTACACTCAAGTCAAAGAGAAATATCATCATTAGGGTTATAAGAATGTTATGTAAAATAATATAATCAAAACATGGTTTTAATTTCAAGAGTAAGATTCATAAATCAACGATAATTTAGTTAGAAAAAGAAACCAATTTTATTGTGAATAGTACCTGTGAATAAGAACTCGTGAATAAGAACTCATGAATAAGAACTCATGAATAGTAACTCGTGAATAAGAACTCATGAATAGTAAATCCTCAATAAGTAACTCGTGAATAAGTAACTCATGAATAAGAACTCGTGAATAGTAACTCATGAATAAGACTCATGAATAGTACTTCAGATTCAGACATAAGACCGTATACGTAAATAATGTCATATACGTAAATAGTATTATATACATGAATAATGTCATGATACATAAATAGTACCAGATCGTGAATAAGTAACCCCACTCAAAAAGATAGAAATTCCACAAAAACATCTTCACGCTTCATGAATAGTACTCGTGAATAGTAACTCGTGAATAAGAAACTCATGAATAAGAACTCGTGAATAGTAACTCGTGAATAAGTAACCCCGACATGAAAAATTTCCAAATTTGATAAAATTTCCAACCAATATTTCAAAGATAATGATATTGAAGAAATAATATCATTACGAAAAAATAATATCCCTTACTATCCCTTACAATCCTTACCTCAAAAGAAAAAGACTTCTACATCGGATATCTGATATGACGTCAAGAAAACTTGTCTTGATGAATATCAACTCACCAAGTATCTAAATATTCACAAAATACACTCAATAATCTAGAGAAAAAAGAGAGTGCTTAAGCAACTGGTTCTAAGGGAGGAGAACGACCACCACCATTATATATCTTTAAATACGAAAAAGAGGGACATATCACCAAACCGCCTACAACAGCTTCAAGGTATGCTATAATTATGGAAAGGAAGGACATATCGCTTCGAGATTGTATGCGGTAATAAACCTAGTTCAATGGGACGGTGACTCAAAAGATCCGTCCCCGAAAGTCAAAATCAACGATTCCAGGAAGAAATATTTGTTGTGATCGGTCAAAATGCGATGAACCCAAACGAGGTTATCACGGGTAAGCTATTTATAAATTCTCATGCGAAGTTTATACCTTACTTGACACCTGCAGTCTACCCATTCATTTATCTCTCCTGCATGTGCTCAACGCTTAAACTTGACTCGGAGAAATTAGACTTTGACCTATCTCGTGAAAACTCCGTTAGAGTAACTTTCATCACATCCAATCGCTTATAAATCTTGTTTGATTCAAGTTGGCACCATCACCTTACACATTGACCTTATTTCTTTAAAAATACTTGTTTTGATGTGATTTTAGGGATTGATTGGTTAACTACTCATCATGCCAAAATTGATTGTTTTAAGTAAGGTTGTTAGTTTTCATATTCCTAACCAACCTGTTGTATTTAATTCAAGCAACTAAACCATTAAAATCAATCATCGTCATATCTAATCATAAAGCTATTCGTTTATTGAAAAACGGATGTCAAGCTTTATTAGCCCATGTTATGGATTTGAATAAAGACACGTCAAATTTGAATAATATTCCATTGTTATTGACTTTCTTGACGTATTTCTGAAGAACTTCCTGGCTACCCCCGAACGTGAAGTTGAATTCTTTATTGATCTTGAACTCCGGTACAAAGCCCATTTCTAAAACCCCATATCGAATGGCTCTATTGAACTTCAGAGTTAAAGGTCCAACTACAGAATTGTTGGACATCGGTTTCATTCGTCCCTAGTACATCTCCTCGGGGTGCTCCTGCTTTATTCGTAAAGAAGAAAGACGGAGAGTATCGACTTTGTATTGACTATCGGAATTGAACCATGTCACCATCAAGAATAGGTATCCTCTACCTCATATTGATGACTTGTTTGACCAGATTGCAAGGCACAATTCTTTTCAAAAATCGATCTTAGCTTACGGATATCATTAATCAAGATTAGAACTAAGGATATTCCAAAGACCGCCTTGAAACTCGGTATGGGCATTATGAATTCTTAGTCATGTCTTTCGGACTAACTAATGCTCCTGCGCTTTCATGGATATGATGAACCGAGTATTCAAGGAATATTTGGATCAATTTGTTGTTGTCTTTATTGATGACATCCTCATATATTCCAAAAGTCGTGAAGATCATGAGCACCATTTGAAGTCGGCACTCCAAAGGCTTCGTGAAAACAAACTATATGCCAAATTGAA
This sequence comes from Panax quinquefolius, assembly GCA_020205615.1. Classification (NCBI taxonomy): domain Eukaryota; kingdom Viridiplantae; phylum Streptophyta; class Magnoliopsida; order Apiales; family Araliaceae; genus Panax; species Panax quinquefolius. The sequence continues at coordinate 11,465,214 of CM035172.1, read as the reverse complement.
GAAATGCGAGTTACGGCGAGGAAGTAGCATTTCTTGGGCACGTGTGTCAAAACATGGAGTATCCGTGGACCCGGGAAGATTAAAGCAATACAAAGTTGGAGCAACCGAAGTTCGGCGGATCAAAGTACGTAGCTTTCTCGGGTCTAAATGGTTATTATCGGAGATTCGTGGAAGGGTTTTCTTGAATCGCTACTCCATTAACTCAAATCTAACTCCTAAGGATACACAATTCGTTTTCGGAGCGAAGAATGCGATAAGAGTTTCCAAGAGCTTAAGAGGAGACTTATTTCTAAGACTGTTTCTAACAATACCATCCGGTTCGGATGGATTTGTTATCTACAAATGATGCTTCGTGCAAAGGGTTGGGATGTGTTCTCATGCAACGGGAAAGTCATAAGATATGCCTCATGACAACTTAAAGAGTATGAGAGGAATTATCCTACTCATGATCTAGAGTTAGCGGCATAAAGTGCTCGTTTTACATAAAGATATGGAGGTCAGAAGGCCCCGAATTTTATGAATAAAAGTATTCAATTTTTCTTATAATTACTATTCAAGAAATGGTTAAATTGATAAAAGTTAAAGTTAAGGGTGATATATATAATTTTTTCAAAATAAGCAAGTGGTTATAAAATACTCATTATTGTTTGGATTATTCGTTTGATCGTGGAATATTCTTTCCGTCTTGAATATTCGTGACGACAAGCGACCATTTAGGGCCCCATAATGTAATAACTGCTTGGATGAAGAAAACGACAAAAGTGAGTTTTTATAAATAACAAAAGTAATTGTTACCGTTAACAACATCTGTTGGAATACCCGGGTGGGTAAAGTAAAATGTAATACGCGTTGTTGCACAATAGAATACCAGTATTGCACCAATTATCGATTCTACGTAAAAGACACTACTCAATAATGGTTACGATAATTATTTGCTCAAAGATTTTATTGATTTAATAATTGTCATTGCGTTGATATTTTATATTATCGTTGTTTCAATAAATTGTCATTACACAAGATTTTCAATTATCTGAGCAATAATTCATATTATCTCAATAATATTATTAGAAAACATTATTGGCAATGTCTAGAAAGTTCTGCTCTAAGGAGAGGTTTGGTCACCTAATTGCTAGCGCGTCGAAGAGAGATCCTTATTGAAAGCCCCTCTTTCCGAGGACCTACCGTCATTAATATTGTGATTATGTAATATTATTTGTGAATAATTAATTATTGATTTTTATGATGAGGAAAATATTTATTTTATGTGGACATAGATGGAGAAAATTTTAATGTGACAATTGTTGAAAATTAATATTTTGTCTTTTTTCGATAAAATAATTTATTTAAATATATTATTTTAATAATATATTAACTGTGATATTTTTATAATAAATGTGGAATATATGAGTATATGAGGAGGAAGAGTATTTTTGTGGTAATTGTAAGACCCCAAATTATTAATAAATAAAATTTATTTTCCTCTATTTATTATTTTGAAATAGTTATGGGTAAAATACGCAAATATTTCGAATAAGCAAGTGGTTATAAAATATTCATTATTGTCGGAGAATATTCGTTTGGTCGTGGAATATTCGTATCGCTTGGGAATATTCGTGCGATTTGCAGCTAGCTTTTATGGGCCCCATAACTTGAAAGCGATTGGATGAAGAAAACGACAAATATAAGTTGTTTATAAATAATTGGCGTAGTTATTACAATATCATCATTGGAATACCTTATGGTTTAAAACACACTAATACGCCGTTGTTGAGCAAGAAGCACCAGGTATTGCACCAATTATTGATTCTTACGTAAGAAGGCACTACTCAATAATGGTTACGATAATTAATCGCTTCAATATTTTATTGATTTAATAATTCTTTGCGTTGATATTTTATATTCGTCATTGCTTCAATAAATTGTCATTACACGGATTTTCAATTATCGAACAATAATTCATATTATCCGAATAATATTATTAGAAAACATTATTGGCAATGTCTAGAAAGTTCTGGCTCTAAGGAGAGGTTTGGTCCTAATCATACGCCAAGAAGAGAGAGATCCTTATTGGAAAGCCCTCTTTCCTGAAACTACTGGTTGCATCAAGATCGTGATTCTGTAATATTATTTGTGAATAATTAATTATTGATTTATATGATGAGGAAAATATTGATTTTATGTGGATATAGATGGATAAAATTTTTAATGTGACAAGTGTTGAAAATTAATATTTTATCTTTTTCTCGATAAAATAATTCATTTAAATATATTATTTTAATAATATATTAACTATGATATTTTTATAATGAATGTGGGATATATGAGTATATGAGGAGGAAGAGTATTTTGTGGCATTAAATGTTTAACACATATTTTGTGTGTTGGTGGACACAATTATTAATTCTAAATTTGATTATAACTGTAAAAATCGCTTCGCTTATGGATTTCGGTTAATTTACTTTGGAATTTGGAAAACTTCCTTCTACAAAGTTGTAGATAATGGAATTTCCTATGGAAAATCATGAGTTTAGAATTTTTCTAATAAAAGAGCTATTTATTATGAATTATTGAAGTTCCAAAGTTCAAATAATTGATTTTTGGGAGTTTTAATTAATTATTTTGAGAAAAACGTTTTGGTGAGTTTGTGAACCTCATTTAACATGTCTTATGGCTGAAATCAGATTTCAAAGGTGGGCTAAGGAATTTTGTTTATAAATAATATTATTATATTCAATTTTCTACTTTTTGTGTTCTAAGCAATTTCCTATAAATAGGGTCTTGGGTTAGAATTGAAAATCACACCGTAAATCAAGTTTTCTCTCTATATTATCGAGCGTATTCTTGTGAGTATTTTGAGTATACTTTGAGTATTGCTATACTGATGCAAGTTCAATTCATAGCCTATATCCTGTTTCAACTAAGAAATCTTGTCTTTCGAGGTAAGTGGATGTTATTTTCTTCTCAAATGATATTATTTCTTCAATATCATTATCTTTGAAATATTGGTTGGACTTTTTATCAAATTTGGAACTTTTTCATGCTCTGGGGTTACTATTCATGAGTTACTATTCACGAGTTACTATTCACGAGTACTATTCATGAAGCGTGAAAGATGTTTTTTTGGGAATTTCTATCTTTTGGTGTGAGATTCTTATTCACGATATCTCATGACTATTCACGATATCTGACTATTCACGATACTCGCACTATTCACGAATACGACACTATTCAATCGAAAAATAAAATTTTTTCTTTTAAATACAAAATATCTATTCTCGGATACTAGCTTTGATTGATCCATGTTTTGATCATTCTTGAATTTTACACCCTATAATTATTTTTTGAGGTATTTTTGGATCGTGATAAAACAAAGTACGAATCCTTAATCCTTAATCCTTGTCATTTTGTTTCAATCGGATTCGCTTTTTAAAAATATTTTTCATCATCTTCATCCTTAAATGATGATATTATGGAATATCTTTGGCCCTGTAGAAACAAAGATGAATGATTTCAAGAATATCTTTGGCCGTAGTGCAAAAGATGAACAGTGTTTAGATGAACATGACCAATCGATGAATATCTTTGGCAGAAGTAGTGCAAAGATGAATATTTGATTCCGATATTTATTGATTGATGTTACAGGATAAAATATCGACGATGAACTTTTAAATTCATATATAGAAGATAGTAGTTTGCATTCTCTACTTAACTCTTCTAATGAATTGTTGTTCCACCGCAATTGTTGATTTAAAACTAGTTGTCTATTGTATTCTATTAGATTTTTCCCTGTTGGAGACTAACGATAATTTGTTGTATATTATCTTAGTCATAATATTCTTCTTGGGCTAGTTTAGCTCACCCTTTTCCTTGTTGTTCCATTTTTTTTTCTCGTGAGGCGAGAATATACGAGTACTAGTCGAGGTATGGAATGAAGGTTCTGAGAGAGTTGTTTAGTAGTCCTCACCATTTTGTAAAATAATGTATCAATAATTATGATGGGGATTTATTTGCGTGTGGATATTATGCAGATGGCAATATCTCGTATTTAAACTCACAGCTTATATGTTGTAATAATAAAGTTGTAGTTATTTATGTACCATGTATTTAGCGACTTCGTAATGGGTTGGATGGAATGGACCTATTTTGGGGCGCCACAGTTGGTATCGAGCCATAAAGAAGAGAGCCCCGAGCCTCTCACTTGGTGACTTCACATGGGGATGCACCGCCGCTCTCCGTAGGGACCTTGCCGTTTGCAAGGCAAACCGATAGTACCATTGTGAGGTCTCAGTGGTTGAAGCACCATGAGGGTCACGGTTGGTATCGAGCTTAGGGATATGATCTCCGGCGAGAGATCGGGAATAGAACTAGGAGGGAGAGACGAGTAAATCCTTCGCTAGTGTGTCCTACCTAAGCTTATTTGTGGTTGGTCATAATATAGGGTATTATGTGATTTGTTAATTTATTTAATTAACCCTTGTTTTATGATAGTTTTTAAGAATGGTCACGAGAACGTTAACAATGGAGTAAATGAGACCGCAGCATGATGCATGTATTTTACCAACGAGGAGAACGTGCAACAGTGGCAATGTACCTCCCATGAAACAACAATTTGAGCGAGATGATGAACGAGGGATGTTTGAAGCTTTTTGCGCTTCATGCAAAATCGATTTAGGAGACTCGTGTTCAAAATATAGGAGAAAATGATAGCAATTCACGGGTGGTCACGAATGCAAGCGATTCAAAGAGTCGGGACCACCGAGTGCAGGTAAAGCCGGATCCGATTAAAGCGAGACGTGGTCAAACAAATTATCAAGATATTCGATGTCTTGGGATGCACAGAGAACAGAAGGTTCCATTCGCCACCTTTATGTTCCGTGGCGAGGCAGACATTGGTGGGAATCAGGAAGCGTACTCCATCCAAATTCGCACTCAAAGCATGTCACGGAGACGTTTGAAATAGCTTCAATGACAAGTACTTCCACGAAAGTATTCGTCGTATGAAGGAAGTGGAGTTTATTAGACCGAGCGAGAATAACATGATTTGTCCCAAAGATGAGGCGAGATTCATGGAGTTATCCAGTTCAGCACCTCATTTGGTGGAGAATGAGGAACGATGACGCGGATGTTTCGAGAGGTTTGAAACCCCTAGATACGTCGAGATCTCATTTCTCATAAATTTTCTCTATTCGAGATGTTGTCAATGGGGCTCAGTTGTTAGGCGAGATAACGAGTACGTTCAACCGAGGGACCATAACAAGGATCATATCAAGATAAGCGGTCATCGAATAACGATAACCAATGGAGAAAGAAGAATACGAATAAAAGCGGTAACCACTCCGTGGTAATCGTGGCCATGAAAATAGAAGAAGCGAGTCGGAGGAGATTTTAAAAGAGGAGATTTAACGACCATGTGAAGACGACAAGATCGTCAAACAATTGGTTCCAAGGAGGAGAAAGACCACCTATCAGTATGTTAAAAATCTGGAAAAGGGAGGGACATATCAAACCGCCCACAACAGCTTTTAGGTATGCTATAATTGTGGAAAGAAGGACATATCGCTTCGAGATTAGACGATATCGAAACCATTCCAATGGGAATGGTGACTCAAAAGGATGTCCCGTAAAAGTCAAAGTCAACGATTCCCGAAGAGGCGTTTGTCGTGGCCAGGTCAAAATGCGAGGAACCCAAACGAAGTTAAGACGGGTTAGTTAATTATAAATTCTTGCGAAGTTTATACCTTACTAGATACCCGTTTCTACCCATTCTTTTATCTCTCTTGCTTCATACCAACGTTTGAACTTGACTACGGAGAAATTAAATTTTGACCTATCTGTGGAGACTCCATTAGGAGAAACTTTCATTACATCCGTTGTTTAAAAATCTTGCTTGATTCAGGTTGGCACTATCACATTACCTGTTAACCTTATTTCTATAGAGATATTTGCTTTTGATTTGATTTTAAGGTTAACTACTCATCATGCCGAAATTGATTACTTTCGTAAGGTTGTTAGTTTTCATATTCCTAAGAAACCTGTTATTCGAATTCAAGCAATCAAACCATTGTAGTCAAACATTTTTATATCAAGCCATGAAGTCATTCGTTTATCACGGATGTCAAGTTTTCTTAGTCCATATTATGGATTTGAATAAAGACACGTCAGATTTGAATAATATTCCTGTTGTTATTGATTTTTCCCGACGTATTTCTGAAGAATTTCTTGGTTTACTCTCAAAGATCGATATTAAATTTTGTATCGACTTTGAACCCTAGATAAAACTCATTTCTAAAATCTCATATCGAATGGCTCCTATTGAACTTCAGAGTTAAAATTCAACTACGAATTTGGTACCGAGCCTTTATCTGGTGACTTCCTTTGTGGAATGCAATCAAAGCGAGACTCTCCGTAGGGAACACCATATTCGCGCGATAGTAAATCGATAGGTGTCATTGTAACGTCTATCCAAGGTTGGGATATGAGTCACAGATTGAGAACAACCTAAGTCGGTAATCGAAATACGTAGCTTTCAGGCTTAGTTGGTTATTATCGAGAGATTCGTTGAAGGATATTCTCGAATTGCTATTCCATTAACGCAATTGACTCGTAGAGATACAAAATTCGAATGGAGCAAAGAATGTGGGAAGAGCTTCAAGAACTCAAGAGAGAGACTCATTTCAAAGACATGTTCTCGACCATGCCATCCTCGAAAAGTTTAACGTGGTAGGCGACGTGTTGAAGATGGTAAGATCGTATATAAGACGAAAGAAATTGATATTGTCAAAGACTAATTTCAGATAATTTACAAATAATAGAGATGGAGATGAAAACTCAAGGTACCCACGCGATGATATACAAGTATAATCGACTTTAATCGATAAAGTTAAAGTTGTTCAAGCTACACACCGGAGCTGATGAATTTGAAGAAAGAGGTGCAAGAAGTTGTTATGTAAGACCCCAGCTTTTATAAATAAAGATGAATTTTTCTATAAATATTATTTTTGAATATTATGGAATAAATTTGATATAATGTTATAGTTGTGGGTAATATTTATAAATTTTGCAAAGTATGCAAGTTGTTATAAAATATTCGTTTGGTTGGGAATATTCTTTTGTTAGGAATATTCGCATAACTACTCAATCATTGGTGGACCCATTACTGTAATTATTGTCGGATTGAGAAAACGACAAAAATATTTTATAAAAATAACTACGGAGGTGTTACCGTTAAAACTGTTGAACTACCCGGTGGTAAAAAATACAATGAATACGCGTGGTTGCATAGAAGACACTACGATTGATTATTGATGCTTACGTGAGAAGTCACCACCTATGCTCAATTATTACTACAATAATTCTTTGCGATCATATCTCTTATATTATTGATTCAATTATTGTCACAAAGATCATCCGTATATATATGTTATAGTATTAAATCAATAATTGAGACGACAAGTTATAAATGATTAATAATTGTTGAAAGATTAAATATGTGTTAATGAAAAAAAAATGATTTGTGGTAAGTTTGATTATTTTATGGGGGCTTATATGTCATCATTTAAGAGTCTCTTCACAATAGTATTTACCTTCATCAATAGTAATTACCTTCTTCACAATTGTAATTACCCTTGTGAATAGTATTTACCTTCACATCGATAGTAATTACCTTCAAATAGTAATTACCCTTGTGAATAGTATTTACCTTCGTCAATAGTATTTACCTTCGTTAATAGTAATTACCTTTACCAGACGTCGAACCACTTGTCGCTTTCACATTACGAGCATCGAACCACTTGTCGTTTCACATTACAAAGGCCAAACCACTTTTCTTTCTTTCACATCATTAGTCGTCAAGCCACTTGCCTTTTCACACTCTAGGCAGGTGCTAAAAGCTAGAAATCTTCTATAAATAGAGGCCTAGGGCTTCATTATTTTTCACGAATTCATTCAAGCTATAGAGAGAAAGTATAGAGAATAAGAGAGAAAGAAGAAGAGTATTTTGTTACTACTACTTCAAGTAGATTCAATCTCCTACCAAATGTAAGGGGTGTTATTCTTTCTTATTCATGAAGAGAATCGTTGTTATTCCATCGCTTATTATTCTCATTGGAATAACTTTTGATAATGTGGTTTACCCTATACTTGGTGACATTCTTCTATTATTCATTGGAACATCCTCGCTCACTGTGTTTTTACACCTGGACCGTTCCGTCTTTTATTATTTTGTTGGAACATCCTGCTCGTGTTTTTACACCGGACTGGTTCCGCTCTTTATTATTCTGTTGGAACATCCTCGCTCGCATGTTTTTACACCGGACTGGTTCCGCTCTTTATCATTCTGTTGGAATATCCTATCTCGTGTGTTTTACACCGGATCCGGTTCCATCTTTATTATTCTCGTTGGAACATCCGTCTTGCGCGTGAATTTCACCGACCGGTTCCGTTATTTATTATTACATTGGAATAACTCGCTCATGCAAGGCTCTATCGCATGCATGGTGATTTCTTTTGTTATTCCATTCTTTATTATACCCAAATTGGTTAAAACTTTGACTTCTATACTCCATGAAATTAGTGGAATATCCTTGATATTTGCATTTCATCCAAAGATCTTTCATCATGAAAATATTCTTCCGATCATTCTTGAATTTTACTCTACAAAACAAAGATCATGTTGATAATTTGGACGTTAATAATTCTGGATAAAATAATTCTTGAACTTGTTTTATTGAATTCTTATATCATTGTCATCATCCTCATGTTTATATTTTTAAAGTCATCTGTGGCACAGTAGTGCATAGATGGACTTGGTATGATTATGACCGTGACTATTCGGTGTAATCATGACCGTAAGGTTACAAATGATGTGGTAAAAATCACTCGCCAGTAGTAGTGCATTGATGGACAAGCTTGTTGGCATGATCACGACCATTAATGAATACACAAATATTCTCGGCCCGTAGTGCATGAATAATTGTGGTCGTGATACTAAAGAATATCCTTGGCCGTAGTGCGGGGTGATTCGATGATGTGGAATATTTATTAAAGTCGAGTCTCAAATATAACAAAGATGATGAAAAACCTTTTAAAACCTAAAAGATAGTAGACTTTTATTTTCTACTTGACTCTTTTTAATGGATTGCATATTCACCTGCAGCTTAAACCGGTTGTCTATTGTATTTTATCGGTTTAACATTGTTGAAGACTATTGATAATTTATTCTCGCATTATCTTAGTCATAATATTTCTTCTTTAAGCTAGTTGAGCTCACCCTTTCTTTCACTTTTTCTTCTGGAAATGAGAATATAAATTTGGGGACGAGCCGGGAAACGAGTGATGGTCCCGAAGATAAGATTAGTAGTCTTCACTATTCGTGTGAAATAAGTGTGATAATAATTGTAATGAGGACTCCTTTTTTGAGTTTGTATAATATCTAGTAGACGATATTTGTATTTAAACTCACGCTTTATGTCGTATTGTATACCACGCTTATGTTAGTAAGTTGTATTTAAATTTCATACCACGTAAGTGGCGACCCAAGATGGGTGATGTATACCTAATTTTGGGGGCGCCACAGTTGGTATCGAGCTTAGGATATGATCCCCGCTAAGATCGAGAATAGTACTAGGAGGGAGAGAGAAATACCTTCGCTAAGTATGACCTACCTAAAGTTTATGTGCTATTTTATTGGTTGGTCGTAAGATAGGGATAATTTGTTACATGTCAATTAACCTTTTGTTTTGTGGCGATTCTAAAATGACATCCGAGAATGTTGAGAATAAGAATGGAGCGCAGCGATCATTGATTCACCACATATCAATAATTAGGATAATGTGCATCGTGAAGGCGACAATCCTCATGCAAACAACAACACCGACCAAATGATGAATGATCAAATATTCGTGAGGCTTTATGCAATTTATGCAACAAAGAAAGTAGAACGACTCTCGCCCAAAACGTGAGGTGAAACACGGAAAACTCTCAAGTGCCACCGCTAAACAATTCAAGGAGCCGGGACCACCGGAGTTTAAGGAAAGCCAAAACCACTTCCGCGGAAGCATGGATAAAGCAGATTACAAGATATTTGATGTCTTGAGATGCTCCGAGGAGCAAAAGGTTCCATTTGGCGCTTTTATGTTGCGGCGGAGGCAGATTACTAGTGGGAATCCAGAAAAAGCGTACTCAACCTCATTGTCTTCAAGATATCTTGGGAGAAGTTCCAGAGTCGTTTCAACGACAAATACTTTCCCGAAAGTATTCGCCATACGAAGGAGGTGGAATTTATCAAGTTGGAACAAAACAATATGACCGTGTCGCAATACGAGGCAAAATTTGCGGAGTTATCACTTGTTTCGTCCCCTTGGTGGATAATGAAGAGAGAATGGCGTGAATGTTTTAAAGAGGTTTGAAGTCGGGAGATACGCCAACATCTTATTTCTCATAAACCGTGTTTGTATTCGAGATGTTGTAAATAGGGCTCGCTTAGTGGAACGCGATAATGAGTCAACACAACTAAAAGAGAGCGAATGGCAGAAAATTATAATACCAATGAGTAGTAGTCATCGAGCGGTGACAACAAGCGTGGAGGGAATCAACAGGCGATATGGTAACCACTTTGGGTAATCGTGGCAAAAACAATAAGAATGGACATTTCAAGAAACGGAGATTCAACAATGGTAGAAAGACGTCAAAGACCAAAGACCCATTGTTAAGGAAGGAGAAAGACCACCTATCATATGCTTCAAATGCGAGGAGAGGACACATCACCAAATCAAGGCGTACATGCCGTCAAAAGCATGTTATAATTGTGGAAGAGAAGGTCACTTAGCTCGATTTTGTCGTTTATGAAGACAAATTCAGCTAGGAGGATGGAGGCACCAAAGGCCATCCCGTAAAATTCAAACCGGAAGTCTAAGGAGAAGCGTTTGTTGTGACCTCCCAAAGAGCAAGGAATCCGAATGAGGTCATCACGGGTAAGCTTATCATAAACTCTAATGAAGTCTATACTTTATTTGATAATTTGCCTCTACCCATTCTTTTATTTCTCCTACTTGCGCCATCGATTAAATTTGACTCAGGAAAAATTAGACTTTGACTTATCTATGGAAACTCCGTTGGAGAGAAACCTTCATTACATCCAATCGCTTATAAGTCTTGTTTGGTTCAAATCGGTACCTCACATTACCCACGTCGATCTTATTTCATTAAAATACTTGCATTTGACGTGATTCTAGGGATTGATTGGTTAACTACTTATCATGCAAAATTGATTGTTTTCGTAAGGTTGTTAGCTTTCATATTCCTAATCAACCTATTATGCGAATTCAAATGACCAAACCATTAAAATCAATCACGGTCATCTCAAGCCATAAAGCTATTCGCTTATTGAAAAACGGATGTCAAGCTTTCTTAGCTCATGTCACAAATTTAAACAAAAATACGCCAATTTTGAACGATATTTCTATTGTTAATAAATTTTCCGACGATTCTTCAAGAACTTCCCGCCTACCCCGAGCTTGAAATTGAATTTTGTATCAACCTTGAACCCGTACAAAACCTATTTCCAAAGCCCCATATCGAATAGGCTCTATCAACTTCGTGAGTTAAAGACCCAACCGCAGGAATTGTTAGACATCGGCTTTATTCGTCCCCAGTATTCCTTGGGGTGCTCCTGCTCTATTCGTGAAGAAGAAAGATGGGAGTATGCGACTTTGTATTGATTATCGGGAGTTGAATCATGTCACCATCAAAAATAGGTATCCATTGCCACGTATTGATGACCTGTTTGACCGATTACAGAAGGAGCCAAATTCTTTTCAAAGATTGATCTTCGTTCCGGATATCACCAATTGAAGATTAGAACCACCGACATTCCAAAGACGGCCGTAACTCCTGCGGGCATTATGAATTCCTAATCATGTCCTTTGATTGACTAATGCTCCTCTCGCCGCTTCATGGATATGATGAACCGAGTATTCAAGGAATATTTAGATCACTTTGTGGTCGCCTTTATTGATGACATCCTTATTTATTCCAAAAGCCGTGAAGATCGTGAGCAACACTTGAGGTCGACACTCCAAAAGCTTCGTGAATATAAGCTTTATACCAAGTTGAAGAAATGCGAGTTCGGCTCAAGAAGTAGCATTCCTTGGCACGTGGTATCAAGTCATGGAATATCTGCTGACCCAAAGAAAGATCAAGCTATTCAAAGTCGGGAACAACCTAAATCGATGACCAAAGTACGTAGTTTTCTCGGTTTAAATTGGTTATTATCGGAGATTCGTGGAAGGATTTTCTCGAATCGCTACTCCATCGACTCAAATTGACTCGAGAAAGATACAAAGTTCGGTTGGAGCGAAGAATGTGAGAAGAGTTTTCAAGAACTCAAGAGGAGACTTATTTCAAAGACTGCTCGACAATACCATCCGGCCTCGAGAGGATTTGTCATCTACAAAGATGCTTCGAGCAAAGGGTGGGATGTGTTCTTATGCAACATGGAAAAGTTATAGCCTATGCCTCATGACAACTCAAAGAATATGAGAGGAATTATCCTACTCATGATCTAGAGTTGGCAAATGTTGTCTTCAGACTTAAAATTTGGAGGCATTACTTGTATGGGGAGAAAGTGGAGATCTTTACGGATCATAAAAGCCTCAAATATTTCTTCACTCAAAAGGAACTCAACATGCGACAACGACATTGGCTTGAACTGTTGAAAGATTATGATCATACCATCCAATACCATCCTCGAAAAGCGAACGTGGTAAATGACGATTGAGTAAAAATCATATGCAAGTACGAAAAGCGATATTGTCAACGCAAATGCCCATTTTGTGTGACTTGCAAAGGATGGAGATAGAGTTAAAGACTCCAGGTGAACGCATGTGATGATAATGAGTATACGAGTAGAATCGACTTTAATCGATAAAGTTAAAGTCGCTTGCTACCGACCGGCACGAGCGATGCGATGAGGAAGAAAGTGCAAGAAGGTGCTATACCGAAGCAAGAATCGATGAAGAAGGAATACTTGAGTCAACTCCAGACTTTGTGTTCCTAACGACCCCGATTTAAAGTATAATATCATGATGGAGGCGCACAACACACCATTTGCAATCCATCTCGGGAGTACCAAAATGTATCATTATATTCGCCATATACATTTTGGTGGAGCAATATGAAGAGAGAGATAACGCTGCTTATCTCAAGGTGTCTAACTTGTCAACGAAGTTAAAGCGAGAGCATCAAGTACCAAAAGGTCCATTGCAACCACTTGAAATTCCGTAATGGAAGTGGGAGCACATTACCATGGATTTCGTTACTGGATCTTCCTAAGGTTTCTCAAGGCATTGATGCGATATGGGTCATTGTTGATAGATTGACCAAGTCTCGCTTTCATTTCTTACCGATACGAGAAACTTATACACTTGAACGCCTTGCTCAGATATATACATAAACGAGATTGTAAGATCGCATGGTATCTTACAAAGATCCATAGTTTCGATCGAGACCCAAGATTCACTTCACGATTTTGGGTTAGTTTGCAAAAAGCTATGGGCACAGACTTACGATTTAGCTCGGATATCATCCTCGATTTGGACGGACAACCGAGAGGACTATTCAAACTCTTGAAGATCTATTAAGACTCGTGTGTCCTTGATTTCAAGGGAGTTGGGACAAGTTCTTACCATCGGTGGAGTTTTCCTATAACAACAGCTATATCGTTAAGTATCGGCATGGCTCCATTCAAGCATCAGATGGAAGAAAGTGTCGCTTCTCCAAGATCTTTGGGATGAGGTGGGTGAAGCAACGTTGTTGGGACCAGAGTTGGTACGATGACTACGAAAAAAGATTCAAACGATCCGGCAACGATAAAAACCTCACAAAATCGACAAAGAGTTATGCCGATCTTCATCGAAAGGACGTGGAATTCGATATAGGAGATCATGTGTTGTTAAGAGTTGCTCCATGGAAAGGAGTTACAAGATTTGGAAAGAGAGGAAAACTTAATCCTCGATTCATCGGTCCATTTTAATCCTCGATCGAGTAGGGCTGTGGCCTATAGACTGCTTTTTACCGCCAAATATGTCCCGTGTTCATAACGCTTTTCACATATCTATGTTACGTAAATATGTGAAAGACCCGAACCATATTATTGAAAGTAGAACCTACGAAATAAGCGGAAGATTTGACATATAAAGAGGTTCCTGCTCAAATTTTGATAAGAAGGAACATATTCTACGCCCAAGGTTATACCTCAAGTCAAAGTTTTGTGGAGGAACCACGATGTTGAGGAAATGACTTGGGAGTTAGAATCAATGAAATCAAGGTATCCTTACCTCTTCTCGACATACCAGTATCGCACCTAAATTTCGAGGGCGAAATTTCATAAGAAGGGGAGGTTATAAGACCACAGCCTTTTAAATAAAGATGAATTTTTCTATAAATATTATTTTTGAATATTATGGAATAAATTTGATATAATGTTATAGTTGGGGTAATATTTATAAATTTTGCAAAGTATGCAAGTTGTTATAAAATATTCGTTTGGTTCTGGAAATATTCTTTTGTTAGGGGAATATTCGCACAACTACAATCATTGGTGGACCCCTACAATGTAATTATTGCTTGATTGAGAAAACAACAAAAATATTTTATAAAAATTGTGACGCCCCCAAAATTAGGTATACGTCACCCATCTTGGGTCGCCACTTACATGGTACATAAATTCAAATACAACTTACTAATATAACTGTTGTGTACAATACGACATAAACCGTGAGTTTGAATACAAATATTGTCTACTAGATATTATACAAACTCAAAAGGAGTCCTCATTACAACTATTATCACACTATTTCACGTAATAGTGAGGACTACTAATGCTATCCTCTCGACCATTACTGCTCCCCGACTGTCGTCTCCAAATTTATGTTCTCATTTCCTCAAGAGAACAAAGAAAGAAAGGGTGAGCTCAACTAGCCCAAGAAGAAATATTATGACTAAGATAATGCGTAATAAATTATCATTAGCCTTCAACAAAGATGTTAAACCGATAAAATACAATAGACAACCAGCTTTAATCATAAATGAATAAGCAATCCATTAAAAGAGTCAAGTAGAGAATAAAGTCTACTATCTTTTAGGTTTTAAAAGGTTTTCATCAATTTTTATCACGAGACTCACTTTTAATAATAAAACCACCACATCTAATCATCCTCGTACTACCTGGCCAAGGATTTTCATCAAATTATCAATGGTCACGACTATACCGAATCACCCCGGTCATAATCATACTAAAAACTATCCATCAACGCATTACAGTGCCACCGAGGACTTTTGTCACATCATTTATATCAAGTCATGATTATACCGAATGATCCTCGTCATAATCATACTAAGTTCATCTATGCACGTAAGCCAAAGATAACATAATATAACATGAGGATGATGACAATGACATAGTAATTCAATAAAACAAGTTCAAGAATTATTTAATCCATGAATTATTAACGCCCAAATTGTCAACATGATATCGCTTTCAGAGTAAAATTCAATAATGATCGTAAGAATATTTCCATGAAAAGATATCGATGAAACGCAAATATCAAGGATATTCTACTAATTTCATGGAGTATAAAGTCAAAGTTTTAACCAACCGGGTATAATAAAGAATGGAATAACAAAAGAAATCACCATGCATGCAGTAGATTGCAGATGTATGCGAGTTATTCCAACGTAATAATAATAATCTTAACCAAAGTCGTGAAATTCACACCGGCTGTGATGTTCCAATGTAATAATAAAGATGGAACTGCATCCGGTAAAAACACATGTAGATAGGATATTCCAACAGAATGATAAAGATTTTAACCAGTCCTGTAAAACACACATGCATGTGATGTTCCAACAGAATAATAAAATCTTAACCAGTGTCCTGTAAAACACATGCATGTGATGTTCCAATGTAATAATAGAAGAATGTCACCAAGTATAGGTAAAATCATGATACAAAGTTATTCCAATGTAATAATAAAGAATGGAATAACATAAGATTTCACCAAGTATAGGGTACGCCACGATACAAAGTTATGTATAGGGTATGCCACTTTTACAAAGTTATTCCAATGTAATGATAATGAATGGAATAATGTAAGTTCTCTTCAAGAAGAAAGAATAACACCCCTCACCGTAAAAAGAACCTAATATAGAAGTAGTGAAGTAGCGTAATACTCTTCTTCTTTCTATAATTTTCTCTCTATAGCTTCTCTCTATAATTTCTCTCTCTAGTTTCAATGAATTCGTAAGAAAATAATGAAGGAATGAGCTTCTATTTATAGAAAATGGAATGCATAAGAATTAATCCATGAACTATCCAGATTGATTTACTTTAATCTGACTATCCATATTTAAAGAAAAATCTTTTAAATAAAATATAATATATTCTATTTATATAAAAACATTTTACTATGCAAAACACTATGCAATACTATACAAAATACTACGCAACACTACGCATAATAAAAAAATATATATATATTCTATTTATGTAATAACTTTAATAAAGTATTCTATTTTATATAAAGATGTTTCGCTTTTATTACGTAATAATACTAATAAAACAAAACGTCATTATCGCTATAATAATTCATATTATTAATCGACAATAATGGAATCAAACCGAGTGACTTCTCACATAAGCATCAATAATCAATACCGCATAGTCTACTACGCAACCACATACACGACATCGTACTTTTTACTACCGAGTAGTTCAACAAGAACTACTTGGTAAAACTTCCGCCGTTATTTCAATAAAATATTTTTGTCGCTTTCTCAATCCGACAATAATTTCGCTGTAGGGTCCACCAATGATTGAGCCATTTATATTTAATATTCCCCGCTAAACCGAATATTCCCCACCAATCGAATATAATATAACCACTTGCATACTTTACAAAATTTATAAATACTACCCACAACTATAATATTATCTTAAATTCACACCATAATATAAAAAAAATTATTTCGACAAAATTTAAATCTTTATTGATAAAATCTGGGGTCTCACAATCTCCCCTCCTTATGGAATTTCGCCCTCGAAATTAGGGTACGTACCTGGTATGATAAAGAGAAGTGAGGATACCTTGAATACCTTTTATTGTTAAAAATATTAAATTCATCTTCGTAATCCGCCAAAGATATTCATTAACAATTCATCTTTGCACTACGTGCCAAAGATATACAAATCAGAAAACCAATAATACTCGAGACTCAAATTAATAGTATCACAACCATGAATTATCCATGCACCATCGCCAAGGATATTCGTGTTTTCAATTACTACCATGATTATACCGAATAATCCGTGGTCATAATCATACCAAGTCTATCAATGCACTACTACCAAAGATGACTTTTACCACATCCATGAATTAATATTTCATTGTTTGAGACTCACCAATAATTAATCCATATCATCGAATCATCCCCGCACTACGTGCCAAGGATATTCATTAAGATTACGACCACGAATTATTATCCATGCACTACTACCAAAGATAATTGTGTATTCATTAAGATCACGACCACAAATTATCCATGCACTACTACCAAAAGATAATTGTGTATTCATTAAGATTACGACCACAAATTATCCATGCACTACTACCAAAGATAATTGTGTATTCATTAAGATCACGACCACAAATTATCCATGCACTACTACCAAAGATAATTGTGTATTCATTAAGATCACGACCACAAATTATCCATGCACTACTACCAAAGATAATTGTGTATTAATTAAGATCACGACCACAAATTATCCATGCACTACTACCAAAGATAATTGTGTATTCATTAATCACGACCACAAATTATCCATGCATTACGACCAAAGATAATTGTGTATTCATTAAGATCACGACCATAAATTATCCATGCTACTACTACCAAAGATAATTGTGTATTCATTAAGATCACGACCACAAATTATCCATGTACTACTACCAAAGATAATTGTGTATTCATTTACTGCTATGATTATACCGAATAATCCTCGGTCATAATCATACCAAGTCCATCTACAGCCACGTATGACTTTTCAACATAATATAAAGCATGAGGATAATGATATAAAGAATCAATCAAATGAGATAAAGGATAAATATTAAACATTTATAATATAATTTATCCAGATTCAAGAATATCCCCATGTTTTCAATCACTTAATAATCTCATAATCTAATATCATTAATATTATAACAATATTTTAATCACTTCTTAAATTTATAAACAATTTATCTTAATTGTTTACGCTTTACCATATAATGCATTTAATCATTCAAAAATGTCATACTCATAAAATATCATCACCAATTATCAAATCCTCATCAAAAAATATGCATATACTCTATATAGGATTCTCTAGCCATAAAATCCTATTTTCAACTTTGTTACTTCACATAACATATTTAACTCATATATTCGTAGAATTAAACTATTTTCATGAAAAATACCAAATCAGCCCCAAAAATATTTCTTTTCTGGGATTTAGCATAATATAGTCCCATAATGAAAATATATTTTTCTAAATTTTAAAATTCATTTACTATTTTTTAAAAATCAATTTCCACTTAATTCCTTAAGAAATTAGCTACCTCAAGTTTAACTCCAAAATTCCCAAATCTTGGCAGGACCTTACACATGTTAACGTGAGCTTCCAGTTTAAATTTCATGGTCATTGGAGTTATAGAACTCCTAATAGCGTTTTAATTTAAAAACCTAAATATTGAAATAGTCATAACTTGCTCATTTTAAGTCAGAATTAGCTCATTTTTGGACAAGAGGTACTTTATACCATATACTTTCATGTCCCAAAAGGCCAGAATTTTTCTCATAATTTAAGTGGCCGAAACAGTCCCTTAAAGTTTCTGGGCAGTAGCATTTTCGAAATTTACAGCTTTGGCCTCATTTGCTAAAAATCAGTCCACACAAAAAATCTACAACACCTTTTCCAGTAACTCCACTTGGATTAGTTAGGTAACTCATAGATCTAACTCTAGAACTTGACCATACTCAAAAATTCAAAATATAATAGGAGATATGGTCAATTGAATTTCATGTTACGCTTTTCACCAAAATCTGATTTTCAACCCTTTGTGATTTCTAAGAAACTTTCATGTTTTCACATAATAACCACATAACTCATCATAACACTTACTAATACTTCATATACCCATGATTTTCATTAGTCCAATGCTTTTATTATGACTTTCATCATAAACCACGTAAATGCTCATTTTAGTTGAAGAAATATTTGAGGGTTTAAGAAATGGGTTTTATAATCGGGGTCAATACAAAATTCGATTTCACGCCTAAGTAGGCTAAGAAGTCTTCAAGAATACGCCAGAAATTTATTAATAATAGAAATATCATTCAAAATCGTGACTCTAATCCAAGACTTGGATAAGACGTCACATTGATACCAACTCGTGACTTCTATCCCTTAACCTAGATAAAGACCTCACAATGATACCTATAAACTTGCCATCTTCATTCACGATGTCGCCACTGTAAAGTCCTAGCTTGGCAGCATTCCACACAAGGAAGTCAACAACGAAAGGTTCGGGGCTCTTTACTTATGGCTTGATATGACAATAATTGACTTTAGTAGTTTGGTTATGAATATAAAAGCTAACAACCTTACGAAAAGAATGATGAGTAGTTAACCAATCGATTCCTAAAATACCATCAAAGGCAAATATTTTCAAAGAGATAATATCGACAGTAACGTGAGAAGTGTTTATTTGAAACAACAAGATTAATAAATAGTGGAGGTAACGAAGGTTTCTCCCAACGAAGTTTCAACCAATAAGTTAAAGTCTAACTTCTCCTGAGTCAAATTTAAATGTCAACGCAAAGCAAGCGAGATAAAATAATGGGTAGAACCGGATCTTATAAGGTATAGACTTCACAAGAATTTATAATTAACTAACCCGTGCTAACTTCGCTCGAGTCACTTGCTTTTTAAGAAGTCATGAAAAACGCCTTCATGAAAACCACCGACTTTGTTTTATCCAGATCCGCCTTTGGTGCCACCGTCCCCAACTTGGACTTCGACTTTGGTGCACGACAAAATCGAGCTAAATGACCTTCTTCTTGAAATTTCCACTTCTATTATCTTGCCATGATTACCACCAAGTGGTTACCATTCTTGGCATGATAATTTCTCCCACGATGGTCATCATTGTTCGATGGTCGCTATCACGTAGATGATTATTATCGTCGTGTTGTTGGTCGTTACCTTTTGGTTGAATCGACTCATTATCGCGCTCCAATAACCGAGCCCTATTCACAACATCTAAATACAAACACCGCCACAAAACAAGGGTTAATTAACATGCAACATATTATCACTATACTCGACCGACCAATCAAATACCAAATAAACTTAGGTAGGTCATACTAGCGAAGGAATTCCCCCTCTCCCCCTCCTAGTTCTTATCTCACATCTTAGCTGTGGATCATATCCCTAAGCTCGATACCAACCGCGACGCCTTCCCCAAAATTAGGTATACGCCACCCATCTTGGGTCGCCACTTACATGGTACATAAATTCAAATACAACTTACTAATATAACTGTCAGTATACAATACGACATAAATCGTGAGTTTGAATACAAATATTGTCTACTAGATATTATACAAACTCAAAAGGAGTCCTCATTACAACTATTATCACACTATTTCACGTATAGTGAGGACTACTAATGCTATCCTCTAGACCATTACTTCGCTCCCCGACTCGTCCCAAATATATTTCTCATTTCAAGAGAATAAATGAAAGAAAGGGTGAGCTCAACTAGCCCAAAGAAGAAATATTATGACTAAGATAATGCGAATAAATTATCATTAGCCTTCAACAATGTCAAACCGATAAAATACAATAGACAACCAGCTTTAATCATAAATGAATAAGCAATCCATTAAAAGAGTCAAGTAGAGAATAAAGTCTACTATCTTTTAGGTTTTAAAAGGTTTTCATCAATTTTTATCACGAGACTCACCTTTTAATAATAAACCACCACATCTAATCATCCCCGCATTACCTGGCCAAGGATTTTCATCAAATTATCAATGGTCATGACTATACCGAATCACCCCTCGTCATAATCATACCAAAACTATCCATCATCGCATTACAGCCACCGAGGACTTTTTGTCACATCATTTATATCAAGTCATGATTATACCGAATGATCCTCGGTCATAATCATACTAAGTTCATCTATGCACGTAAGCCAAAGATAACATAATATAACATGAGGATGATGACAATGACATAGTAATTCAATAAAACAAGTTCAAGAATTATTTAATCCATGAATTATTAACGCCCAAATTGTCAACACGATATCGCTTTACAGAGTAAAATTCAATAATGATCGTAAGAATATTTCCATGAAAAGATATCGGATGAAACGCAAATATCAAGGATATTCTACTAATTTCATGGAGTATAAGTCAAAGTTTTAACCAACCGGGTATAATAAAGAATGGAATAACAAAAGAAATCACCATGCATGCGGATGATTGCATGATAGATGGTGTTATTCCAATGTAATAATAATAATGTAAACCAGTCGTGAAATTCACACCGATAGATGTTCCAATGTAATAATAAAGATGGAACTGCATCCGTGTAAAACACACGATAGGATATTCCAATGTAATGATAAAGATTTTAACCAGTCCGTAAAAAACACATGCATGTGATGTTCCAATGTAATAATAAAATCTTAACCCAGTCCTGTAAAACACACGTGCATGTGATGTTCCAATGTAATAATAAAGAATGTCACCAAGTATAGGGTAAATCACAGACACAAAAGTTATTCCAATGTAATAATAAAGAATGGAATAACATAAGGATTTCACCAAGTATAGGGTATGCCATGATATAAAGTTATGTATAGGGTATGCCACTTTTTACAAAAGTTATTCCAATGTAATGATAATGAATGGAATAATGTAAGTTCTCTTCAAGAAGAAAGAATAACACCCTTTACCGTAAAAAGAATATAATATGTAGTGAAGTAAGTAGCGAATATACTCTTCTTCTTTCTATAATTTTCTCTATAGCTTCTCTCTATAATTTCTCTCTAGAGTTTCAATGAATTCGTAAGAAAATAATGAAGGAATGAGCTTCTATTTATAGGAAAATGGAATGCATAAGAATTAATCCATGAACTATCCGTATTGATTTACTTTAATCTGACGGTCCATATTTAAAGAAAAATCTTTTAAATAAAATATAATATATTCTATTTATATAAAAACATTTTACTACGCAAACACTATGCAATACTATACAAAATACTACGCAACACTACGCATAATAAAATATAATATATTCTATTTATGTAATAACTTTAATAAAGTATTCTATTTTATATAAAAGATGTTTCGCTTTTATTACGTTAATAATACTAATAAAACAAAACGTCATTATCGCTATAATAATTCATATTATTAATCGACAATAATGGAATCAAACCGAGTGACTTCTCATAAAGCATCAATAATCAATACCGTTGCTACTTATGCAACCACACGACATCGTATTTTTTACTACCGAGTAGTTCAACAAAGAACTACCAGAAAACTTCCGCCGTTATTTCAATAAAATATTTTTGTCGCTTTCAATCCCGACAATAATTTCATTGGTCCACCAATGATTGAGCCATTGTATTTAATATTCCTCGCTAAACCGAATATTCCCCACCAATCGAATATAATATAACCACTTGCATACATTACAAAATTTATAAATACTACCCACAACTATAATATTATCTTAAATTCACACCATAATATAAAAAATTATTTCGACAAAATTTAAATCTTTATTGATAAAATCTGGGTCTCACAAAAATAATTCTACGAGGTGTTACTCAAGTTAAAACTGCTTGAACTACCCGTGGTAAAAGTACAAAGAATACGCGGGTCAGCATAAGAAGAAGACACTCAGATTGATTATCGATGCTTACGTGAGAAGTCACTCAAATTTACGCTCAATTATTGCTACAAGAATTGGCGCATCATATCTCTTATATTATTGATTCAATTATTGTCACAAAGATCATCCAGATAATATGTTATAGTATTAAATCAATAATTGAGACGACAAGTTATAAATGATTAATAATTGTTGAAAGATTAAATATGTGTTGATGAAAAAAAAATGATTTGTGGTAAGTTTGATTATTTTATGGGGGCCTCATATGTCATCATTTAAGAGTCTCTTCATCAATAGTATTTACCTTCGTCAATAGTAATTACCTTCGTCGATAGTAATTACCCTTGTGAATAGTATTTACCTTCGTCGAATAGTAATTACCTTCGTCAATAAGAATTATCCTTGTGAATAGTATTTACCTTCGTCAATAGTATTTACCTTCGCTAATAGTAATTACCTTTACCGACGTCAACCACTTGTCATTTCACATTACAAAGGCCGAACCACTTGTCGCTTCACATTACAAAAGGCCAAACCACTTTTCTTTTCACATCATTAATCGCTGCCCACTTGCTTTTCACACAAGGCGAAAAGCTAAGCTAGAAATCTTCTATAAATAGAGGCCTAGGGCTTCATTATTTTTCACTTAATTCATTCAAGCTATAGAGAGAGAAAGTATAGAGAGAATAAGAGAGAAAGAAGAAGAGTATTTTGTTACTACACCGCCGCAAAGATTCAATCTCCTACCAAATGTAAGGGGTGTTATTCTTTCTTATTCATGAAGAGAATCGTTGTTATTCCATCGCTTATTATTCTCATTGGAATAACTCAGTATACGTGGTTTACCCTATACTTGGTGACATTCTTCTATTATTCTCGCTGGAACATCCTCGTCTGTGTGTTTTACACCTGACCGGTTCCGCTTTTTTATTATTTTGTTGGAACATCCTGCGTACATGTGTTTTACACCCACCGGTTCCGCTTTTTTATTATTCTCGCTGGAACATCCTGCGTCTGTGGTGTTTTACACCGGACACGGGTTCCGTTCCGCTTTATCATTCTCGCTGAATATCCTATCTCGTGTTTTTACCCCGGATCCGTTTCCATCTTTATTATTCTCGTTGAACATCCTCGCTTGCGTGAATTTCACCGACCGGTTCCGTTATTTATTATTCTCGTTGAATAACTCGCTCAAGCGCGTCTATCGCATTTACGGTGATTTCTTTTGTTATTCCATTCTTTATTATACCCAAATAAGTTAAAACTTGGACTTCTATACTCCATGAAATTAGTGGAATATCCTTGATATTTGCGCTTCATCCAAAGATCTTTTCATGAAAATATTCTTCCGATCATTCTTGAATTTTACTCTACAAAACAAAGATCATGTTGATAATTTGGACGTTAATAATCCTCGGATAAAATAATTCTTGAACTTGTTTTATTGAATTCTTATATCATTGTCATCATCCTCATGTTTATATTTTTTTTAAAGTCATCTCGTATCAGAGTATGATGGATGGACTTGGTATGATTATGACTGAGACTATTCTAAGTAATCATGACCGTAATGTTACAAATGATGTGGTAAAAATCCTCAAAGGGTAATGAGTATCATGGATGGATGATTGTTAGCATGATCATGACCATTAATGAATACACAAATATTCTCGGCCCGTAGTGCATGAATAATTGTGGTCGGATACTAAAGAATATCCTCGTCAGTAGTGCGGGGGTGATTCGATGATGTGGAATATTTATTAAAGTTTCGAGTCTCTACTATAACAAAGATGAAAAACCTTTTAAAACCTAAAAGATAGTAGACTTTATTTTCTACTGACTTTTTTAATGGATTACATATTCACCGCAGCTTAAACCGGTTGTTTATTGTATTTTATCGCTTAACATTGTCAAGACTATTGATAATTTATTCTCGCATTATCTTAGTCATAATATTTCATCGGGCTAGTTGAGCTCACCTTTCTTTCACCGTTTTCTTCTTGAAATGAGAATATAGCCGGGACGAGCCTGGGAAACGAGTGATGGTCCCAAGATAAGATTAGTAGTCCTCACTATTCTGTGAAATAAAGGTGATAATAATTGTAATGAGGACTCTTTTTGAGTTTGTATAATATCTAGTGGACGATATTTGTATTTAAACTCACGCTTTATGTCAGATTGTATACTACACGCTTATGTTAAGAAGTTGTATTTAAATTGCATCACGTAAGTGGCGACCCAAGATGGGTGATGTATACCTAATTTTGGGGCGCCACATGTTATTTCAAAAGCGAGAATCTGGTGAGGTGAGAAAAGCTCAAACCTTCGATTTATTAATCCATTTGAAATTCTCGATCGAATAGGAACCGTGGCCTATGTACTCGCTTTTACCGCCAAGTATGACGCGTGTTCATAACTTTTTCACGATCGATGTTACGTAAATATGTGGACTCACCGTAACCACGCCATCGAAAGTTAGAACCCACGAGATAGCCAAGACTTAACGTGATTTGGAGAGTACCTATCAAGATCTTGGATAGGAAAGAACATGTCCCATGTATCGAGGTTATACCACAAGTTAAGGTTTTGTGGATAAACCATGCTATTGAGGAAATGACCGGGAGTTGGAAACGGAAATGAAAGCGAGGTATTCTCATCTTTTCAAACACCAGTGTACGTGACGCCAATTTCGAGGACGAAATTTCATAAGGAGGGAGGTCAGAAGACCCCAAATTATTAATAAATGAAATTTATTTTTCTCTATTTATTATTTTGAAATAGTAAGGGTTGATTTGATTAATGTGGATAGTTATGGGTAAAATACGCAAATATTTCAATAAGCAAGTGGTTATAAAATATTCATTATTATCTGGGAATATTCGTTTGGTCGTGGAATATTCGTATCGCTTGTGAATATTCGCATTGACGGCCAAGCAGCCTTTTTATGGGCCCCATAACTGAAAGTGATTGGATGAAGAAAACGACAAATATAAGTTATTTATAAATAACTACGTAGTTATTACTCAAGATTATCATTTGAATACCCTTGGTTAAAACACACTAATACGCTTGTTGTTGAACAAAGAAGACACCAGTATTGCACCAATTATTGATTCTTACGTAAAGAAGGCACTACGCAATAATGGTTACGTGAATTACCGCTCAAGATTTTATTGATTTAATAATTGTTGCGTTGATATTTTATATTGTCATCGCTTCAATAAATTGTCATTACACAAAGATTTTCAATTATCTGAGCAATAATTCATATTATCTGAATAATATTATTAGAAAACATTATTGGCAATGTCTAGAAAGTTCATGTCTAAGGAGAGGTTTGGTCCTAATTGCGCCGCCCGAAGAGAGAGATCCTTATTGAAAGCCCCTCTTTCTGAGGAACTACCGTCACAAAAGATCTTGTGATTCTCAGAATATTATTTGTGAATAATTAATTATTAATTTATATGATGAGGAAAATATTGATTTTATGTGGATATAGATGGAGAAAATTTTTAATGTGACAATTGTTGAAAATTAATATTTTATCTTTTTCTCGATAAAATAATTCATTTAAATATATTATTTTAATAATATATTAACTATGATATTTTTATAATGAATGTGGGATATATGAGTATATGAGGAGGAAGAGTATTTTTGTGGCATTAAATGTTTAACACATATTTTGTGTGTTGGTGGACACAATTATTGACCGAAATGTGATTATAGACTGTAAAAATCGTCCGTTTATGGATTTCGTTTAATTTCTGTTTGGAATTTGGAAAAACTTCCTTCTGCAAAGTTGTAGATAATGGAATTTCCTATGGAAAGTCGCAATTTTCGAATTTTTCTAATAAAAGAGCTATTTATTATGAATTATTGAAGTTCTAAAGTTCCGAAATAATTGATTTTTGGGAGTTTTAATTAATTATTTTGAGAAAAACGTTTTTGGTGAGTTTGTGAACCTCATTTAACATGTGCTATGGCTGAAATCAGATTTCAAAGGTGGGCTAAGGAATTTTGTTTATAAATAATATTATTATATTCAATTTTCTACTTTGGTGTTCTAAGCAATTTCCTATAAATAAAAAAGCTTAGGTTTTGAATTGAAAATCACACCGAAACTAAAGTTTTCTCTCTCTATATTATCGAGCATATTCTTGTGAGTATTTTGAGTATACTTTAAGTATTGCTATACGGTCTGAGTTCAACTCATAGCCTATATCCTGTTTCAACTAAAGTACTTGCCTTTTCGAGGTAAGGGATGTTATTTTCTTCTCAAATGATATTATTTCTTCAATATCATTATGTCTTTGAAATATTGGTTGGAACTTTTTATCAAATTTGGAAATTTTCATGTCTGGTTACTATTCATGAGTTACTATTCACGATTACTATTCATGAGTTACTTATTCACGAGTACTTATTCATGAAGCGTGAAGATGTTTTTTTGTGGAATTTCTATCTTTTGGTGTCTGAGTTACTATTCACGATATACTGGTATTATTCACGAATACTTAAGACTATTCAATTTAAAAATGAAAATTTTTCTTTTCGCCTTAAAATATCTATTCGGATACTAGCTTTGATTGTATCCATGTTTTGATCATTCTTGAATTTTACACCCCTATGATTATTTTTGAGGTATTTTTGACGTGGATAAAATAAAGTACTAATCCTTAATCCTTAATCCTTGTCATTTTGTTTCACCGGATTCGCTTTTTTAAAATATTTTTCATCATCTACATCTTAAATGATGATATTATGGAATATCTTTGGCCAGTAGTGCAGATGAATGATTTCAAAGAATATCTTTGGCCCATAGTGCAAAGATGAGCAATGTTTTAGATGAACACGACCAATCGATGAATATCTTTGGCCAGTAGTGCAAAGATGAATATTTGATTCCGTATATATATTGATTGATGTTATAGGGATAAAATATCGACGATGAACTTTTAAATTCATATATAGAAGATAAGTAGTTTGCATTCTCTACTTAACTCTTCTAATGAATTGTTGTTTCACCGCAATTGTTGATTTAAAACCGGTTGTCTATTGTATTCTATTAGATTTTTCCCTGTTGGAGACTAACGATAATTTGTTGTATATTATCTTAGTCATAATATTCTTTATCGGGCTAGTTGAGCTCACCCTTTTCCTTGTTGTTCCATTTTTTCTCTCGTGAGGCGAGAATGTAGCGAAGTACTAGTAGTCGGGGTATGGAATGAAGGTTCTAGAGAGAGTTGTTTAGTAGTCCTCACCATTTTGTAAAATAATGTATCAATAATTATGATGGGGATTTATTTGCGTGTGGATATTGTACAGATGGCAATATCTCAGATTTAAACTCACAGCTTTATATGTTGTAATAATAAAGTTGTAGTTATTTCGTATCATGTATTTGGCGACTCGTAATGGGTTGGATGGAATGGACCTATTTTGGGGGCGTCACACAAGAATAAATGTTTAACACATATTTTGTGTGTCAGTGGACACAATTATTGATCGAAATTTGATTATAAACAGAAAATCACCCGCTTATGGATTCTCGGTCAATTTTATTTGGAATTTGGAAAAACTTTCTTCTGTAAAGTTGTAGAGAATTGAATTTCCTATAAAAACTCGTGAGATTCAATTTTCTGATTAAAGGGCTATTTATTATGAATTATTGAAGTTCGAAGTTCAAATAATTGATTTTTGAAAGTTTTAATTATTTTTATTTACAAAAAACGTGTTTTCATTTTTGTTTTCCTCATTTAACATGTGATAGGGGCTGAGTTCAGATGGTAAAACATGCGTATGAAGTTTTGGAAAAATATAATAATATTTAGTAAATTTTACGCTTTTGTGTTCTAAAGTTTTCCTATAAATAGGTGCTTAGGTTAGAATTGAAAATCACACCGTAAACTCAAGTTTTCTCTCTATATTATCGAAGCGTATTCTTGTGAGTATTTTGAGTATACTTTGAGTATTGCTATACTTGCAAGTTCGTTCAAATAAGTTATTATTCTAATTAAATCTTCGCTCTTTTGAGGTAAGGGATAGTAAGGGATTTTAAGGGTTATTATGTTTTTAGTTTCGAAATTTTTCTGAACCTTCAAAAATTCTGGAAAAATTTGAAATGATAATTTGATGAGTTTTGTAGAGTGTGTCCAAAAATTGCGATTTTTGGATGTATAGATTAGGAGTTATGGATTTTATGAGAAAAGACTATTTTAAAAGTAACTATTTATAACTCCTTGTGATTAACTCCAAAATTGATGAAATTTTTATTAGGAGTACATCTATATAATATCAGTATACCGTGTAAATTTCAAAATTTTTGGGCAAAAGTACAATTTATGATAAATGTTTAAATATTCGGTGGTTTTGGCCATGTGAAAAATAGTAAATGAATGTTAAAAATTCTGAGAAAAATATATATTCAATATAGGACTATATTATTCTAAATCCCAGAAAATAAATATTTTTGGAACTGATTTGATATTTTTCATGAAAAGGTTCTAGTTATGAGTAAATGAATTAAATATGTTATGTGAAGTAAGAAAATTGGAAAATATGATTTATTGGCTTGAGAATCATATATATAGGTATATGTAGATTTTTTAATGAGGGTTTTGGTTAATGATGATGAAATCTTATGATTTTGGCATTTTAGATGATTAAATGCATTAATTATTAAAGTGTAAATAATTGGATTAAATTATTTATAAGTTTAAGAAATGATTAAAATATTGTTGTAATATTAATAATATTAGATTATGAGATTTCTAAGTGATTTATAACATTTGGATTAAGGTGTTATAAATATGGATATGAATTTTATTATGAAACTTTATCTTTTAGTGTCGAGGTTACTATACGCACGATACGGTACTTATGTACGAATACGGGGTACTATTCACGACAAATTGGTTTCTTCTCTGACCAAATTATCATTAATTTATGAATCTTACTCTTGAAAATAAAATCATGTTTCGATTATATTATTTTTATATAACATTCTTATAACCCTAATGATGATATTTCTCTTTGACTTGAGTGTAAAGATGAGTAGATTATTGGTATGATCGTGACTATAGGTTCTCTTTGGCCAGTAGTGCAAAAGTTGAATTGTTGACTGGTATGATCATGACCATTGAATTTACAATTGAATATTTTTAGCTTAAGTGCAAAGGTGAATTGATCAACATGGTTATAATTATTGTTATATAACTTCAAATGATTATGTATTTCTTTGATATATGAATATCTTTGGCTCAGTAGTGCAAAGATGACTTGTTGATGAATATCTTAGCGAAGAGTGCAAAGATGAATTATTGATGAATATCTTTTGCTCAGTAATGCAAAGATGACTGTTGTTGAATATCTTTGCTTTGTAGGTAAAGAGATGAATTATTGATGAATATCTTTGGCTCGTAATGCAAAGATGACTTGTTGTTGAATATCTTTAGCCTGTAGTGTAAAGATGAACTGTTGATGAATATCTTTGGCCCGTGGTGCAAAGATGAATTTATTAGTATGATTATGAACAGGAACTATGATTTGGTATAATCATGATATTTGATGTTTCAGATAAAGACAGGTGATGAAAATTATCTTCGTCCTGGATGAGAAGAGGAATTTAGAATCACAATTATGATTATGAGTTATTCATATGATTGTGGAAAGGAACTGTTGATTGATGTTACAGGGATAAAATATTGTTGGAGGACTTTTAACGTGGAGAAGACAATAGACTTTATAGTCTATTTGACTCTTTTAATGGATTGCTCGTTCCGCTACAACTATAGTTGAAAAGTTTTATCATCTACCATATGTTCTAAATCTCTGATTTATTATTGATGAAGACTATTGATAATTTATGTATCTTTAGTTATAATATTCTTTATCGAGCTAGTTGTGCTCACCCTTTTGTTTCACAATTCCTTTCGGGTAATAAAAGTATAAATTTGGGTTGAGCGGGATAACAAGGGAATAGAATCGTGGTCTATAGTTGTTGAGGTTCTCCTAAAGAGTATGGAAATAATTTTATTGAGGACTTTAGTGTGTTGTATTTTATACATCATTTAATAGTTATTTTGGTGAATTAAATAGGGTGAGGCGAACCCAACTTTGGAGGGTGTTTTGTCACTATCATACAAGATGTCTAATGACATACAAACTCGTGTTATCATAAGACATGGTTGTGCTCATCCACTTCTTTGAGTATATTTACAAGCACTACCTATATAATCTTGGTGTTTGTTTGGAGTATAATACCCAATTAGAGAGCGGTGGAGATAATGATATGTCAAGAGAAGACTCACCATTGGGAAGAATATGATAGTAATCTTCTCGTTTTTCTTTGGGGTCTATTAATCAACCAAGGATAATTCGTGGCCATATGATATCTACCATAACATAAAAGCATGGCCTCCCACGTACGAAGGTTTCTCGAGCACTTCCCAAGGATTCTAATTTCTAAAACAGCTTTTTGACTATACCTTTATGTAAGGTGTCATTGTGACGTCTTACAGATTGGTATATATTTGTATCCAAACTCACAAAGATATGTGTTGTTGTATTTTGCACGACAATTGTTGTAATAAAGTTGTAGTTGTTTTTCGCATTACATATATTTGGCGCACTCGTAATGGGTTGGATGGAATGGACCTATTTTGGGGGCGTTATGAGGCACTATCTATATGGGGAGTAAGTGGAGATATATTCGCACCATAAAAGCCTTAAATATTTCTTCACTCAAAAGAACTCAACATCGCGGCAATGACGTTGGCTCGAGCTATTGAAAAGACTACGACCACACTATTCAATACCATCCCGAAAAGCGAACGTGGTAGCCGACGCGTTGAGTAGAAGATCATATGCGGGGAATGAGTACGATGATGTCAAGTATACGACAGAGCCAACTTTAATAGAAAAGTTAAGGTTGCTTTCAAGCCACCGACCCGAAATGATATGCGTATGAAGAAGAAAGTACAAGAAGGAGCTATTCCTAAGCGAGAATTGATAAAGAAGGAATACTTGAGTCCACTCTAGACTTTGTGTCCCTAACGACTGATTTGAAGTACAAGATTATGATGGAGGCACATAATACACCATTTGCAATCCATCTCGGAAGTACCAAAATGTATCGTGATCTTCTACATACATTTTGGTGGAACAATATAAAGAGAGAGATTGCAAAGTTTATCTCGATGTGTTTAACTTGCCAACGGTAAAGGCGAGCATCTAGTACCTAAGGGTCCGTTGTAACCACTTGAGATTCCGAAATGGAAGTGGGAACACATTACCATGGATTTCGTTCACGGGTCTTCCTACTGGATTCTCAAGGCATCAATGCTATTTGGGTTATTGTTGATAGATTAACCAAGTCCGCTTCATTTCTTGCCGACACGTGAGACTTATTCCTTGAACGCCTTGCTAGTATGTGACGTGAATGAGATTGTGAGGTTGCATGGCATGCCCAGTATCCATAGTTTTGATCGTGACCCAAGATTTACTTCAAGATTTTGGGTTAGCTTGCAAAAAGCTATGGGCACGCAGATTTACGATTCATTCAAGCATACCACCCTCAAACGACGGACAATCGAAAGGACTATTCAAACTCTTGAAGATTTATTAAGACTCGTGTCCTGACTTCAAGGGCGGTTGGGATAAGTATTTACCATTGGTGGAATTCTCCTACAACAACAATTATCGAGCAAGTATAGGTGTGGCTCCATTTGAAGCATTATATGGACGAAAGTGTCGCTTCTCCAGATGTTGGGACGAGGTGGGTGAAGCAACATTGTTGGGACCCGAGTTGTATTGATGCGTATACTACGGAAAAGATCCAAATGATTCGACAACGATACAAACCAAGACAAGATCGACAAAAGAGTTATGAGGATCTTCATCGAAAGGACGTGGAATTTAGTATAGGGGATCATGTATTGTCATGAGTCGTTCTTCCATGGAAGGGAGTTACAAGATTTGGGAAGAGTGAAAAACTCAAACCACGATTTATTGGTCCATTTCAAATTCTTGACCGAGTAGGATGTGACGCCCCCAAAATTAGGTATACGTCACCCATCTTGGGTCGCCACTTACGGGTACATAAATTCAAATACAAACTTAATTATACATCCGTCAGTGTAACATACAACAATACATAAACCGAAAGTTCTAATAGAATATTGTCATTTAGATAATATCCATACTCAAGGAGTCCTCATTACAATTATTATCACACTATTTCACGCGAATAGTGAGGACTACTAATGCTATCTTCTCGACCATCACTCTTTTCCCCGACTCGTCCCCAAATTTATATTCTCATTTCAAGAGAAAAAAGTGAAAGAAAGGGTGAGCTCAACTAGCCCAAAGAAGAAATATTATGACTAAGATAATGCGTAATAAATTATCAATAGTCTTCAAAGAATGTTAAACCGATAAAATACAATGCATAACCAGGTTTAATCTGCAGTGAATATATACAATCCATTAAAAGAGTCAAGTAGAGAATAAAGTCTACTATCTTTTATAATTTAAAAGGTTTTCATCAATTTTATCAATTGAGACTCGACAATGAATAAACCACAATATCTAATCATCCCTCGTACTACACGGCCAAGGATTTTCATCAAATTATCAATGGTCATGACTATACCGAATCACCCCCGTTATAATCATACCAAAACTATCCATCAACGCATTACAAAGCATCGAGGACTTTTGTCACCTCATTTATATCAAGCCATGATTATACCGAATGATCCTCGGTCATAATCATACTAAGTTCATCTATGCACGTAAGCCAAAGATAACATAATATAACATGAGGATGATGACAATGACATAATAATTCAATAAAACAAGTTCAAGAATTATTTAATCCAGAATTATTAACGTCCAAATTGTCAACATGATCATCGTTTTGTAGAGTAAATTTCAAGAATGATCGTAAGAATATTTCCATGAAAGATATTTGGATGAAACGCAAATATCAAGGATATTCTACTAATTTCATGGAGTCTAGAAGTCAAAGTTTTAACCAACCGGGTATAATAAAGAATGGAATAACAAAAGAAATCACCACGCATGCAGTATTGCATGTATGGAGTTATTCCAATAGAATAATAATAACGGAACCAGTCGATGAAATTCACAATCGGCAGGATGATCCAAATGTAATAATAAATGCTTTGAATAATAAACAATGGAACCAGAATTCCTGTAAAACACACGATGTGATATTCCAAATGTAATAATAAATGCGAATAATAAACAATGGAACCAGTCCTGTAAAACACATGCATGGATATTCCAATGTAATAATAAAGAATGGAATAATGTAAAGATCACCAAGTATAGGGGATTCACAGATACAAAAGTTATTCCAATGTAATAAATAAGAATGGAATAATATAAGGATTTCACCAAGTATAGGGTATCTGCCACAGATCAAAGTTATGTATAGGTATGCCACTTTTACAAAGTTATTCCAATGTAATAATAATGAATGGAATAATGTGTTCTCTTCATGAATAAGAAAGAATAATACCCCTTACGAATACAACAAATAATATCCCTTACCGTAAAAAGACACCGGATATCAAAGTAGTGAAGTACCGAATATCTTCTTCTTCTCTCTCTATAGATTTTCTCTATAAACTTCTCTCTATAATTTCTCTCTGTAGTTTCAAAGAATTAAATAAGAAAATAATGAAGGAATGAGCTTCATTTATAGGAAAATAGAATGCATAAGTAATTAATCCATGAAACGGTCCCAGATTAATTTACTTTAATCGATGACGTCCATATTCAAAGCAAAATCTTTTAAATAAAATATCATATATTCTATTTATATAAAAACAATTTACTATGCAAACACTACGCAACACTACGCAAAAAACACTATGCAACACTATGCATAATAAAATATAATATATTATATTTATAGAATAAACTTTAATAAAGTATTCGCTTTATATAAAAAGATGTTTCGCTTTTATTACGTTAATAATACTGAATAAAACAAAACGTCATTATCGCTATAATAATTCATATTATTAATCGACAATAATGGAATCAAACCGAAAGTGACTTCTCACATAAAGATCAATAATCAATACCGTGTATTACTACGCAACCACACGTGACATCGCATTTTTTACTACCGAGTAGTTCAACAAAGATCAACGGTAAAACTTCCGCCAAGTTATTTCAATAAAATATTTTTGTCGCTTTCTCAATCCGACAATAATTACATTATTGGGTCCACCAATGATTGAGTAGTTATACGAATATTCCTCTCGCTAAACCTAATATTCTCCCACCAATCGAATATAATATAACCACTTGCATACTTTGCAAAATTTATAAATACTACCCACAACTATAATATTATCTTAAATTCACACCATAATATTAAAAATTATTTCGACAAAATTTAAATCTTTATTGATAAAATCTGGGGTCTCACATAGAAATGTAGCCTATAGACTCGCGTTACCTCCGAGTATGTCTCGTGTTCATAATGTGTTTCACATATCCGCATTTCAGAAATATGTGAAAGATCCGAACCACGTTATAGAGTTAAAGCCGGACGAGATAAATGAGAAGACTTAACGTATGAGGAGGTACTGTCAAGATCTTGGATAGGAAGGAGCATGTCCTACGCCAAGAAAGGTCATACCACAAGTTAAAGTTCGTGGAGGAATCATGCTATATAGAGAAATGACCTGGAATTGGAAACGGAAATGAAAAAGCGAGGTATCCTCACCTTTTCAAACACCGTGCACGTCGTCAATTTGGAGGACGAAAATTTTATAAGGAGGGAGGTTGTAAGACCCTCAACTTATTATTAATGAAATTTAATTTTCTCTATTTATTATTTTGAAATAGTAAGGGTTGATTTGATTAATGTGGATAGTTAGGGTAAAATACGTAAATATTTCAAAATAAGCAAGTGGTTATAAAATATTCATTGTTGTCGGGAATATTCGTGAATATTCGTGACTCGTCGAGGAATATTAGTACGACGGTAGCGACCATGTATGGGCCCCATAACTGAAAAGCGATTGGATGAAGAAAACGACAAATATAAGTTGTTTAAAAATAACAAACAGAATTATTCACAAGTAATATCGTTAAAATACTCTAATGGTTAAAACACAATAAAGACACCATTGCACCACTTATTGATTCTTACGTAAGAAGGCACTACTTAATAATGGTTACGATAATTCTTTGCTCAAAGATTTTATTGATTCAATAATTGCTTCATTGATATTTTATATTACCGTTGTTTGAATAAATTGTCATTACACAAGATTTTCCATTATCTGAACAATAATTCATATTATCTGAATAATATTATTGGATAACATTATTGGCAATGTCTAGAAAGTTCTGTCTAAGGAGAGGTTTGGTCACCTAATTGCGCGCCAGTAAGGAGAAATCTTTATTAGAAAGCCCCTCTTCCCTGAACCGCACTGTTCATCGATATTGTGATTACGTAATATTATTTGTGAATAATTAATTATTGATTCATATAATAAGAAAAATATTGATTTTATGTGGATATAGATGGAGAAAATTTTTAATGTGACAATTGTTGAAAATTGAAATTTTATCTTTTTCTGATAAAATAATTCATTTAAATATATTATTATATTTTAATAATATAATAATGGTGATATTTTTACAACGAATGTGGGATATATGAGTATACGAGGAGGAAGAGTATTTTGTTGCAATAAATGTTTAAAACATGTTAAACATGTCGGTGGACCCCATTTATTGAATCGAAATTTGATTATAACTTTATAAAATCGCCCGTTTGTGGATTTCGGTCAATTTTTGTTTGGAATTTGGAAAAACTTTCTTCTGCAAAGTTGTAGAGAATTGAATTTCCTATAAAAAGTCGCGAGATTCGAATTTTCTGGCAAAAATGCTATTTATTATGAATTATTAAAGTTCAAAGCTCAAAATAATTGATTTTGGAAGTTTAAAATATTT
Organism: Panax quinquefolius; assembly: GCA_020205615.1. Taxonomy (NCBI): domain Eukaryota; kingdom Viridiplantae; phylum Streptophyta; class Magnoliopsida; order Apiales; family Araliaceae; genus Panax; species Panax quinquefolius. Next base: position 11,428,190 of record CM035172.1, on the reverse strand, counting down.
AAAATTAGAAAAACGTTTTTTGTTGTTAGTCTTGTGTAGTGGGCTGGTTGGTGGCTGATGTTGGGCAAATTAAGTGTGCGTTGGAAAAATATATATATATATATATATATATATATTATTAATTTATTAAATTTTCTGCTTTGGTGTTCTAAGTAATTTCCTATAAATAGGGTGCTTAGGTTAGAATTGAAAATCACACCATAAACTGAAGTTTTCTCTCTCTATATTATCTAGCGTATTCTTGTGAGTATTTTGAGTATACTTTGAGTATTGCTATACGGTGCAAGTTCAAGTCATAACCAATATCCTGTTTTTAACTAGAAGACTTCTTTTTTGAGGTAAGGGATATTTTTTTTTCAGAATGATATTATTTCTTCAATATCATTATGTTGAAATATTGATCTGAAGTTTTTTATCAAATTTGGAACTTTTGGTGTCTTGAGTTACTATTCACGATACTCGAAGACTATTCACGATACTGATCTTATTCACTTAATACTGGCCTTATTCATCTAAAAATAAAAAATTTCTTTTCGTCAAAATATCTATTCTCGATACTAGCTTTGATTGTATCCATGTTTTGATCATTCTTGAATTTTACACCACTATGATTATTTTTGAGGTATTTTTGACGTGGATAAAACAAAGTACTAATCCTTAATCCTTAATCCTTGCGTTTTTGTTTCACCGGATTCGTTTCTTTAAAAATATTTTTCATCATCCTCGGTCTTAAATGATGATATTATTGAATATCTTTGACTTGTAGTGCAAAAGATGAATGATTTCTGAAGAATATCTTTGGCCTCAGTAGTGTAAAGATGAACAGTGTTTAGATGAACATGACCAAATCGATGAATATCTTTGGCACATAGTGCAAAAGATGAATATTTGATTCCAGATATATATTGGTTGATGTTATAGGGATAAAAGATAGATGATGAACTTTTAAATTCATACATAGAAGATAGTAGTTTGCATTCTCTACTTAACTCTTCTAATGAATTATTATTTCTGCTGCGAATATTGATTTAAAATTTATTGTCTATTGTATCCTATTAGATTTTTCCCTGTCGAAGACTAACGATAATTTGTTGTATATTATCTTAGTCATAATATTCTTTACTATGCTAGTTGAGCTCACCCTTTTTGTAAGACCCCAACTTATTATTAATGAAATTTAATTTTCTCTATTGATTATTTTGAAATAGTAAGGGTTGATTTGATTAATGTGGATAGTTAGGGGTAAAATACGCAAATACTTCAAAATAAGCAAGTGGTTATAAAATATTCATTGTTGTTTGGGGAATATTCGTTTGGTCGTGGAATATTCGTGCTTGTCGGGGAATATTCGTAAATGCGCAAGCCCATGACCGTGTGGGCCCCATAACTTGAAAGCGATTGGATGAAGAAAACGATAAATATAAGTGGTTTAAAAATAACTTGGCGTGGTTTATTACATCAATTATCATCATTAAAATACCCGTGGTTAAAACACACAATAGCACACCAGTATTGCACCAATTATTGATTCTTTCGTGAAGAAGGCACTACTCAATAATGGTTACGATAATTCTTGCTTCGAGATTTTATTGAGTTAATAATTGTTTGCGTTGATATTTTATATTCATTGTTGTTTCAATAATTGTCATTACACAAGATTATTTTCATTATCGAAGCAATAATTCATATTATCCGAATAATATTATTAGGTAACATTATTGGCAATGTCTAGAAAGTTACGTCTAAGGAGAGGTATGGTCACCTAATCAATTGCGCAAGAAGAAGAAGAAATTCTTATTGAAAGCCCTCTTTCCTGGAACTGCTTCGTTTATCAATATTGTGATTACGTAATATTATTTGTGAATAATTAATTATTGATTCATATGATGAGGAAAATATTGATTTTATGTGGATATAGATGGAGAAAAATTTTAATGTGACAATTGTTGAAAATTGAAATTTTATCTTTTTCGATAAAATAATTCATTTAAATATATTATTATATTTTAATAATATAATAATGGTGATATTTTTACAACGAATGTGGGATATATGAGTATACGAGGAGGAAGAGTATTTTTGTTGCAATAAATGTTTAAAACATGTTAAACATGTTGGTGGACCCCATTTATTGATCGAAATTTGATTATAGCACTGTAAAATCGCTTGCTTGTGGATTTCTTTTTGGCCAATTTCTATTTGGAATTTGAAAAAACTTTCTTCTGGAAAGTTGTAGAGAATTGAAATTCCTATAAAAACTCGCGAGATTCAAATTTTCTGATGAAAGGGCTATTTATTATGAATTATTGAAGTTCCGAAGTTCCGAAATAATTAATTTTTGGGAGTTTTAGTTAATTATTTTGAGAAAAACGTTTTTTGCAACTAAGTTGGCCTCACATGTGATTCATATGGGCTGAGATCAGTTATCTAAGGTGGGCTAAAGAAAATGTGAAAAGTATATTAATATTATATTCAATTTTCTGCTTTGGTGTTCTAAGCATTTTCCTATAAATAGGGTGCTTAGGGTTAGAATTGAAAAACACACCGTAAAACCCAAGTTTCTCTCTATTTCTCTCTCGATATATTGAGCGTATTCTTGTGAGTATACTTTGAGTATTGTTAGATCGGTGCAAGTTCCCTTCAAAGACTATACCCTAGATTCCAAATTTAGAAATACTAATCTTTCGAAAGTTAAGGATGTTATTTTCTTCTCAAATGATATTATTTCTTCAATATCATTATCTTTGAAATATTGGTTGAAACTTTTTATCAAATTTGGAACTTTTCCATGCTCGGGTTTCTTATTCATGAGTTACTATTCATGAGTTACTATTCACGAAGTTACTATTCAGCGAGTTACTATTCACGAAGTTACTATTCATGAGTTACTATTATTCACGAGTTACTATTCACGAGTACTATTCATGAAGCGTGAAGATGTTTTTTGGGAAATTTCTATCTTTTGGTGTCTGAGTTACTATTCACGATACTCTGACTATTTCATAGAAAAATAAAATTTCTTCTTTTGTCCAAAATATCTATTCGGATACTAGCTTTGATTGTATCCATGTTTTGATCATTCTTGAATTTTACACCACTTTGATTATTTTTGAGGTATTTTTTTGAACATGGATAAAACAAAGTACGAATCCTTAATCCTTAATCCTTGTCATTTTGTTTCACCGGATTCGCTTTCTTTAAAATATTTTTTCATCATCCTCGGTCTTAAATGATGATATTATTGAATATCTTTGGCCCAGAGTAGCAAAGAGATGAATGATTTCTCAAGAATATCTTTGGTAGTAGTGCAAAGATGAACAGGTGTTGAGATGAACATGACCAACTGATGAATATCTTTGGCCTGTAGTGCAAAGATGAATATTTGATTCCAGATGTATATTGATTGTTGTTACAGGGATAAAAGATAGACGATGAACTTTTAAATTCATACATAGAAGATAGTAGTTTGCATTCTCTACTTAACTCTTCTAATGAATTATTATTTCATCATGAATATTGATTTAAAATTTGTTGTCTATTGTATTCTATTAGATTTTCCCTGTTGAAGACTAACGGTAATTTGTTGTATATTATCTTAGTCATAATATTCTTTCTTTCGGGCTAGTTGAGCTCACCCTTTTCTTTTTGTTCCATTTTTCTTCTCGGGAGGCGAGAATATAAGCGAAGACGAGCCTCGGGTATGGAATGAAGGTTTTAGAAAGAATTGTTTAGTAGTCCTCACCATTTTGTAAAATAATGTATCAATAAATGTGATGAGGATTTATTTGAGTATAGATATTGTCTAGAAGATAATATTTGTATTCAAACTCACAGTTTTACTGTTGTAATAATAAAGTTGTAGTTGTTTCTGTACCATGTATTGACAACTCAGAATGGGTGATGTATACCTATTTTGGGGGCGTCACACTTTTCCTTTTTGTTCCATTTTTCTTCTCAGGAGGCGAGAATATAGCGAGTACGAGTCGTGGTATGGAATGAAAGTTCTAGAGAGAGTTATGTAGTAGTCCTCACCATTTTTGTAAAATAATGTGTCAATAAATGTGATGAGGATTTATCTGAGTATAGATATTATCTAGAAGATATTATTTGTATTCAAACTCACAGTTTTATTGTTGTAATAATAAAGTTGTAGTTGTTTCTGTACTATGTATTGACAACTCAGAATGGGTGATGTATACCTATTTTGGGGGCGTCACATTGGAGATATCCCCGAAGAGCGTGTGAAGGAAATGACAGATTTTTGAAGAAGATTCCTCCGAAGGAATGGGTTTTGCACTTCTGACTAAGCAAGCCTGGTTATATGACCATAAATGTAAGTTTCGAACAACTTTGTAACACAATTTTTTGAGGTATTAAGTGACATGGGTTTTGATACATTGTTATTTGCAGTGTCTTTGATCAAACCAACTTCTTCGAAAGTAAAAGAGTTAGAAGATTTTTTGGCAGGGGAGATTATGGATGCAAGTGAAGAGCCTCCGACTGAAGAATCTCCCCGAGCTAATCCCCCCGTCACCAATCCACCCACTGTTTCTCCTCAGAATGACGAACCACAAACTGATGAACCCATCGTTCCTGAAGAATCTCTCAGACCTCGTCGAAGGAAAAGAGCCACCAAGAAATCTAAATCCACCCGGCCGGAAACAAATCCTGAAAGCTATCCGAAAACAATTCCAGAAGCAATTCCACAAGCAAACCCTTCAACCAACCCTAGTTCTGTACCTTCTGAATCAGTTCCGATTAAGAGAAGCCTGCTTGACATACCTCTACACGATCGGGCGAAGGTCCTCCGTGCTAAAAAGCTGAGGACAAAGATTACTCCATTGACTGCCGAGGAGCTCCGAGTTCCATCATCTTCGACTGACATTCCCCCAATAGTCCTAACGGAAATTCAAGTGCCTGATGATGAACCGGTCGAATCTATCCCCGCCCTATCTAGGAAAAGGAAACAACCATCGACTGACCATCCGTGTTCATCCTCTGCTCCTCACCACCCACGAACCTAATCTGCTTCGATCTCCTCTCCTAAAATATATATACGGATCCGCCACGAACTCGCGATCAGCATGTGCCTTCTCCTCTAAGACAGTCAACCTCTGAGTTTCAGCATGATGCTATGGCCTCTCCAACCATGTGGCCTCGATTTAATGCCAACTTTCTTTTTCAACTGTTTGACGTTTTCGTCCGTGAGACCGATGACCATCGATTTGGGAACAGTTCGAACGGGGATTTGCTTAACGAAGGCATGAGCTATCTGGCGAATATAAATGGTTCTCTCTTTAATTTCCGTATTTATCTTCATACTTATACAGTTGAAACTGATCAAATGATACTGGACATGTGTAGGCGAATGCTGTGTTTGGATGTCTGCGTCCAAGGTCTATCGAAGCTGAAACCAAAGAAGAGGCAATGAAAAAGGAGAATGCCATCCTGAAGTCTGCTCTGGCTCGGGAAAGGACTCAACGTGAGAGCGTTCTTCACACAAATGAAGGTCTTCGGAAAGAGTTTACCCAAGCCAAAGGAGATGTGAAGACATCCAATGAAGAACTGAAGTCAACTAAAGCACAATATGAGGAAATCGTCAAGATGAACGTTGATTTGGTTCAGAGGAGCGAAATAAGGATGGAGAAGATCAAAGAGTTAAAGGCTGATGCTAAGATTTTGACTAAAACGATCCAAAAGCTAGAGCTAGCAGAAACTCGTCATCTGAATAAGCGTCAGAAGCTTGAAGAAGAAATCCAAGAACTCAAGGCTCTTCGGGACCTTGGGCCTCCTTTGACCGATGATCTTCGGAAGCAGATCTGTGAAGAGTATCGGACAACGGATGAGATTAATGGAGAGATCATGAAGATATATTCTGAAAGCTATGAGCTCTGTCAGAGTCGTGGCAAGGAGAAGTTGATTACAGCTAACGTGGACCCAACTTTGCTCGACTCTTTAGATGGTGAGGATGATGCATGAAGTGAATACTCTGGTCTTTCCTGGATTTTATTTAAGAATATTTGTGAAAATTTTTGTTATTTTACTTTCTTTAATTTATAGGATTTGTGTAAAAATTTTCTTATTTTGTAATCAAATTAAATATTAATGAAAGGTTGTCTCATCCCTTATGACTTTGGGGCATTTACTTTCTGCGAATACTTCAATATTAATTCAACTGGAAAAATGTACAAACTCTTTCATGGACTCAACTCGAACTGTTAATTAACAACTAAGCATGTCATATAACAGATAAGATGAAGTTAAAGAATGAGGCATTCCGAACTCGACACTTAGAAAAAATTTAGGTAATAAAGTAAGGAGATACTTATTTAGTTCTCAAGAAGTGTGAGACGATCTCGCTTCATTGGGAATTTGTTTACCCCAAAAGGCCTAACAAAACCAAAAGATGACATTTGCCTTACACGAAGGGCTGACGAAGTCTAAAGAATGACGATTGTCTACCACGAAGGGCCCCGACAAGGTCTGAGGACAACGCCGCTTACCACGAAGGGCTGTGAAGTCTAAAAGAACGACAGTTGTCTATCACGAAGGGCCTAACAAGGTCTGAAGGACAACGCTTGCCTACCACGAAGGGCCTGACAAGGTTTAAATGTCGACAATTGCCTACCACGCAGGGCCTGACAACGTTTTAAGGATGACACTTGCCTACCACGAAGGGCCTGACAAGGTCTAAATATCGACAATTGCCTACCACGCAGGGCCTGACAACGTCTTAAGGATGACACTTGCCTACCACGAAAGGCCTGACAAGGTCTAAAGGACAACGCTTGCCTACCACGAAGGGCCTGACAAGGTTGAAATGTCGATAATTGCCTACCACGCAGGGCCTGACAACGTCTTAAGGATGGCGTTTGCCTACCACGAAAGGCCTGACAAACCCATAAGGTCCACCTGCCAATAAGGCTACCATCGAATGGTCAGCGAGTCCCCCCGAACCTCCTTACACCACTGAACTGATCAGCCACGAAGACAAGATTTGTTTGAGAGAAAAAAAAAAGGAACTTTTATTGATGATGACGTGAATATTTACAGACTTCCGATGTACTAACATCGTTTTTACTGAAATTACTTCCTAAGCCTGCCAGCGTGCCAAGTATTTTTAATTGCTGACCCGTCTAATGCCTTCAACCGATAAGTCCCCGGCTTCGGCACTTAAGTGACTTCATATAGTCCTTCCCAGTTTGGCAACAGCTTTCCCAGATTATGAGGTGTAGATGCTTCGACTTCTCTGAGGACAAAATCCCCTACTTCGAATCTGCGAAACTTTACCCCCTTATTATAATGATTGGTCACTCTTCGCTGATAGGCTGCCAATTTGATTAAGGCTGTTTCTCTGACTTCTTCAAGCAAATCAAGATTGGCCTTCATCCCTTCTTCATTGTAGATCTCTTTGAATTGACTAACTCGAAGACTTGGAGATCCAATTTCAACTGGGACTAAGGCATCAGTACCATAGGCCAGTCTGAAAGGTGAATCCCCCGTTGTAGTCCTCGGAGTAGTTCGATAAGCCCATAACACACTAAGTAGCTCTTCTGGCCATCTGCCCTTAGCTTCGTCCAATCTGCGCTTGATCCCATTCAGCAGCGTTCTGTTGGTCACTTCAACTTGTCCGTTTGACTGAGGATGAGCTACTGAAGTCTTTCTGTGCTGGATCCCCAGTTCTTTCAAAAATGTTTCAAATTTCGATCCCACAAACTGACGTCCATTGTCCGATATTACCACCTTAGGAATTCCGAAACGAAATACTACTGATTCTTTCAAAAATTTCAAGCATTCTTGTTCCGTTATTAACTTAAGTAGCTTTGCTTCTACCCATTTGGTCATATAGTCGATGGCAACTATAACAAAACTGACTTAACCTTTTGCTTTCGGTAGCGGACCCAGTATATCAACCCCCGCACGGCCGAAGGGTATAGGAGATAAGATCGAGTATAGTTCTTACGGTGGTGATGTGGTATTGAATTTGTTGAGTTGACATTTCTCGCACTTCGACGTATTCGATCGCTTCGCTGAAGATGGTAGGCCAAGATGGTATCCCCGACGAAGTACTTTTGTAGGCTAATGACTTAGCGACCATATGTTATGTCACAGATGCCTTCATGTACCTCTCGGAGAGCATATTCAGTTTCAGATGGAGTCAAACATTTTAGTAGTTGAGACGAGAATGCCCTTCGGAACAGATCCCCATCAATCAGAACAAAATTAACACTCTTGTACTTGATTTTCTTGGCTAGCATCCTATCCGATGGTAAAACGCCATCTGCCAGATACTCCAGATATGGGGTCAACCAGCAGTTGGTTCGGTCAACGCACATTACCGATTCATGATGAACACTAGGATTTTGTAAAATTTCTAAGTAAATCGACCCCTCAAAGACGTTAACATCCGTAGTGGCTAATTTGGAGATTGCATCAATAATGGAATTGTTATTACGCTCGACCCCCTGAAACTCGTAGGATTGGAAATACTGAAGTCGTTCTTTCAATTCTGCCAAATACTTGATCATTCTTGGGCCTCGAGCCAGTCTTCCCCGGAGAATTGCTTAACGACTAACCGAGAATCACCAAGATGACTATTCTCTCGCACTTCAAGACTCTTCGCTAGTCGTAACCTGCGATACCGCCTCATACTCGACTTCATTATTATTCGCTTTTGAACTGAAATCGATGGCTGTTGCACCTTGAATCCCTCCCGACTCGTCGAATAATCCTTGCTCCACTAACGTCCGTAGTAGAAGACCCATCTGCAGTCATGAATATTCCACGAACTCGCTTCTGAAGAACTGCAATCGCTCATGCTCCTTCAACTTCAGGAAATGAGCATTCAACTACAAAATCAGCCAAGGCTTGCCCTTTGATAGCGGTTCGGGGATGATTTTCAATGAAAAATTGGGACAACTCCATCGTCCATGCAGCTAATCTCCCCGATACCTCAGGTTTGCCCATAATTTTCATCAAAGGCTGATATGTGTATATTATTACCAATCTACCCTGGAAGTATTGCCTAAGCTTTCGACTAGCAGTTATTAAAGCAAAAACAAATTTTACAATGTTTGGGTACCTTGTTTCAGCATCCAGAAGGACATGGCTTACATAATAAATCGGGTGCTACTTACCCCTAACTTCACGCACCAAAACTGCTCCTACTGCCAACGAACTAGCTGCTAAGTACAAATATAAAGGCTTAGCAGGAACGGGCTTCACCAACAAAGGCGCCGAAGATAAGTAGGACTTGATGCTCTGAAAGGCGTCCTCACACTCCGAAGTCTATTGGAACGTCTTTGCATTCTTCGACCCTTTCAACGATCAAAAACGGCAAAACATCTTTTCTGCCGACTTAGACATGAACCTCCTTAAAGTCGCAATCCTTCCAATCAGACGTTGAACATCTTTAAATGACCGAGGAGTCTTCATGCTCGGGATCGCTCGAATCTTCTCTCGGATTAGCTTCATTCTCTTTGGTTGTGAAAACCCGAAAAACTTGCCGGACCTTGGGCCAGAAGGTGCACTTAGTGGGATTTAGTCTCAAGTTGTGATGGCGAATTATGCGAAAGCATTCTTCTAAATCATCCAGATGTTTACGTAACAGCATGCTTTTAACAATCATGTCATCCACGTACACCTCCATATTCTTACCCAACTGGTATCCGAAGACATAGTTCATCATCCTGCGGTATGTGGCCCCAAAGATCGATGAGTAGAAATGTCATTTTCTTGTGGCATATACCGAACGATGCGTAATGAATGTCGTCTTCGGTATATCCTCTTTACTCATGGAAATCTGATGATACCCAGAGAATGCGTCCATAAAACTTAACAAAGTATACCCCGAAGTGGCATCGATGAAATTTGGTCGATGTGGGGCGTGGTAGTGAAATCCTTTGACAAGCTTTATTCGGATCGGTATAGTCGATCTTGCACTTCATCGCCATTTATCGCTTACGTTTACCACCCGACCACATTTGCCATCCACTGGGGTAATCGATCTCAAAAATGAAGTCAGCTGCCAACAGTTTTGCAATCTCTTCATCGATGATCCGCTGACGTTCAAGTGCAAAGATCCTCTTTGTAAGACCCCGAATTTTTTTTTAAATAAAAAGGAATTTCCTTTATTTATTATCTTGAAATAGTAAGCGTTGATTTGATTAATGTGGATAGTTAAGGATTAAATACGCAAATATTTCAAAATAAGCAAGTGGTTATAAAATATTCATTTTTGTCGGGGAATATTCGTTTGGTCGTGGAATATTCGTCTTTGTCGGGGAATATTAAATGCGGCCAAGCAGCCAGCGACCATGTGTGGGCCCCATAACGGAAAGCGATTGGATGAGGAAAACGACAAAGTTTGGGTGGTTATAAATATTTTATTGATTCAATAATTTTTACAGTAGTTACTGTTCAATATTTTATTTTATTGATTCAATAATTGCTTTGCGTTGATATTTTATATTATTGTTGTTCAATAATTGTCAACGCACTTTGATATTTCTCATTATCGGATCAATAATTCATATTATTTGAATAATATTATTAGATAACATTATTGGCAATGTCTAGAAAGTTACTGCATCTAAGAGAGGTTTGGTCACCTAATTGCGCGCCAAGAGGAGAGATCCTTATTGGAAAGCCCCTCTCACAGGAACAACTGGTTGTCATAAATGTGATTACATAATATTATTTGTGAATAATTAATTATTGATTCATATGATAAGGAAATATTTATTTTATATGAATATAAATGATGGATTTATTTATGTGGTTATTAATGAAGGAATTAATGTTGAGGTGTTTTATCGAGTATTTTATCTGATTGGAGGTATTAAAAATCAAATCGTGGGTTTTGAGATATATTATGGGGTTATAATTTTTAATCCGATAGTTGGATTGTGGTAATTTTTGGGTATGTTATACATACATAAGTTGAGTATATGTCCACAAATTTTGAACCGTTAAAATGCACGAATGATTTGTTGTGAATTTAAAGAGGTGTCGGATTCTAAATTAGGTTTATAATTGATTTTGGTGGAAAATTCTAGAATTGAGTGGGCCCCACTTGTGGTTGGTGAAAAATGTGCTGAATTTTATTTCAAATGTGGTGGGTGGCAATAGTAGCGGTAAAAGCCATCGGTGGCAGTCAAGTCTGCTTGGTAATTTAACATTTTCCTATAAATAGAGAAATTTAAGTTAGAATTGAAAATCACACCGAAACAAAGTTTTCTCTCTTCTCTCTCTATATTATTGAGCGTATTTTGTGAGTATTTAGATACTTTGAGAGTTGCTTGTTGATCTGAGTTTCATTCAAAGATCACTTGAGACCTTTCCTTAGAAATCGATTCTTTGAGGTAAGGGATGTTATTTTCTTCTCAAATGATATTAATTCTTCATATCATTATCTTTGAAATATTGGTTGATACTTTTTATCAAATTTGGAACTTTTTCATGTCGGGGTTACTTATTCATGCGAGTTACTATTCACGAAGTTACTATTCATGAGTTACTATTCACGATTCTTATTCACGAGTACTATTCATGAGGCGTGAAGATATTTTTTATGGAATTTCTATCTTTGGGTGTCTGATTCTTATTCACGTGATACTGGACTATTCACGAATCTGGACCTTATTCATAGAAAAATGAAAATTTTTCTTTTCGCCTAAAATATCTATTCGGATACTAGCTTTGATTGTATCCATGTTTTGATCATTCTTGAATTTTACACCACTATGATTATTTTTGAGGTATTATTGGACATGGATAAAACAAAGTACGAATCCTTAATCCTTAATCCTTGTCATTTTGTTTCAATTGGATTCGTTCTTTAAAAATATTTTCATCATCCTCGGTCTTAAATGATGATATTATTGAATATCTTTGGCTCAGAGTCTTGAAAGATGAATGATTTCGAAGAATATCTTTGGCTGTAGTGCAAAGATGAGCAGTGTTTAAATGAACATGACCGATCGATGAATATCTTTGGCCTTTAGTGCAAAGATGAACAGTGTTTAAATGAACATGATGGATCGATGAATATCTTTGGCCTTTAGTGCAAAGATGAGCAGTGTTGAGATGAACATGAATGATTGATGAATATCTTTGGGCCAGTAGTGCAAAGATGAATATTTGATTTGAGATGAATATTGATTGATGTTACAGGGGATAAAATATTGATGATGGATTTGTTAAATTCATAGATTATAGTAGATTTCATTCTCTACGTAACTCTTCATGAATTATTATTTCATTGCGAATATTGATCCGAAACTTGTTGTCTATTGTATTCTATCGATTTTTCCTCGTTGGAGACTAACGATAATTTGTTGTATATTATCTTAGTCATAACATTCTTTATCGGGCTAGTTGAGCTCACCCTTTTCCTTGTTGTTCCATTTTTCTTCTCGGGGAGGCGAGAATGTAGCGAAGTCTTAGTCGGGGTATGGAATGAAGGTTCTAGAGAGAGTTGTTTAGTAGTCCTCACCATTATTGTAAAATAATGTATCAATAAATGTGATGAGGATTTATTTGAGTATAAATATTGTCTGTAAGATAATATTTGTATTTAAACTCACGAGTTTTATTGTTGTGATAATAAAGTTGTAGTTGTTTCATCTCAGTGTATTTGGCGACTCAAAATGGGTTGGATGGAATGGACCTATTTTGGGGTCGTCATGATTAATATCGAGCTTAGGGATATGATCTCTGGCGGAGATCGGGAATAGAACTAGGAGGGAGAGACAGAGTAAATCCTTTGCCAGTGTCCTACCTAAGCTTATTTGTTAGTTGAGTCAAGTATATAGGGATATTATGTGATTGATTTCCTTAATTAACCCTTGTTTTATGACATGAATGGAGAATGTCGATTGAGAATATTAATAGTGGTGTAAATGAGACCGTGGAGATGCTCAGTACTTAACAACGAGGAGAGCGTGCAACAGTGACAATGTACCTCCCTGTGAATAACACCACCGAAAGCGATGATGAACGAGGGATGTTTAGAAGCTTTTTGCGCTTCATGCAAAAATCGATTTAGGAGACTCGTGTTCAAAATCTGAGGAGGAGATGATAGCAATTCACGGGTGGTCACAAACCCAAGCGCTTCAAAGAGTTGGGACCACGAGTGCAGGAAAGCGATCCGATCATAGGCGGAAACATGGGTCAAGCAAATTACCAAGATATTCGATGTCTTGGGATGCGAAAAGAAATGAAAAGTTCCATTCGCTATTTTATGTTAAAGTGGCGAGGCGATTCTTCGTGGGAATCATGTGAAGCGTACCATTCAACCGCACTCGGCATGTCGTGGGAGATGTTTGAAAAGCAGTTCAATGACAAGTACTTCCCTGAAAGAATTCGTCGTATGAAGGAAGTGGAGTTTATTAGATTGGAGCGAGAATAACATGGCGGTGTCCCGATCTGGCGCGAAGTTTGCGGAGTTATCCAGTTTCAGACCTCATTTGGTGGAGAATGAGGAACGATGATGGCGGATGTTTACGAGAGGTTTGAAACCCGGCGTACGTCGAAGATCTCATTTCTCATAAATTTTCTCTCTATTCGGATGTTGTAAGCGAGGGCTCGATTGTTAGAGCGAGATAACGAGTACGTTCAACCGAGGGACCATAACCGGATCATACCAAAGATAGCGGTCATCGAATAACGATAACCAAAGGTGGAGAAAGAAGAATACGGACAAAAGGCGGTAACCACTCGGTGGTAATCGTGGCCATGAAAATAGAAGAAGCGAGTTGGGAGGAGATTTTAAAAAGGAGATTCAACAACGACCGTATGAAGACGTCGGCGCCAATGTGGCAACCGGTTCCAAGGAGGAGAAAGACCATCGATTCGTATGTTACAAATGCGGAAAGAGGGACATATCATTGGCCCGCCCACAACAGTTTAAGGTATGCTATAATTGTGGAAAAGAAGGACATATCGCTTCGAGATTATGCGATATCGAAACCTAGTGCGATGGGGGCGGTGACTCAAAAGGATGTCCCGTAAAAGTCAAAGTCAACGATTCTGGAAGAGCGTTTGTCGTGTGGCCATTCAAAATACGAGGAACCCGATCGAAGTTAGCGGGTTAGTTAATTATAAATTCTTGCGAAGTTTATACCTTACTAGATATCGGTTCTACCCATTCTTTTATCTCTCTTGCTTGCGCTCAACGTTTGAACTTGACTACGGAGAAATTAGACTTTGACCTATTTATGGAGACTCCGTTAGGAGAAACTTTCATTACATCCGTTGTTTAAAAAATCTTGTTTGATTCAAGTTAGCACCATTACCTTACACTTGTTGACCTTATCTCTTTAAAGATACTTGCTTTTGGGGATTGATTGGTTAACTACTCATCATGCCAAAATTGATTGCTTTTGTAAGGTTGTTAGTTTTCATATTCTAAGCAACTTTGTTATTCAATTCAAGCAATCAAACCATTGTAGTCAAACATTTTCATATCAAGCCATTGAAGTCATTCGTTTATTACGGATGTCAAGTTTTCTTAGTCCATGTTATGGATTTGAATAAAGACACGTCGATTTGAATAATATTCTGTTGTTATTTATTCCCATGTATTTCTGAAGAATTTATTGGCTTACTCCCCAAAGATCGATATTAAATTTTGTATCGACTTTGAACCCTGATACAAAACTCATTTCTAAAATCTCATATCGAATGGCTCTATTGAACTTGAGGAGTTAAAAATTCAACTATAGAATTTGGTACATGAGCCTTTATCTTGTGACTTCCTTTGTGGAATTCACTAAGCCGAACTCTCTGTAGGGGGACGTCATATTCGATGCGATAGTAAACTGATAGGTGTCATTGTGACGTGCCATCCAAGGTTGAGATATGAGTCATAGTTGAGAACAACCTAAGCTTGGTAATCGAAATACGTAGCTTTCTAGGCTTAGTTAGTTATTATCGGAGATTCGTTGAAGGATATTCTCGAATCGCTATTCCATTAACGTAGTACGACTCATAGAGATACAAAATTCAAATGGAGCGAGGAATGTGATAAGAGCTTGAAGAACTCGAGAGAGACTCATTTCAAAGATATGTTACGACCATGCCATCCTGGAAAAGCGAACGTGGTAGGCGGCGTGTTGAGTAGAAGATCGTATATCTAATCTGAGTGCGATATTGTCAAAGACTAATTTCAGTATAATTTACAAATAATAGAGATGGAGATGAAAACTCTAGGTACCTACGTTGATGATATACGAGTATAATCGACTTTAATCGATAAAGTTAAAAGTCGCTTCAAGCTACACACAATCGAGTGATGAATTTGAAGAAGGAGGTGCAAGAAGTTGTTATTTCAAAAGCGAGAATCGGTGAGGTGAGGAAAGCTCAAACCTTCGATTTATTAATCCAATTGAAATTCTCGATCGAATAGGAACTATGGCCTATAGACTCGTTTTTGCGTCAAGTATGACGCGTGTTCATAACGCTTTTCACGTGTCGATGTTACGTAAATATGTGGACGACCCAAACACGTCATTGAGTTAGAACCGGACGAGATAGCGGAAGACTTAACGTCACGAGGAGAGGTACCGTCAAGATTTTGTAGAGGAAAGAACACGACCTATGTACCGAGGTTATACCATAAGTTAAAGTTTTGTGGAGAAACCATGCTATTGAGAAAATGACACGGGAGTTGGAAACGAAAATGAAAGCGAGGTATCTTTACCTTTTGAAAACACCAGTATCGTCGTCAATTTCGAGGACGAAATTTCATAAGGAGGGGAGGATGTAAGACCCCGAAATTTTTTAAATAAAAAGGAATTTCCTTTATTTATTATCTTGAAATAGTAAGGGTTGATTTGATTAATGTGGATAGTTAAGGGTTAAATACGCAAATATTTTAAAATAAGCAAGTGGTTATAAAATATTCATTTTGTCGGGGAATATTCGTTTGGTCGTGGAATATTAAATCGTCTTTGTCGAGAATATTAAATGCGGACAGTAGCGACCATGTGGGCCCATAACGAAAAGCGATTGGATGAGGAAAGCGCAAAGTTTGGGTGGTTATAAATAACAGCGTAATTATTACCGTTAAGATTTGTTGGAATACCCGGTGGTTAAAATACGATGTCTACGCGTGGTTGCACAAAGAAATGGCACCACGGTATTACAGCATATTGTTGAATTATTGATCCTTACGTAAGAAAGGCACTACTCAATAATTTTCACAAGTGGTTATTGTTCAATATTTTATTTTATTGATTCAATAATTCTTTGCGTTGATATTTATATTATTGTTGTTCAATAATTGTCACTTTGACAAAGATTTCTCATTATCGGATCAATAATTCATATTATTTGAATAATATTATTAGATAACATTATTGGCAATGTCTAGAAAGTTCTGTCTAAGGAGAGGTTTGGTCACCTAATTGCGCCACCAAGAAGGAGAGATCCTTATTGAAAGCCCTCTTTCCTGGAACGATCGGTCATTATAAATGTGATTACGTAATATTATTTGTGAATAATTAATTATTGATTCATATGATAAGGAAATATTTATTTTATATGAATATAAATGATGGATTTATTTATGTGGTTATTAATGAAGGAATTAATGTTGAGGTGTTTTATCGGTATTTTATCGGATTGGAGGTATTAAAAATCAAATCGGGGTTTTGAGATATATTATGGGGTTATAATTTTTAATCCGATCCGCTGGATTGTGGTAATTTTTGGGTATGTTATACATACATAAGTTGAGTATATGTCCACAAATTTTGAACCGTTAAAAATGCACGAATGATTTGTTGTGAATTTAAAGAGGTATCGGATTCTAAATTAGGTTTATAATTGATTTTGGTGGAAAATTCTAGAATTGAGTGGGCCCCACTTGTGGTTGGTGAAAAATGTGCTGAATTTTATTTCAAATGTGGTGGGTGGCAATAGTAGCGAGTAAAGCCATCGGTAGCGAGTCATGTATGCCTTGGTGAGCTAACATTTTCCTATAAATGAGGGCTAAGTTAGAATTGAAAATCACACGAAACAAAGTTTTCTCTCTTTCTCTCTATATTATTGAGCGTATTTTGTGAGTATTTAGATACTTTGAGAGTTCTTTGTTCAAGACAAGTTTTCATTCAAGATCACTTGAGCCTTTCCTTCCAATCTTGATTCTTTGAGGTAAGGGATGTTATTTTCTTCTCAAATGATATTAATTCTTCAATATCATTATCTTTGAAATATTAGTTGATACTTTTATCAAATTTGGAACTTTTTCATGTCGGGGTTACTATTCATGAGTTCTTATTCATGAGTTACTATTCATGAGTTACTATTCACGAGTTCTTATTCACGAGTACTATTCATGAAGCGTGAAGATGTTTTTTGTGGAATTTCTATCTTTGGGTGTCTGATTCTTTATTCACGATACTCGGCACTATTCACTTAATCTGACCTTATTCAATCAAAAATGAAAATTTTCTTTTAAATCAAAATATCTATTCGGATACTAGCTTTGATTGTATCCATGTTTTGATCATTCTTGAATTTTACACCACTATGATTATTTTGAGGTATTATTGGACATGGATAAAACAAAGTACGAATCCTTAATCCTTAATCCTTGTCATTTTGTTTCACC
Organism: Panax quinquefolius; assembly: GCA_020205615.1. Lineage (NCBI taxonomy): Eukaryota > Viridiplantae > Streptophyta > Magnoliopsida > Apiales > Araliaceae > Panax > Panax quinquefolius. The sequence goes on along the minus strand of CM035172.1, from coordinate 11,410,573 downwards.
GGATTCGTTCTTTAAAATATTTTTCATCATCCTCGATCTTAAATGATGATATTATTGAATATCTTTGGCACAGTGGTGCAAAGATGAATGATTTCTGAAGAATATCTTTGGCTTCAGAAGTGCAAAGATGAATGTGTGTTTAAATGAACATGACCGATCGATGAATATCTTTGGCCTTTAGTGCAAAGATGAGCAGTGTTTAAATGAACATGACCGATGATGAATATCTTTGGCCTTTAGTGCAAAGATGAGCAGTGTGTTGAGATGAACATGGACTGATTGATGAATATCTTTGGCTCAGTGGTGCAAAGATGAATATTTGATTTGAGATGAATATTGATTGATGTTACGAGGATAAAATATTGATGATGGATTTATTAAATTCATAGATTATAGTAGATTTCATTCTCTACGTAACTCTTTCTATGAATTATTATTTCCAATTGCGAATATTGATCCGAAACTTGTTGTTTATCAGATTCTATCGATTTTTCCTGTTGGAGACTAACGATAATTTGTTGTATATTATCTTAGTCATAACATTCTTTATTGGGCTAGTTGAGCTCACCCTTTTCCTTGTTGTTCCATTTTTCTTCTCGGGAGGCGAGAATGTGGCGAGTCTTAGTCGGGTATGGAATGAAGGTTCTAGAGAGAGTTGTTTAGTAGTCCTCACCATTATTGTAAAATAATGTATCAATAAATGTGATGAGGATTTATTTGAGTATAAATATTGTCTAGAAGATAATATTTGTATTTAAACTCACAGTTTTATTGTTGTGATAATAAAGTTGTAGTTGTTTCTGTACCGTGTATTTGGCGACTCAGAATGGGTTGGATGGAATGGACCTATTTTGGGGTCGTCACACTCTTCTTCTGTCGAACTGGTTTTTTTGATGGGTCCACTTCCAACCGATGCTCAGCAATATCCCTGCTTACTCCCGGCATATCCTGAGGTTCCCATGCGAAGATATCAACATAGCATCGCAGGAGCTCCATGAGGTTCGTCCGAAGAGGTTCCAGCAGACTCGAACCTATTTTCACTGTCTTGCTCACCTTGCCCGGGATGAGCTCTATCTCATCTGTTTCTTCAGCTGGCATAACCAATGGTTCGGAACTACTTTCAGTGAAGGTTCGATCTCTATCACCATGGTCTGCTTTTGCTTCGATACCCCCACTCCCGAAATGATCACAGCATTTCTATAACATCTTCTGGCCAGATCCAAATCTCCTTTCACCTCACCAACCCTATGAGCCGTAGGAAATTTGACTTTGAAATGAGGGATTGAGGTCACAGCTTGTAAAGCAATTAAAGTATGCCTCCCCAAAATAGCATTATAAGCAAAATCTACATACACAACATAAAATTTGCAAATAATTTCTACTCACCGAGGGGCCGCTTACGAGATGACCTAGTAGTTCAATGGTTCCAACCACCTTGGCCCGGATCGTTACTAAAATCGTATGAAAGGAGCCTCCCGCCTTATCTCCATCTTCCGCCTGTCTGGTGCATCCTCGATAAGCGTGGGCATCTGAGAATATCTACTGAAGACCCATTATCTACCATCATTCGCCATATCCACCAACCCACTTGCATCAGATCGGCAAAGACCAATGATCCTCATACGCTTCGATGGTTTCCAGAAGGTAATCCTCATCGAGAAATGAGATTACCGTACTCGGATAAGGTCTATCAGTCTTCGGGTGGGTACCCGCCACTGACATGGCCGAATCCAAGTGACTTCGTCGCTTCTTTCCAACAAGTTTGCCAGAAGTACCCCGAGTGATGACATCTATCACATGCCTTGCAGTATCCCGGTTGGGCAACGCTATTTAATCTGGTTGAGTCTGCCGAACAGGTCCTCATCCTGCCCGTTAATTAGTTCTGGCAGCCACATACTGGACTAAAGCCCCACCTTGTACCTTTCTTTCAATGAAATCTTTCAAACTAGCACGATCGTTAAAGATCGACCAAGCTTGATGGTAATCACAATACTTACGAGAATTCCCTTTTCGAGGCTTAATGTTATCTCGAGGTGGCTTGAAGATAGGTTGATTCTTAATCTGATCCAAGATAACAGCCCTGTCTGTGTTGAGTGTTGTGTACGTCCTATTCACTCTCTGGGTGGGAGCGGACGAACGTCCTCCACCCTGTCTCCAATTGTTGTATTTCTTGACCCATATAGCCATGGCGGTCTTTATTCCCTTCATTCTTCTTCTGGTCCCCATCGGTTTTGTCCCGATCTGTCTCCTTAAGCCGGTCTGAAGAAGGATGTTTGAGGCTGTTCATGGCTTCCTCCACCATGATATAGCCTTCAGCTTTGTCGAAGGCTTCAGCGAGACTCTTCGGGTGGTGAAACATTAACTTCTTCACCAACTTCTCTAATTTAACCAAATCTAACCCATTCTGAAACAGTCTAACAACTTGTAGATCGTTCAGGTCTGTCATTTGGCCGACTGTTTCACGGAACCGCTTCACATATTGGCCCAAAGACTCATTCGAATACACAGAACCTGAGCCAACGAACCAGTTGGTTTTCCCCTTCTTTTGTTGCTCCCGAAGAGAGCATGAAATTTACTGCACATGTCTGCCCAAGATGAAATTGAATCCGAGGGCAAAGTCCCCATCCACTGTCGGGCATCCTTTCTGAGCGTTGTGACAAAAGTATGACACTTAGCAGCATCGCTAAAGTCATAATAATCCATCAGCCGATCGAATGCCTGACTGTGGTCGTAGGGATCCCCCGATCCATCATAACTTTCCATGTGGGGCAACTTCTTGGTGGGGTCAGCTTTTTCTTTTAGAATCTCCGCGGAAAAAGGGGATGCCTTCTTTCCCGAAGTATCTTTCGTTTTTTGTACTTCAGCAAGCTGCTTTCGAAGTTCCTTTAATTCTTTAACCAGATACTCCACACCTTCTGGTTGAGATGATGCTTCTTTTACTGGTGACTCCTTCTTCTTACGGTAAAGCGATGGTTTCTTACAATGTAACCTCCAACTTTAGAGGACTTTTTTCGACGATGCCGGCGTCCATTGGGTGGTGTACCCTCAGTAGACTCTCGGGAGTATGACCTCTAGATATACTTCGTCTCTGAACTCGGGCGCTATGGTGAGAATGTGCAACAACAAGTGCCTTCTTTGTATGCTCAGGAGTGCGATCTCTGGATCGACCTCTTCGTTCGCTTCGACCTTGTCCCTTAGAATCGACAGGGTGATATGCCCTCTTCGATCTTTGAGGAGTAGGGCTTCGGGATCTTCTTCTTTCTCGGGTTTGGCCTCGAGACTCTCGTCCTGAATGAGCAGGTTCCTTCCCACTCTGATGCCCTCGCTCTTCGGACTGAACATAACTGAACTCTTCGTCCCACAACTCTGCCATTCGAGCCATCTGCTCAGCTATACCATGTCGCTGCTTCATAAGTACTTCTATAGCTCTATCCGCTTCATCTGCCATCTTAGCCAATCGGGAGGCCTTTGCGTCTTGGTCATCTCGGTATCGAGTTCTAGGCAAGGTTCCTTCTACTCGTTTCCGACCATGGCCAGACCCCTTCTCCGTCGTGAAAACTAGCTTACGCTTGGCTTTGCCCACCGCCCTCTGTAGAAATCTTCAGTGAACGTTTGGTCACTGTCTTTGGCGTGAACACTTATTATCAGGGTCCCAAACGATCTTTGGCGAGACACTCGTGGTGTTTGATTCAACGACGACCATGGTACCTTTTTGGGTGTAGGTATTCTACTCTTCACCATGAATCTTGGACGTAGAAACAAACACGATCTATGATTGAAAAATACTCGGGACACTAGAACTCGACCCTCTTTCTAGCGCCCGATGTTAACGCCAGGGATCTTCTCCAACGTCCCAATCACGTAAGACGCTACGATCCCCGCATAAGAAACACGATAAACACCACAAGCTTCGATTTTACCGGACCGTCGGGGATAGCTTTCAGCGTGAGAGTCGATATCGTGTTCACAAGGTTAACAATGGAGGATGTAATGTCTAGTGTATTGAGAGTGATAATAATTCTCAGTTGTGTGTATGTGTATATGAATGTGAACGTACCTGTTTGTGAAGACTTAGTTGATAGGTTGTACTTTCTCTTGCGGTTCTCGTCGCCACCCACTACCGACACATTTTCGATATGATGGATTTTGCCGACTGAGTGTTGTATACCCACTACTTTTGTGTACTGTTTATGCCGTCGGCCGACTATAATCCCATCCACATTAATGCATGGCAGGTGTCTTAGTCAACTGTCATGCTTTTTTCATCATTGCAAGTCAAAGTAATAGATATTAAAAGATCCAATGGGTTAGTCCAATGAACCAACCCGGTTTCATAGGATTAAATAGAAGTAATATGGTGACTAGGCCCAGTGGCTTTCAAGGTTCAATAATGAAGGCCCAATAGATTAATTAAATAAGTAAGTCCAATTTACTCGGCCCAAAGAGGAGAAATATCATGACCAACAGTATGAGAGGATTGTCCTACCATTAATGGCAACAGTAGTTAATAACTAAAGTTGTTTTTGAGGAGAATATTCCATTCCTGATGTCTTAAGCATATTGTTTGTAGAACTGCTCTTGCAATTTGCAACTTGAATGCCGACTTATATTCATCAAGAGCTTCATATTTCCTTGAAACACTCTTCCGAATAGGTTACATAATGTCCTTTTTCTAATGTCCTTTTTCTTTAATGATATATATATATATATATATATATATATATATAGGTTTCTTCTGTCTTTCGATCTCATTAGAAGAAGGAAAATTCCTCAATCTTACACCAGCAGTAGTAATTATGCATGCTAATTTGATGGTAGAAGTGTGACTTTATTATTAGTAATTAGTTTTTGGATTGCAATTTTCTTTCTATTACAGAGGATTGCTTATGCCTTTATCATTTTAATTTTATTAGGCAACTGTTAATCATGAGCTCTGGTATGTGGAAGAATACGATATCTTGGATCTTGCATTAAATGGAAGAATGGAATTAAACTCGCAAATTCCAACTTGACTGCCTTAAAACATGAAGCTTCAAAAGTCTGAAAAACAGACCTAATTCGCCATTGCAAGGCTGCATGTCATTTCACCATGGTTACCACTTTCAGACGAGTTCAAATTCCAGTATGTGACATAACACGGCTTCCAATTTGTCCGATGTGTGATTGCTTATGTGACATTATTTTGATTGTTTGACATTATTTGACTTGCCTATGTGGCAAGACATATTTGTATTTTGTTTTGAGTTCGATATGAAATAACCACTTGGCCACTTTGATTCAGCTAGCCTTTTGTTTTGGTTTGTTAATTTCAATTATATCTTGTTCACGCTTTGAAAATTTTGTTATCGTTAGTACTGCTTATATTTGGGTTTATCTTTTATATTCCATTCAGTTAGTTGTATTTGTCAATTATGTTTTTTTTTTTCGTTTTAAGCTTTATTTTATCCCATGCACCCGATTGGAGCCTGGTTTCCATATATAGTTGCTAACAGTTTGTGGAATGGTTTCCCCAATCCTGCTCTATTCACTTTACCATAATGCTTTGAGAGTCCAAACATGCATGCATATTAGGTTGTTTATATGGTCCAATGATTTTTAGTTGTTTAATCCGTTTCCACGATCGTGCTTTAATCCTTTTCCACGATCGTGCTAGCTATTGGAAATGTGAATCATTATCCGACCAAACCAGAAAAATAAAACTTGATGGCTTTGCGAATCAATAAATTAACCAGATGGATGCATGGAGCAGCCAGCCACAAGGACTTGTGTCACTTTCCGTCTTAATTGTTACGTTCAAACTGCATGTGTGGATCTATCAATCTAATTTAGTTAGGTCAAGCTATGCGTGTGCGCCTTCCCGCGGAAGCCACACGGGGCACATATATTCGAATGCAGTGTATTCGTATTTTTAAAAAATATATTTTATTCAAATTCGTATCTATATTTGACGAATTTTTTAAAGTACTAATATTCAAATTCGATATTCGAAAAATTATTATTTCGAATAACTATCTGAATTCATTGATATAATTAATTAAATTAGTAAACTAAAAGTTACTATTATGATATTAATATAATATAACACAATCATCAATCATATATATGGTTTAATATTAAAATTCAGAAGAAAAAAAGTAATCACTCTATTTAATAAAATATATTTATAAAAGATATTAAGGCTTGCTCGTGATTATGATAATGAATATCTGATACCCGTTGTTCGATAAATAAGTTGGTGAACGGATGTTAAACGAATACAAATATATTTGTATCCGTATTCGTATCCGTTTATTTGTGAATATCTTTAATTGATCAATACGAATAATATTTGTTTAAGTCCTATACGAATAATATCTGTTTTAAACGAATACAAATACGGATAAATATCTTATTTAATAATTTTTTATTTAATTAATTGTAATATGAACAGAGAAACATAAAATAAAAACATATTTTTATATTTGTAAATTAAGTTTATAAAAGAATTTTTTTATAATGAGGAAGAAATATGAAATTTGCCTCTCTTAAATTTTTATTTTGTTCAAAGATTCTTGTAGTTAGGGCTGTTCATTTCATTTGATTTTTTCAGTTTTTCGGTTTTCCGAATCCTGATCGAATCCTATTTGGTTTCGGTATAAAAGAATCCTGGTCGGTTAATACAAAAAACCCAGATATATCTGGATTTTTTTGAATGCAAATTACTGATTCCGATTACTATTTCAAGTCCAATATATATCGGAATCGAACCAGGTTTTATTCTGGATTCAATTAATTTTTTTTAAAAATATTTTACTTATCTTTGTAAAATTGGATTAGAGTCTCCTCTAATTATAAAAGGGATAAGGTCCAAAAATGCCCCTGACATTTTCTCCAATGTCTACCGAGCACCCTATACTTTTTTTTTGTCCAAAAATACCCTTAACGTTACAATTTTTGGATCATTTGTGGTCCTGCCGTTAACAGTTGTGCTAACTAGACAAACGAAATTGACAGTTGGACATATTTTGCTGACGTGTCAAATAATTAAAACAAAAAATACTAGTATACCATCTGATGTGTATAAAAATAATATTTTATATATATTTGATAATTTAGTTATTATGTGTATTTTATTAATAAATTTTATTTATTAATAATTGTATTTAACATGTAAACCACCCAGTCCTCCACCACCACCACCACCAATCCACCACCACCACATATAATATATGCAATCTGGTTCTCCTGGACGATCTGGATAAGGAATCGAATCAGCAGTACCACCACTATCCTGTTTTTTACTTGTCTGAACTCTAAGCCTCCTTATAGCTTCTACAATTTCAAAATCTCAAAAGAAATCAACACAAACAAATCAAAAGAAATCAACACAAACAAATACATATATAGACAACGAGGGAGAGAATATACAAATCTCAGAACTTTCAGATAAACATAATTAAAAAGGAATTTTTTTTAAGTAAGCAATAGAAGAGAAGAGAAGAGAGACAGAGATTGGGAGAAAGATGGAGAAATTGAATTAATCAAATCCACACCACACCACACCAGATCCGCCGCCGCTACCTCCTTCTACACCAGATCCACCGCCACCGCCTCCTTCCACACCAGATCCACCGCCATGACTCCTTCCGATCAAGTAGCCCTTCTTTCTCTCCTCCCCACCGCCTCCTTCCGTAACAAACCTTAAATTTGATATGGGTTTAGATAGAGAAAACCTTAGAGAGAGAGAGAGAAAATAGATTTGATATATGAGTGGGTTTAGAGAGAGACAATGAATATATTTAGTATTTTAGTAATTAGTATTTTAATATATCAATTAGTTGTATAACATATCAATTAGTAAAATACTAAATAAATTAATATATTTAGTAAAAAGTAAAAAGTAATAAATTAGTATATTTAGTATATTTTAGTAAAATAGAATACTAAATATTTAGTAAATTTTGATATGTTATACTAATATTTAGTAAAAATAAAAAGTAATAAATACTAATATTTAGTAAAATAATTTTAGTATTTTAGTATTTTTTAATTAACAAAATAATTTGAATTTTAGTATTTTAGTATTTTTTAATTAGTATTTTAGTATTTTTTTTATTAGTATTTTAGTATATTTTTTAATTAGTATTTAGTATTTTTTTAATTAGTATTTTTAGTATGTCCATGTGGTTGCCACGTAATCAAATTGGACGAATGTTAGTCTAGTTGGCATAACTGTTAACGGCAGGGACACAAATGATCCAAAAATTATAACGTTAAGGGTATTTTTGGACAAAAAAAAGTATATGATGCTCGGTAGACATTGGAGAAAATGTCAGGGGCATTTTTGGACCTTATCCCAATTATAAAATAGAACTATAGAACTAACATAAAAAAATACATAATAGAATACTTGGGTCTTGAATATAATTTGAATTGGTGGTCTCCCTTATTTATAGAATAGAAGTAAGACATGAGAACACAAATTAGACAATGTGGGATATTGATAAGACAAGAGAATAACATATAGCCAAGTCCCACATTGGTATAACTTGTAAAAGTCTAAGGAAGTTTGCCTTATAAAAAGACTTCAAAGTGAAACCTTGATAGTCAAGTCTCACATTGGTTCACTTTTAAAAGTTTAAGGAAGTTTTCTTTATAAAAAAAACATTAATAGCCAAGTACCACTTTTGTTATAAAATGAAAACTTAGTAGTTAGTGGTAAGTAATTGAAACCTTTGTTATAAAATGAAAACTTAGTAGTTAGTGGTAAGTAATTGAAACCTTAATAAGTCCCACATTGAAAAGTCTAAGGAAGTTTGGCTTTATAAAAAGACTATCAACTATTAATAGTTGATGGTTTACAAGTTTAAATTGATTAAATTGGTAAAAGTAAAAGAAATTAGATAAACATAAATATATTAATAGTTGGTGGTTTAGAAGTTCTATATTGATTAAATTGGTAAAAATAAAAGAAATTAGATAAACTAAATTATTTATCAATAAGTTGGGAAAGATTTGTTCTTAAGTTAGAATAAAAGTCTTAATTAATTGGATAGAATATGGTTGTTTGTAAGTCCCACATTGATGGGTTAATTTATAAAAAGTTTAAGGAAATTTTTCTATAAAAAAATATAGTCAAGTCCCACATTGGTTATTTTATAAAAGTCTAAGAAAGTTTTCCTATAAAAAAATTGCAAGTGAAATCTTAATAGTAAGTCCCATATTGGTTATTTTATAAAAGTCTAAGGAAGTTTTTCTTATAAAAATTCAACCAAGTGAGTTCTTAATAGTTAAGTCCCACATTGGTTCTTAATAACTAAGTCCCACATTGGTTTCTTTATCAAATAGTAAGAAAATTTTCCTTTTAAAAAGACATCTAAGGGGGTGTTTGTGACGCCCCCAAAATTAGGTATACATCACCCATCTTGGGTCGCCACTTACATTGTCTGTAATTTAAATACAACTTACTAACATAAGCGTGCGTATGTACAATACGACATAAAGCGTGAGTTTAAATACAAATATCGCCTTCACTAGATATTATACAAACTCAATAAGGAGTCCTCATTACAATTATTATCACACTATTTCACGCGAATAGTAGGACTACTAATGCTATCTTCGAGACCATCACTGCTTCCTGACTCGTCCCAAATTATATTCTCATTTCAAGAGAAACGGTGAAAGAAAGGGTGAGCTCAACTAGCCCAAGAAGAAATATTATGACTAAGATAATGCGAGAATAAATTATCAATAGTCTTGAATAATGTTAAACCGATAAAATATAATAGACATAACCAGTTTAAGCTGCACGTGAATATGTAATCCATTAAAAGAGTCAAGTAGAAAATAAAGTTTACTATCTTTTAGGTTTTAAAAGGTTTTTCATCACTGTTATAGCTGAGACTCAGCTTTAATAAATATTCCACATCATCGAATCACCCCGCACTACTACTGACAAGGATATTCTTTAGTATCACGACCATAATTATTCATGCACTACGGGCCAAGAATATTTGTGAATTCATTAATGGTCATGATCATGCCAACAACATCCATCAATGAACTACTACCCATTGAGGATTTTTACCACATCATTTGTAACATTACTACCATGATTACACCGAATAGTCTCTCGTCATAATCATACCAAGTCCATCTATGCACTACACTGAAAGCCATGTATGACTTTAAAAATATAAACATGAGGATGATGACAATGATATAAGAATTCAATAAAACAAGTTCAAGAATTATTTTATCCAGAATTATTAACGTCCAAATTACCAACATGATCTTTGTTTTGTAGAGTAAAATTCAAGAATGATCGTAAGAATATTTTCATGAAAGATCTTTGGATGAAACGCTTGAATATCAAGGATATTCCACTAATTTCATGGAGTATAGAAGTCAAAGTTTTAACCAATTGGGTATAATAAAGAATGGAATAACAAAAGAAATCACCATGCGCGCGATAGATCAAGAAAGACAAAGTTATTCAAATGTAATAATAAATAACGGAACCCGTGTCGTGAAATTCACACAAGCGGGATGTTCCAACGTAATAATAAAGATGGAACTGGATACGGTGTAAAACACACGATAGGATATTCTAACAGAATGATAAAGACGGAACCAGTCCGTTGTAAAACACACGCATGTGATGTTCCAACAGAATAATAAAGATTTTAACCCGTGTGTCCCAGTAAAACACATGATGTGATGTTCCAACAAAATAATAAAGACGGAACCAGTCCTGTTGTAAAACACAGGAGCGAGATGTTCCAATGAATAGTAGAAGAATGTCACCAAGTATAGGGTAAACCACGATACAAGGTTATTCCAATGAATAATAAGCAATGGAATAACAACAGTTCTCTTCATGAATAAGAAAGAATAACACCCTTTACATTTGGTAGGAGATTGAATCTCGCAGCGGTGTAGTAACAAAATACTCTTCTTCTTTCTCTCTTATTCTCTCTATACTTTCTCTCTATAAGCTTGAATGAATTCGTGAAAATAATGAAGCCTAGGCCTCTATTTATAGAAGATTTCTAGCTTAGCACCGCCAGTGTGAAAAGCGCAAGTGGCTTGACGACTAATGATGTGAAAAGAAAAGTGGTTTGGCGCTTTTTGTAATGTGAAACGACAAGTGGTTCGGCGCTTTTGTAATGTGAAACGACAAGTGGTTCGACGTCTGGTAAAGGTAATTACTATTAACGAAGGTAAATACTATTGACGAAGGTAAATACTATTCACAAGGGTAATTACTATCGATTAGAAGGTAATTACTTATTAATGAAGGTAAATACTATTCACAAGGGTAATTACTATCGACGAAGGTAATTACTATCGACGAAGGTAAATACTATATTGATTTAAGAGACTCTTAGATGATGACATATACGAGCCCCCATAAAATAATCAAACTTACCACAAATCATTTTTTTTCATCAACACATATTTAATCTTTCAACAATTATTAATCATTTATAACTTGTCGTCTCAATTATTGATTTAATACTATAACATATTATCTGATATGATCTTTGTGACAATAATTGAATCAATAATATAAGAGATATGATCTGAATTTATCGTAGAATAATTGAGCATAAATGAGTGACTTCACGTAAGCATCAATAATCAATACCGTGTCTTACTACGCAACCACGCCAGACATTCTTTACTTTTACCACCGGTAGTTCAATGCGGTTTTAACGGTAACACCTCCGTAGTTATTTTTATAAAATATTTTTGTCGTTTTCTCGATCCGAAATGATAATTACATTATGGGGTCCACCAATGATTAAGCCATTATACGAATATTCCCTAACAATAAAAATATCCCCAGACCAAACGAATATTTTATAACAACTTGCATACTTTGCAAAATTTATAAATATTACCCACAACTATAACATTATATCAAATTTATTCCATAATATTCAAAAATAATATTTATAGAAAAATTCATCTTTATTTATAAAAGTCGGGTCTTACAACTCCCTTCTTATGAAATTTCACTCGAAATTAGGGTACGATACTGGTATGTCGAGAGGTAAGGATACCTTGATTTCATTTCGATTCTAACTCCCAAGTCATTTCCTCAACATCGTGGTTCCTCCACAAAACTTTGACTTGAGGTATAACCTCGGAAGCGTAGAATATGTTCCTTCTTATCCAAAATTTGAACAGAACCTCTTCATACGTCCAAATCTTCCGCTTATTTCGTCTTGGTTTTAACTCAATAATATGGTTCGGGTCTTTCACATATTTACGTAACATAGATATGTGAAAAACGTTATGAACACGAGACATATTTTGGCGGTAAAAGCGAGTCTATAGCCACAGCCCTACTCGATCGAGGATTAAAATGGACCGATGAATCGAGGATTAAGTTTTCTCTCTTTCCAAATCTTGTAACTCCTTTCCATGGAGCAACTCTTAACAACACATGATCTCCTATATCGAATTCCACGTCCTTTCGATGAAGATCAGCATAACTCTTTTGTCGATTTTGTGAGGTTTTTATACGTTGTCGGATCGTTTGAATCTTTTTCGTAGTCATACGTACCAACTCCGGTTCCCAACAACGTTGCTTCACCCACCTCATCCCAGATACTGGAGAACGACACTTTCTTCCATACAACGCTTCGAATGGAGCCATGCCAATACTTGTTTGATAAGCATTGTTGTAGGAAAACTCCACCAATGGTAAGAACTTGTCCCAACTCCCTTGAAATCAAGGACACGTAGTCTTAATAGATCTTCAAGAGTTTGAATAGTCCTCTCCGATTGTCCGTCCAGATCGAGGATGATATCGCCGAGCTAAATCGTAAATCTGTGCCCATAGCTTTTTGCAAACTAACCCAAAATCGTGAAGTGAATCTTGGGTCTCGATCAGAAACTATGGATACCGGCATACCATGCAGTCTTACAATCTCGTTTATGTACATACGAGCAAGACGTTCAAGTGTATAAGTTTCTCGTATCGGTAAGAAATGAGCAGACTTGGTCAATCTATCAACAATGACCCAAATCGCATCAATGCCTTGAGAAATCTTAGGAAGACCGGTAACGAAATCCATGGTAATGTGCTCCCACTTCCATTCTGGAATTTCAAGTGGTTGCAATGGACCTTTTGGTACTTGATGCTCCGCTTTAACTCGTTGACAAGTTAGACACCTTGAGATAAATAAAGCTTTCTCTCTTCATATTACTCCACCAAAATGTATGACGAATAATATCATGATACATTTTGGTACTCCTGATGGATTGCAAATGGTGTGTTGTGCGCCCCATCATGATATTATACTTTAAATCGAGGTCGTTAGAACACAAAGTCCGGAGTTGACTCAAGTATTCCTTCTTCATCGATTCTTGCTTCCGTGATAGCACCTTCTTGCACTTTCTTCCTCATACGCATCACCTCCGTGTCTCAGAATAACAGCGACTTTAACTTTATCGATTAAAGTCGGTTCTACTCGTATACTCGCTTATCATCACACGCGTCCCTCGAGTCTTTAACTCTATCTCCATCCTTTGCAAGTCACACAAAATGGGCCTTTGCGTTGAGAATATCGCACTCGTGCTTGCATATGATTTTCTACTCAATCGCCACTACCACGCTCGCTTTTCCGTGATGGTATTGTATGGTATGATCATAATCTTTCAATGATTCAAGCCAACGTCGTTGTCACATGTTGAGTTCCTTTTGAGTGAATAAATATTTGAGGCTTTTATGATCCGTAAAGATCTCCACTTTCTCCCCATACAAGTAATGCCTCCAAATTTTAAGTGAAGAAGACAATAAATGCTAACTCTAGATCATGAGTAGGATAATTCCTCTCATATTCTTTGAGTTGTCGCGAGGCATAAATTATAACTTTTCCATGTTGCATAAGAACACATCCCAACCCTTTTTGCCGAAGCATCATCTTGTATGACAAAATCCTCCGAGCCAGATGGTATTGTCGTAACAGTCTTTGAAATAAGTCTCCTTGAGTTCTTGAAAACTCTTCTCACATTCTTCGCTCCAACCGAAACTTGTATCTTTCCGAAAGTCAACTGAAATCGATGGAGTAGCGATTCGAGAAAATCCTTCCACGAATCTCCGATAATAACCAATTAAACCGAGAAAGCTACGTACTTCTTGATCACTAATTTAGGTTGTTCCCACTTTGAATAGCTTCAATCTTTCTTTGGGTCAACAGATATTCCATGACTTGATACCACGTGCCCAAGAAATGCTACTTCTTCGAGCCGAACTCACATTTCTTCAACTTGGCATAAAGCTTATATTCACGAAGCTTTTGGAGTGTCAACCTTCAAGTGTTGCTCATGATCTTTACTGGCTTTTGGAATAAATAAGGATGTCATCAATAAAGACGACCACAAAGTGATCTAAATATTCCTTGAATACTCGGTTCATCATATCCATGATGGCGTTAGAGCATTAGTCAATCCAAAGGACATGACTAGGAATTCATAATGGCCGCATGCCGAGTTCGAAGCCGCCTTTGGAATGTCGGTGGTTCTAATCTTCAATTGGTGATATCCTAACGAACATCAATCTTTGAAAAGAATTTGGCTCCTTGCAATTGGTCAAACAGTCATCAATACGTGGCAATGGATACCTATTTTGATGGTGACATGATTCAACTCCCGATAATCAATACAAAGTCGCGTACTCCATCTTTCTTCTTCACGAATAGTAATGCGAGCACCCCCAAGGAGAAGTACTAGGACGAATAAAGCCAATGTCTAACAATTCCTGCAATTGAGTCTTTAACTCACGAAGTTCAATAGAGCCATTCGATATGGGGCTTTGAAATAGGTTTTGTACCGGGTTCAAGGTCGATACAAAATTCAATTTCACGCCTCGGGGGTAGTAGCCAGGAAGTTCTTCGGAATACGTCGGAAATTTATTAACAATAGGAATATCGTTTAAAAGCGACGATATTTTTATTTAAATCTGTGACATGAGTTAAGAAAGCTTGACATCCGCTTTTCAATAAAACGAATAGCTTTATGGCTTGAGATGACCGTGATTGATTTTAATGGTTTGGTCGTTTGAATTCGCATAATAGGTTGATTAGGAATATGAAAGCTAACAACCTTACGAAAACAATCAATTTTTTGCGTGATAAGTAGTTAACCAATCAATCCCTTAGAATCACGTCAAATGCAAGTATTTTAATGAAATAAGATCGACAGTAATGTGAGGGTACCGATTTGAACCAAACAAGACTTATAAACGATGGATGTAATGAAGGTTTCTCCCAACGGAGTTTCCACGAGATAAGTCAAAGTCTAATTTCTCCGAAGTCAAATTTAATCGATGAGCGCAAGTAGGAGAAATAAAAGAATGGGTAGAACCCGTTATCAAATAAAGTATAGACTTCATTAGAGTTTATGATAAGCTTACCCGTGATGACCTCATTCGGGTTCCTTGCTCTCTGGGGAGGTCACAACAAACGCCTCCTCAGACTACTGGGTTTGACTTTTTCTGGACTGACCTTTGGTGCCTCCATCCTAGTTGAATTTGTCTTGATGAACGACAAAATCGAGCTAAGTGACCTTCTCTTCCACAATTATAACATGCTTTGACTGACATGGCGCGGATTTGATGATGTGTCCTCCCTCCGCATTTGAAGCATATGATAGGTGGTCTTTCTCCTTCCTTAACAACGGGTCTTTGGTCTTGACGTCTTTTCCATCATTGTTGAATCTCCGCTTTCTTGAAATGTCCATTCTTATTGTTTTGGCCTCGATTACACCAAAAGTGGTTACCATATCCGCTTGTTAATTCCTCCACGCTTGTTGTCACCGCTCGATGACTACTCTCCATTTGGTATTATAATTTTGTCATTTGTTCTCTTCTTTTAGTTAAGTTGACTCGTTATCGCGCTCCACTAATCGAGCCCTATTTACAACATCTGAATACAAAACAGCTTTATGAGAAATAAGATGTTGACGTATCTCCGCTTCAAGCCTCTTAAAAACATTCGCGCATTCTCTCTTCATTATCCACCAAGTGGGGACGAAACCGTGATAACTCATGAAATTTTGCCTCGTATTGCGACCACTGGTCATATTGTTTTGTTCCAACTTGATAAACTCCACCTCCTTCATGTGGCGAATACTTTCGTGAAAGTATTTGTCGTTGAACGACTCTTGAACTTCTCCCAAGATATCTTGATCTGACAGTTGGTAATCTGCTTTATCCATGCTTCCGCAAAAGTGGTTTTGCTCTCCTTAAACTCCGGTGGTCCCAGCTCCTTGAATTGTTTAGCGGTGACCGCCGAGAGAGTTCCGTGTTTCCACCTACGTTTTGGGCGGAGTCGCTTCTCACTTTCGCTTGTTGCATAAATTGTGCGTAAAGCCTCTCGAACATTTGATCATTCATCATTTGGTCGGTGTTGTTTTTTTGCGTGAGGATTGTCGCCTTCACGATGCACATTATCCCGATTATTGATATGTGGTGAATCAACGATCGCTGCGCTCCATTGCTATTTTCAACATTCTCGAGATGTCATTTTCAAATCTCGCCACAAAACAAAAGGTTAATTGACATGTAACAAATTATCCCTATCTTCCGACCAACCAATAAAATAAAGACATAAACTTAGGTAGGTCATACTTAATGGAAGGTATTCCCCGCTCTCCCTCCTAGTACTATTCTCACATCTTAGCCGGGGATCATATCCCTAAGCTCGATATTAAATCTGTGACGCCCCAAAATTAGGTATACATCACCCATCTTGGGTCGCCACTTATATGGTACAAATTTAAATACAACTTACTTAACATAACTCATAGGTATACAATACGACATAAACCGTGAGTTTAAATACAAATATCGCTTCTACTAGATATTATACGAACTCAATAAGGAGTCCTCATTACAATTATTATCACACTATTTCATAGAATAGTGAGGACTACTAATGCTATCTTCAGGGACCATCACTCGTTTCCCAGACTCGTCCCAAATATATTCTCATTTCTCAAGAAGAATAAAGGAAAGAAAGGTGAGCTCAACTCAGCCCAAAGAAGAAATATTATGACTAAGATAATGCGTAATAAATTATCAATAGTCTTCAACAATGTTAAACCGATAAAATACAATAGACAACCAGGTTTAATCTAATGAATATCGCAATCCATTAAAAGAGTCAAGTAGAAAATAAAGTCTACTATCTTTTAGGTTTTAAAAGGTTTTTCATCATTTATTATAAATGAGACTCGACTTTAATAAATATTCCACATCATCGAATCACCCCTACACTACTGCCAAGGATATTCTTTAAGATATCCGACCACAATTATTCATGCACTACGGGCCAAGAATATTTGTGTATTCATTAATAATCATGATCATGCCAACAACCGTCCATCAATGAACTACTACCAATCGAGGATTTTTACCACATCATTTGTAATATTACTGTCCAACATGATTACACCGAATAGTCTCAATCATAATCATACCAAGTCCATCTATGCACTACATGTGCCACGTATGATGACTTTAAAAAATATAAACATGAGGATGATGACAATGATATAAGAATTCAATAAAACAAGTTCAAGAATTATTTTATCCAGAATTATTAACGTCCAAATTATCAACACGATCTTTGTTTTGTAGAGTAAAATTCAAAAATGATCGTAAGAATATTTTCATGAAAAGATATCTTTGGATGAAACGCAAATATCAAGGATATTCCACTAATTTCATGGAGTATAGAAGTTAAAGTTTTAACCAACTGGGTATAATAAAGAATGGAATAACAAAAGAAATCACCATGCACGCGATAGATCGCATGCAGACGAGGTTATTCCAATGTAATAATAAATAACGGAACCAAAGTCGTGAAATTCACACCGGCGTGATGTTCCAACAGAATAATAAAGATGGAACCAGATCCGGTGTAAAACACACGATAGATATTCCAACAGAATGATAAAGACGGAACCAGTCCCGTGTAAAACACACGCATGTGATGTTCCAACAGAATAATAAAAGATTTTAACCGGTCCAAAATGTAAAACACACATGATGTGATGTTCCAACAAAATAATAAAGATTTTACCAGTCCCAGGTAAAACACATGCGAGGATGTTCAGCCAATGTAATAATAGAAGAATGTCACCAAGTATAGGGTAAACCACGATACAAAGTTATTCCAATGTAATAATAAGCGATGGAATAACAACAGTTCTCTTCATTGAATAAGAAAGAATAACACCCTTACATTTGGTAGGAGATTGAATATCTGCAAAGGTGTAAAGTAACAAAATACTCTTCTTCTTTCTCTCTTATTCTCTCTATACTTTCTCTCTATAAGCTTGAATGAATTCGTGAAAAATAATGAAGCCCTAGCCTCTATTTATAGAAGATTTCTAGCTTAAGACCGCCGTGTGAAAAGGCAAGTGGCTTGGACTAATGAATGAAAAGAAAGAGAAAGTGGTTTGACGCTCAGTAATGTGAAACGACAAGTGGTTCGGCGCTTTGTAATGTGAAACGACAAGTTGTTCGGCGTCTGGTAAAGGTAATTACTATTAACGAAGGTAAATACTATCGACGAAGGTAAATACTATTCACAAGGGTAATTACTATCGACGAAGGTAATTACTATCGACGAAGGTAAATACTATTCACAAGGGTAATTACTATCGATTTAATGTAATTACTATCGACGAAGGTAAATACTATTGACGAAGAGACTCTTAGATGATGACATATACGGCCCCCATAAAATAATCAAACTTACCACAAATCATTTTTTTCATCAACACATATTTAATCTTTCAACAATTATTAATCATTTATAACTTGTCGCCTCAATTATTGATTTAATCTATAACATATTATCTGATGATGATCTTGTGACAATAATTGAATCAATAATATAAGAGATATGATCACGACAATTCTTCGTAGCAATAATTGAAAGCATAAATGAGTGACTTCTCACGTAAGCATCAATAATCAATCTGGTGTGCTTCTACGCGACCACGCCAGACATCGTATTTTTTACCACCGGGTAGTTCAACGCTTTTAACGGTAACACCTCCGCCAAGTTATTTTTATAAAATATTTTTGTCGTTTTCTCGATCAATCCGATAATTACATTATAAGGTCCACCAATGATTGAGCCATTATACGAATATTCCTAACAAAAAAATATTCCCCACCAAACGAATATTTTATAACAACTTGCATACTTTGCAAAATTTATAAATATTACCCACAACTATAACATTATATCAAATTTATTCCATAATATTCAAAAATAATATTTATAGAAAAATTCATCTTTATTTATAAAAGTGAGGTCTTTACAAAGGTTTGATAAAATTAAAATGAATCAATCTGAATGAAATTTGAATTTGAATGAAATTTGAATCTGAATGAAAAAAATTATTTGATAATTGATATATCTTAAAGAATGGACAGAAAATACATACTCTATGTTCCTAAAACGATGACTAACCTGTCTGCTTTACGAGTTTTAAAATGAATGAAAAAAAAGAAATGGATGAAAAAATTTAAATTTTCTTTCCAATTCTTATGTTTAAGGAGTTTTTTAATAAACGGAAAAGAAAAGAAAAGAAATGGATAGAAAACTTGGCACTTTTTTTCTATGAAAGTTTTTCGTCCAAAATTAAGCATGATTTGACTCGGAAAAGAAATTAGAATAAGTAATATTTTTATAATTCCCATATTATCCTCAACTTTTATTATAATAAATTTTAAATTACAACTCATATCCTCAATTTTAAATTTTCTATCATTTTCTATTAAAAACTCAGAAACAACCCAAAGGAAAACTTTAAGTTTTCTATTCTGTTATAATTTAAGTTTTCTATTCTTTTCTTTTTTGTTCAAAACTCGGAAACAGAGTGTAAAGATACAAAAAAAATGCCTCCAAAAGAATGAGAAAAGTTATATAAAATGAACCGTAATTAAGATATTTAGTGGGGTCTATTAGTATAAAAAAAATAAAAATACATTAATATTTCTATATAATCTTATGGGACCACTAAATATAAATTTAAACTTTTTTTACTCTCCTATCTTTACTTTTATTTTCGTTTAATATATATGTAAATTATATTTTGATCATCATTTTAAAGATGGAGGGAGTACTTAATTATTACACGATATTATTATGGCAAGAGAACTTACAAAATATTGTTTAGATAAAAGAACATCCCAAAATTTCTACTGAGAAAAATAAGCAAGGGTCAAAATCAAATTATAATACAGAATGCAAGAAAACTAACACAGCGTGACAGCGGTGGTAAAACTATTGTCTAAACTCTGGTAGGGCCCGCACAGAAGCAATACGAAGGCAATTGACAATCACAATACAGTACTTTATATAAGAATAATCTCTATAATATTATAAAAAAATTTGGTTCCAATTTGGTCCAATTATAAATAAGAATAACTTCTAAATTATAATATGTTATATACTTTTTAAATTCCGTATTAAAAACTATACCTCTATATAAGAATAATTTCACACACACACACACACATATATATATATACACACCGAGAGAGAGAGACAATATTAATTTTAAAAGACTATATTTTCTATAAAAGACTACATTTCCTATAAAGAATTATATTTTCCTATAAAAGACTACTTTGCATAAATATTTTTTGAATAATAATTATTAGGGAGTTCTTATTGAATTTTTTGTTAAAGTTGATATTTTTGAGTTTTCGGAAAATATTTTGTCTAATACATACTATTTAAGAATAACCTCCAATTAGAATCTGAAATAGTTTGATTAAAATTCATTCCTAAATAGAAGTTTTATTATATTAGTAAGTACTACAAAACAACATGACGATGTGCATGAAAGTCAAGGGCAACATGGTAATAAAAGAGTGGAAACAAAACATGTGCATGAAGCGGTGCGTACGTGGAGTGAGATATCTGGCGTGGCAAAGGTTGGATGCTTCCAAACAAAAGCATGTTGTCCACGCTCCCTCTCCACCTATTATAATCTCCCGCCACACGCCCGCCTCTGTCTCTTCCTTCTCTCCATCCATACTTTCTCTCTCTAAAAACATTACCAATCCAGAATACAGATACTCGCGTAAGTCTTTCTTTAGAGTTTTTATTTTTGTACATAAAATAAAATTAAAAATATTCGTTGTTGCCCCCAATTTCATATTCATTTGCCTGCAATGACTGATTCTGGATTGTGCCTTGTGTTGTGAATTTGTGCTGATTTTGATTTATTTTTTCTGTTTTGTTATGGTGTTATCATTTTTGATCTGAGCATTAGGGCTTGATCGTGAGATTCATTTATATGCACTAATTAGGGTTTAAATTGCAATTTGTGATTGAATGAGATATTATTTACAATTTAGATTGAAATTGAGTAAGCATTTTCCAGATAAACGTGATTCATTTATATGCACTAATTAGGGTTTAAATTGCAATTTCTGATTGAATGAGATATTATTTACAATTGAGATTGAAATTGAGTAAGCATTTTCCAGATAAACATGATCATCTGAGCTGCTACCACTAATTATCGTTTTTTACCTACAGTTACTAGTTGAATGCTATGTCTGGTTCCTCTGAAAATGGAAGAAACAAATTCAAAGTTGAAAAATCATTTGCCCTACCTTTTTTTGCTTCCGTAGATAAAACATTGGATTCGTAGGAATTTAGATTTTGCACGATTTTTGGCTTCAACATGATTTTCCTTTTCTCTTCCCCTTCAGTTGTTCATTTTACTTTTTTTGCAAGTCCCTTCAGTTGTTCTTGGCAAAAATATACTAACATTAAATTTGTACCGGCTACTTTAGCTGTTTTCACTTGAGGACTAGTATTTGAAATGGTACTGCTTTATGTCAGGAAAAAGAATGTAAATTGTTTTTGCTCCGTTTATGAGTTACTTAGAAGTGAGTTTATCCCGTGTTTCGATTATGTTAATCTTCTGTTTCTTCATTAGGAGACTTCTTAATTGTTTGTTGTAGTATTTTTTCAGGGGACCGGAGCATATTTTGGAAGGTTTTGCTGCTCCCAATGGCTGACAAGGGCAGGTCGACGAGGTCAGTGTTTCAACTTTCAAGACTGAATCTTTAGTTTTCATATGGTTAATATTACTTGTATTATAGTGTAATTCATACCTGCAATCATAAGGTTAAACAAGTCTATGCAATTGTTTTAGACTAATGTTAAAAGGAAAAAATATCATATCTGTTAAATCTTACAATCATTGATGGTATCACAGGAAGAGCATATCTTTAGCTAAAAAGAACTGAACAGTTGCAGCAGGCATTTTTTACTCAAACAACCACAAATAGGCATATTGAAAAGAAAGACATGACAGGAAACAAAGAAAAATGATATGCATATGGTGCGATAGGGTCACTCATTGTAATCCAGTTGTGAAATGGAATAGCTGTCATAGCATCATTTCATGTTGCTCGAACAATAAATGTTCTAGTCCAAACCTATAGAACTAACTTAGAATTCAAGGTTGCATTTTAATTGTCATATCATAGGTGATTTTGACCTATCAGTTTAGTTGCCATGTTTTTTTTTGCGAGGGCTTTAGAGATGATGAAACACATAACAATCACAAATCATAACTAAAATCTACTGTAAGATTGGTTGCTGAATCTTCAACTTTTGGCCCAATTTCAGAACAGTACATGGGTTTGAGAGATTTAATGATTCTTAGGAGCATCTGATTCCCTGTTGATAAGTTGATACTTGTAACAAATGGTCCCATTTTGAGGACACTTGTGCTAAAGTAGTCATATAAGTGACTGGTTAAAATTTTGAACCATGCAGTAACACTTTTGGTTGTCAAATAGGATCTTGGACCTCTTCTTCAGCTGACAATGTTTAGGAAGTTAAATGGCTTTGCTTTACCTGTTTTCCATGCGTTTTCTTATATAAAAAAATTCTCCCAGAAAGTTCACGATGTCTTCTGCGAGGATACTCGTTGGTTATCATAGTATTGCAACTTTCCTGTAAATCTTCACTGTTGGCCTATATTGTTGAAATCAAGGCACTGAACCTTTACAACAAGTTTAAAACATCCTACTTAGAAGACATGGAAAAGGGCTGTTCGTACGTGCTGGCCTGATAAACCCCCACCTGACGACCACACTTGTCAAAAAAAGAATACCTAAAAAAACACAACTTGGGAAGAAAGTTCCGTTCCTAAAATAAACAAGAAGATGTGCATGTTGGATACGAATGTTTGTGTTAGGTGGTAGATTTGAAACGTCATAAGATTTGATAGCTTAACTTATTTGAAGAATTATTTTGGGATGTCCCAAAAACTTTCAAATTTGAAAAGGCAAATATGTGTTATGACATCATATATTTGATATTTCCTAGTTATCAACTTGGAAGCCTGCTATGTAGAATTAGGCATTGGATCATAAATGTGTAACTTAGTTGTGCTGCCTAAAATAACTCATGTAGTGTAACTATATAGATCATTATGTGGCTTATTATCAGGAAGTTGTGGCTGTATCCTGTTTGTGCTTTTCCACTGTGTTTCAGATTTTGTTTTATTTATGCTTGTAAAGAAATATTTCCTGCTTATGAAGGAAAACAGAATAGTAAAAGTTCTTTAAGTGCTTGATTTGAAATGTGGGATAAAGCATCATGAACTCTTGCTCGGATGTTTGAGAGTTGTTCTTCGTGCAGAGCCCATTCTAGCAAGAAGAATTCAGGGAAAGTTCCTAAAGGAATAAGCAAGGCTGAGAGGGAGAAAATGAAGCGTGAGCATCTCAATGACCTTTTCCTTGCGCTGTCTAATGCTCTTGGTAATCTCGATTTGCAAGATGTCACTTTTATTGCAATTAAATTATCCAATTAGCTTCAGTCACCATTAAATGCATTAGCAACTTCAAATAAGACTCTCAATAATATATACATGCATCCTTTTTCCAGAAGTGTCCGAGCAGACCAATGGAAAAGCCTGTATATTGGGTGAAGCTATTCGAATGGTAAAGGACACACTTGAGCAGATCGAATGCCTCAAAAGAGAGAATGCAACTTTGTTGTCTGAATCTCAATATGTAAGGCTGTTAATGATATATAGATGTTTAACTTATGCTTAGCCAATGAGTTATGTAGTTTTGTACATGAATCCGCATTTTTTGCACCATTAAATTTTACGTAATTTCTTTAACAAATCCCTACGTATCAATCTTCCATTCTATAAATTTTTCTCTCATGGTAACCAGATTATCAATTAGCCTACATATTATTCATACTATAATTGAACTTTTCAATCAACAGGTGACTAACGAGAAGAATGAGCTACAAGATGAAAATTCTGCTCTTCAAGATCAGATTGAAAAACTGCAAAATGTGTTGAAAGAGAGGATGCCTCAGTTAAACCTGGACCTAAATATAACTCCACCTGAACACAAGGAACTAGATATGACGCCATTAGTTGGGGAGGGCCATCTCAAGCTCTCCACCGTGGAGCCTGCATTGCAGCAACCACCAGCGTTGACTCCCGTCTTTGTCATCCCCGTCTGTCCTGATTTCCATCTTTATCGGGAGCCTGATCATACTGTACAACTTGCATCAAAGCCCAGCGTGAGCAAACCCCATGCTAGGTACCCTTCCCCAGGTGATTCATGGTCTTCCCATCTTCTTTGAAAGGAGCAAGGTTAAGAGAGAGAATTTGAATATAGCGGTAGCAATGACCAAGTAAAAATGGCATTACTAATGTACAAGTTTGTGATCTTTCTAGTGACCTGTAAGTTATAGCTTAGTTTCCAACCGTGTACTTTTTAACTGTAACTCTTGTATGTGGTGTATGGTCAGTTGTCTTCCGTCTCGAAGAGGATACATAACCTAATGATAGTGATACAGTTCTGGCCCATAGGCCATAGCTTTTACAAGATGCGAGGTTTGAGCTCATTCGACTTTCAGAAATTAGAACCATTATCTTGGGGAAAATATTCACCTTTACCCTCCCCAAATTGTCATAGCTGTAGTTCCCTATTCAAGATTAAGGTTGACAGATGTGTATTATAAAGTCAGAGTACTAAGATAAATACTTACTGTGAAAATAATACTCGCTATTTCCCACACAAAAAATCGTTGTTTGTCCTCTTGCATACCTTTCTGGAAAAAATAATATGCCCTCCCTTCTACATTCTACAAAAATTGGCTTAGTTTAACTTTCTCTCAAACTGACAATTTTTATAATCAAAATTTATACTATTTTCTTATAAAATATAGGTGTAGAAATTATAATTATAAAAAAATTATGTCGAATTTACTATTGCCCTCAATTTTCATAGTTTTAAAAATATAAACAAATATGTTTAATTTTTAGTTCTAAAAATGATCAATTTAACCGGACAAAAAAGAGTACTAAGTTAGTTTTTTTTTTAAAAAAGCCTATCTCTCAACTCAAATCAGAAATCAAAAACAAATTTGTCAAAACGATATAGTTTTAACATACTCTGCACAAATAAAACATACTCAGCTAGTCAGCTGTATATGACCGTTATTCTCTTTATATTATAAGATGAAATAATTTTTTAAAAATAATAATAAACAAAACTCTTATACTCCCTCTGTCCCAAGAGAAAAGTCGTGGTTAACTTTTTGCGCATTTTAAAAAGAAGGAAAAAATGATAAAATTATTCATATTTAAATTCTCATTTAATTGCATAGCTTTATGCATATGACTAGTAATGATTCATATACAAAAATAATATAAATATGACAATTAATACTAAGATTATTATAGGCAAATTATTATAAAAAATAAAGGGAATTGATATTTGGGTGATTTACATATTCTATTACATTTTTAAAAATAATTACAACAATAGTCCACTCATAAAATTTTTACACAACTAATACACTTCCCACTTTATTTACAATATTTGTGTAATTTGGATTCCTTAATTTAAGGAATTAGTATTCAATTAAAATTCCTTAATTTATGGATTAGTTATGCCCTATCAAATTAGATATACATTTACCTTTTTTCGTCTGTTCCAAGTTTTTAGAGGTTTAGTTTTAGTTTATGAAATGTTTACAAATGTTTCTCTAAATTTGGAAAAGGAGTATGCCAAGAATTTTGTTACGTCGTCATTGATTGACTTGTTATGGTAGGATGTTTCATGGTTTCTCTGTTTGATGTAATATGCCTCTTAGGCATCTTTGTCGAACGAATACATGATTATCTATGTTTGTAGGTTTACATTATTCATTCTATTTTGTTGGCTCTTGTTGATGTAGGAGTGAAACTTGTTGGTACTATAAGTTCTGTTATTTGACTCAATTGAATTTGGGTCTCATTTGCACTATCGTTGCCGATGGACTTTGTTCTTTTCTCGCTATCATAAATGGTTCCAGATAAGGCCCGTCTTGAAGGTATGCCCCATCTCACCTCTATTCACGATAAATCTTCAATTTTTTATATTGCAATGGGTTTCAAGGTAACTAATTGAGTTTATTAAGTTACCAATTATTTTGAATGTGATGCGATTGGTAGCCAAACCTTCATTCGGTTGGTTGTCAAACTTTCGAATCCAAGGTAACCAATTTATCTTTAGACACCTTCAATTTTTTCACCTTTACACATTCAATTTTTTCATATTAGGTTGGTATCCAAGGTAACTAATTAAGTTTTAGTAAGTTACCAATTATTTTGAATGTGATTCAGGTTGGTAGCCAAACCTTCATTCGATTGTAGCCAAACCTTCATTCGATTGGTTGCCAAACTTTCGGACAAAATGTAAGCAATTCAATTTTATTAAGTTACAAATTTCGTTTGAATGTGATGCGATGGTAACCAACCATTCATACAAAGTAACCATTTTATTATTTATGAGAAACAAAATAGTTATAAAAAATTGAACATTATTAAATACATTTATTTATTTTTAAACTTTTTGTAGGGCGAATCTTCTTCTTATTCTCATTGGCGTTTTGGACAACGGAGATTCATGGAGGTGTAGCTATGAGTATGTAAGGTGTAAGCGGCGGTGTGATTATGGTGGACTATTATTTCAAAGTGTATGTGAGGAGATGAAGATTTGAATTTGAATATTTAAATTTGAATTATTATTTTGAATTTGAATTTGTTTTTGTTGTTAGATCTAAATATTTGAATTTGAATTATTAATTATGGCGAGTTATTTGTCCTTGATTTTAGGTTTTTATTATTAATGTGAATTGTACTATTTTTGTAATATGAGTTCTCTTTTTTGTAATTAGTTGGTTGATGCACTTTTCTTGTAATTATTTTCTTTTTGTTGTATACTTATGTAAAGAACCCTTAATATTTTCACAAGATTTCACTCACATGAATGTGGATCTGGTTTATTATTCATGTGAGGAGAGCCTTGTGAAAATATTAATTCTCAAAATAAATTATTTAAAATAAGCATATATTTAATTTAAGACTACTTAAAATAGTAATAAAAACTTTTGTAATGAGATGGTGAGAGTATTAAAATAGGGTTTTGATCGATGCATGCACATCCTAAAGTAATAGATACACATCTTAATATAAAGATTAGAATGCATATAATATTAGAAAATAAAAAATAAAGATTTATAAGTGATAGACCTCCTCGTTTGTGTATTTTAAGACATGATCTAATTTAGTTTGCTATCAACTCAAAATGATTATCCGCAATAGAGCTAATCTATCAATCTAATTTAAAATATTTTATTTTGACTTGAAATCAATTCACTAGAATTTGAAATTCAAACAAATAGAAAATTATTTAGACAATTAAATTTTAGATATTATAAACTATTTAAAAATAAAGTACCACTGTAAATGATAAGACTGCTTTTAGAAAAACCGAAGCAACATCGTTGTTGTGATTCAAACGCATTTTTACGTATAATTAATAACTGCACAGTGACACTTAAAAAATTGATGTACATTCAAAAATTATTATATAATTAAACTAAATATTTATATACTACCATGACTAATAAAATATATGATAATAACTTACATTTTATGAAAATAATTATTCTTAGTGCTAAAGTATATAAATGATGAATATATTAATTAACTTCTCATTAATTAAAATTAATATATTCTATTAACATATAAAAATGTGCATATATCACCATTTTTAAATAGAGCTATAATTGTAAAAACGAACTTATATTTTCACACGTGTTTTTAATATTTTCACATAATCCTCATTCACATGGAGAAAAAAAAAGTAAGTTTCACTTTTGCGTAAGAGGGGACCACGTAAAAATATCAAAAACTCATATGAAAATAATGTTCTCTATTTTAAAAAACTTTCTCACCTTCCACGTTATAATGGATAGGTGAAGCATTAAAAGATACTACCTCGGTACCTCCATTCCCTAATAATTAATTTTTTAGAAGAAAAGATTTATTTCAATTTATTTATAATTTATAACTTTATAAGAGAATAAATTATTTATTTTTCTAAATCATCCGTATCTTATCTCATTGTTCCAAAAAATAAATTTTAACTTTTCATAAAAGATAATTATAAAATTTAATATAAATTTTAACTCTTAAATAATAATATTAAATAATTTTTTTAATTTACCATTATTGTTATTATTATAATGAAAAGGAGGTAGTATTTGGTTGGATTTGTTGGTGCAACAAATTTGTCCGCTACCTCTGTGCTTCGTCACATTCTACCTTCTCTTTTTCTCTTTCTCTTTTTCTCTAGACAACTTCCTGGGAATCAAACCCTTACCGTTTCTTCGTCCCCTTCTTTCATCCGAGACTTTCAGAATAGGAAAAAAAAATTAATTAAGAGAAGAGGACTAGTAGTATAGACTGAGGGTGAGATGGGATCGGGTGCCGGAAGCTTCCTCAAAGTGGTGGCCAAGAACTTTGACGTTCTTGCTGGGTATCTATGTCTTTCTCACTTTACCAATTCATAGGAAAATACTATAATTAGTGTATTCTGGCCCCTGTTCCTTCACTTTCACATTTATTTCTTTTCCAAACTAGTACTATTTTTTTTCTTCTGAAAGTAATAGAAACCCCAAATTTAGTTTTGTGATCTACTGATAATAGTTATATATTATTTTTGGTTCTATTGATCTCTGATTTCGTTCATGTGCAGGCCCGTGGTCAGTCTTGCTTATCCTCTGTAAGTGTGTTTCTTTCCTTCTTCCCTTGGCCCCACTTCTACTTGAAATTTAGAGTGGTGATTAATTTTTATTTTTTTTTTAAATATCTTACAGTAGATTATTTGAATCTATTGTCGTGAAAGATTGGTATATAATGATGCATATTTAATAATTTATATATAGGTAAATGTTAATGATAAAGTATCTTTGTAATTATTTGTGTGAGTTTGATGATAAAACTACATTTAAAGTCGTGCTTTGTTTGATTTTCAACAGCTACGCATCAATTAGGGCAATTGAGACAAAGTCTCCTATCGATGATCAGCAGTGGCTTACCTATTGGGTTCTATATTCCATGATTACTCTCTTCGAGCTTACCTTTGCCAGACTCCTTGAATGGTAAATTACTGAAACATCAATTGCTTTTGTTTCCATTATGATAGGGGAGTGAAATACTACATTGATTCACTTGATTGGGCCTTTGACTTGGGAACTAATTCTCTTTCTATCTTATAGAGTTCTTTTGTCTTTCTCATATGTTTTAAACTAATTCTCTTTGTTATCTTATAGAGTTCAGTGATTTTACCTTTTGCTGTGGTAAATCAATTACGAGATTAATAATTAATCACCCCTCATGATAATACAGCTTTATAGATTTTTTTGATTTATTTAAAAAACTAAAAAAGTGATAATTTAGTGTTGTTGAGTACTTCTGAATGATTTCAAGAGTGAAACTAGAATATGTTGAAAAGTAGATAATGTCACCATACATGAATGGCTGAATATATATGGTTGAAGGAATTAAATAGGTTGGCTCCCCTTTGGTGAATGGTGATATTGGCACAATATTCTAAGTCATGGAAATATTTTCAGATTAACTCATTTGATGGAAAAAAATTCTTGGATTTTGATGATATTTGTTCTAGTGAATTTTATCTCTGATAATTTAAAAAAACTTACAAGAGGTTGAAGTCACCAAAAAATGGTAATTTAGAGCTGAAGCTAGGATAATTAAAACAATTTTTTCAGGTATAACTGTTTGGCTGCTCAGAATGGTAAGAGGAGTGATTGTCACTAAAGTTGTAGTCGAGGTTTATGTGGGAGCTCCTTGAATCACATTGATGCTTTGCCAATACGTATTGTTGTGTGGTGAAGAACCATTGATTGCAGTCAAAGACAGAATTAACTGGTGCCTAGTGGGCTCAGTGTCCATACAGAATTTTTTTTAAAGGAAGCTATACGATATAAAAAAATTATTGGAGAAGGCTCTCTAGAATCTTTTAAAAAAAGATTATAAAGTGGGCTTTCAAACATGTAAATGCAAATGTACATATATTTGGTGTCAATAGTGTTGGACTCCGTGGTGGTCCTCACCCATTTGAGGAGACAAGAATAATGGGCAACCTTGGGAGCAAGAAGAATAAGTTAGTGGGAGCCTTGGGAGCAGGAGGAAGAATTTGCGCACACAATTTTTAAGTTAATGAATTGGTTCCTTTAAACCAAAGTAATGCTTTGTTTCCCATGCTTGATCACTTCCAGGAGATTAACTCCTCTTATATATTTGATCAGTAGACTCTTAAGGATATATAGACCAATCCAAGAGAAAAGACAAGGAGAGAAAAGCTTATGCATTCTACTAAGCCTAAGAAAAATAGAGGGAAAGAAAGATGAAGTTAATAGGTATTTTGTTTGGGCTTTCTCACAAGGTTATTGTGGTGAGATAGATAACTTTGTATTTTCTCAATTTATTATAGTGGATATTTCAAATATTGTCCCGTGGTTTTTATTTCTTAGTTTTAGAGGGTTTTCCACGTAAAATTCTTGGTGTCTTGTATTTGGTTATTCTTTTCATTTAATTTATCAAAAACAACAGTATTTGGGAAGTGATTTTTCCCAACAAGTGGTATCAAAGCTAAGGTTATTTGCTTAGTTGTTTTTTTTTTTTAAATTTATGGAGGAATCAGTTGGGGCAATTATTAAATTGATCTCTTCAAATTTTTCTAATT
Organism: Panax quinquefolius; assembly: GCA_020205615.1. Classification (NCBI taxonomy): domain Eukaryota; kingdom Viridiplantae; phylum Streptophyta; class Magnoliopsida; order Apiales; family Araliaceae; genus Panax; species Panax quinquefolius. The sequence goes on along the minus strand of CM035172.1, from coordinate 11,379,456 downwards.
GGAATCCCAGAATGGAGGATATCTTTTACTGTAAGGATTTTTATGATCCGTGGGAGCTCGAGGGAAAGAAGCCCGAGGATAAACTGATTGGAAAAAAGATGAACAAAAAAACTATTGGCCACATCCGGCAATGAATTGATCAAAGTGTGTTTCACCATGTTTCACAGGAGACAAATGCTTACACTATAGACTACTTTAGAGTCTGTACGAGAAGAAGAATGCACAAAATAAAACTTGTGATTCGAAAAATTGTAAACCTAAAGTACAAAGACACAAGTAGTGTGTCAGAACATATGAATTAGTTCTAAGGTTTGGTGAACCAACTGTCCAACATGACATTGAATCATGCAAACACTTTTTGATGGACTCCAAGGCATGCTTGCGTGAGGTGGTCGTTGCTCGGATCGTTTCTAATGAAGTTGTTTGGTGAATTGTTTGCAACACTTTAACCCCTCGTCTATATATAGACAGTAATCTAGGTAAAATTGTTTGCGTTCGGAAATATGCGTTGAATGGAAACCAACGACACCTTGACCCCTCGCTTAGAATGAAGCGGTAATCTCGTTATAATCGACGATTGATGCGGTAGAATACGCCACACACAACTATGTATTGTTGTATGATAAGTCAAATTGAATCTCAAAGAAAAACTAAGGAATTAACTTGAGAATTCTTCAAATAACCAAATGTAGAGAATAGTCTCACAAGAATTTTAATAATCTGAATAATAATGAATGATAATGTGAATTACTTCCATAATTAATAGTAGTAATTGAAACTCTAGAAATCCTATAAGGAATCAACAAGTGAATTGGAATCAAAAGCAAATATAAAGTATCCTAGTTACAATAGGAATCTGACTAAAAAGATATGATTTACAAAGGAAACCCGCGTCCAAATTTGTCAAAACGCGTAAAAAACCCAACTGGAACTTGCCGAATTCGCCGGGCAGATTCGTAGGCCTGGGACAAGTTGAGAAGGCGCTGGTTTGCCTTACGAATTTGCCGGGGCGAATCCAATTTTCCCGTTGCAACGTCCTTTGGTAAAATGACCACAACTTTTGCATCCGAACTCCGATTGGGACGATTCAAGATGTTCTGGGGGATAGCTCTACAACTTCCATTCTTTACAAATTGAAAGATTCTGGCTGGATTAAGGTCGAAATCGGGCTTAAAGTGACAAGCTGAAAACTCCAAGCTTTGATCTTTGTTGCATGATGAACGTATTGCCGTGTAGCTCAACACCCTTTCCATGGTTTCGTACGTTGCATGATGATTTGGCTTGCGTTGATTCGGTCTAAATAGATGGTATCTAGTAATCCCAAATCACATGATTGATCCTCTCCTCTCCGTTCATATGAAATGAGCTCCAATGCAAGTATCCTTAGAGTACTTTCTAGCCCAGTTACTGAAGACCATTTGTTAAACCCTCAAAACTTGAGTTGAGTCGTCGTTATTTGATGCGAGCCTGGTCAGGATTATATCACTTTTGCTTCTCAGTTCATTGCCAAACAACTGGGAGACTTTGGTAATGTTAGTAAGCAATTTAGCTACAGAAGGGAAAATGAACATGCAGATGGTCAAGGACAGTCTTCATAATGAGGAGACCAAGCGAAAGGAACAAGACTTAATTTTGAGACACATGCCCTTGTTGCAGAGAATAGGGGCAAGAGCAATTTCAGGGGTTCTCACAAAGTAGATAAAGGTTGCAGTAAAAGCAAAAATCACTAAAGTCAAAGACCAAACAAGGCAAAACGTATAAATACTTCCATTGTAATAAGGAAGGTCATTACAAAAGAATTTGTAGAATCTGGTTAGACAAGCAGAAAAATGGTGAGCAAGGAAATGTTGAGGAGAAGAACACTGCAACCACAGTCACCGAAGATGATGTGATTCTTTTATTTGGGAAAAAAGAATGCTTACATGTTGATGATAAAAAAGTTGATTGGATGGTTGATACTAGTGCTTCATATCATGCTACACCTAAGAGGGAATTCTTTACAACTTACAAAGCTGGAGACTTTGGGTATGTGAGAATGAGAAATACTGATCAGTCCAAGATCATTGGAATTAGTGATGATTGCATTCAGACGGATGTTGGTTGCACCATTACCTTGAGGGATGTTAGACACGTTCCTGATTTGCGTCTTTATGGTATGGCCTTGGACAGAGAAGGCTATGAGAATCACTTTGGCAGTGGAAAGTGGAAGCTTACCAAGAGCTCTATGGTGATTGCAGTAAAAGACCAAACAAGCAAAAATCTGGTAATAAGGCAAAACGTATAAATACTTCCATTGTAATAAGGAAGGTCATTACAAAAGAATTTGTAGAATCTGGTTAGACAAGCAGAAAAATGGTGAGCAAGGAAATGTTGAGGAGAAGAACACTGCAACCACAGTCACCGAAGATGATGTGATTCTTTTATTTGGGAAAAAAGAATGCTTACATGTTGATGATAAAAAAGTTGATTGGATGGTTGATACTAGTGCTTCATATCATGCTACACCTAAGAGGAAATTCTTTACAACTTACAAAGCTGGAGACTTTGGGTATGTGAGAATGAGAAATACTGATCAGTCCAAGATCATTGGAATTAGTGATGATTGCATTCAGACGGATGTTGGTTGCACCATTACCTTGAGGGATGTTAGACATGTTCCTGATTTGCGTCTTTATGGCATGGCCTTGGACAGAGAAGGCTATGAGAATCACTTTGGCAGTGGAAAGTGGAAGCTTACCAAGAGCTCTATGGTGATTGCAAGAGGTGATTGCAAGAGGTGTTACTTGTTGCTTGTACAAGACTCATGCAAAAGTGTGTTCCAGTGAGTTGAATGTTGTTGAGGATGACTCTTTGCCAAACTTGTGGCATAAGAGGATTGGCCACATGAGTGAGAAAGGGTTGTAGTTATTAGCAAAAAGGTCGCTCATTCCTTTTGCTAAAGATACTATTTAAGCCCTTGTGATTACTGTTTGTTTGGAAAACAACAGAGTTTCTTTTATTAGTTCCACTAAAAGAAAATCAGTCATTAGAGAATATATACTGATGTATGTGAACCCATTGAGGTTGAGTCTTTGGGTAGAAATAGGTACATTGAGGTTGAGTCTTTGGGTAGAAATAGGTACATTGAGGTTGAGTCTTTGGGTAGAAATAGGTACTATCTCCGTCCCATAATAAGTGATTTTTTAGCTTAAATCACACATACCAATACACAAGCTAAAATGGCAAAAATACCCTTAATATATTTTCTTTGAAGTTGAAGAGTTAATGAGTGTCATTTAATTGTAGTGATGGTAAGATGCAATAAATACCATTGAATGCACAAGGGCATATATGAGAAAATATTGCAAAAATTGTATTGGAGTTCTAACACATCACTTATTTTGAGAAAAAATATTAAGCCTAAAAAATCACTTATTGTGGGACAGAGGTAGTACTTTGTTACCTATATTGATGATACTTCGCGGATAGGGTGGGTATTTTTGTTGAGAACAAAAGACCAGGTATTCTAACATTTTCAGAGTTTTCATGCTATGGTTGAAAGGGAAACTGGTAAATTATTGAAGTGTTTTTGTAGCGACAATGGAGGGGAATTCATTTCAAATGAGTTTGCCAATTATTGTAGTAAACATGGCATTCGGCATAAGCAAATTGTTCCTGATACCCCACAACATAATGGTGGCCGAGAGAATGAACAATACTATTATTGAGAGTGTAATGCATGTTGAGAATGACTCAACTTCCTGTCATTCTGGAGTGAAGCAGTTCGTAATACCTGCTATCTGATTAATAGATCTCCATCAGCATCGTTGGATTTTCAGATTCCAGAGAAGATTTGGAGTGGTACGGAGGTGTATTATTCTTATTTGAGGGTATTTGGGTGTAAGGCTTTTGCACATATCCCAAGCAACAAAGATCGAAGCTTGATGACAAATTTACTCCATGTGTGTTTGCTGACTTGTAGAGATGCACAATTTGGATACCGGTTATGGGATCCAGTGCAAAAAAAAATATTCAGGGGCAGAGATGTGTTTCAGGAACATCAAAATTATTAGGATTTGATAATGTAACACAACCTAGAGATAATAGAGTTCCAGACCCCAACGGAGTTCATTCTCTGTTACAAAATGCTACAGTTAGAGAAGGAGGTCATAATGAAGATGTGAATAATACAAATTTGCTCGATGGTGATGGGTTCGATACAGAGAGTGTTGAGTAGGGGGATCAACCCCCTCATCTTGATATTGAAGAACCTTAACTAAGAAGATGAGAGAACGTGTGCCACAGTCAGGTATCTTTCGAGATGAATATATTTTAATTGCTGAAGAGGGGGAGCCAGAGAATTTTCAGGAAGTCAAGACTCGCAAGGAGAAGAGTTGAGAGTTATGCGGGATGAGATGGATTCTTTGCACAAGAATTACACTTATGAGTTTACTACACTTCCGCAAGAAAACATTGAAGAATAAATGGGTGTTCAAGCTGAAAAATGATGGTGACAAACTAGTTAAGTACAAGGGTCGGTTGGTCGTCAATGGTGTTGCTCAAAAGCAAAGTATCGACTTAGATGAGATTTTTTCTCCTGTTGTGAAGATGACTTTTATTCAAGCGGTGTGGAAATCTACAGGAGTACCCAGAGGGATTTGAAGTTAAAGTGAAAGAGCACTTGGTTTGCAGGTTGAAGAAAAACTTGTACGGCCTCAAACAAGCTCCAAGGGTACATGAAATTTTATTCATTCATGATGGATTAAGGTTAAGTTGCAGATCATTTTGTGTGTGAAAAAATTCCCGGATGGTAACTTCGTTATGTTGTTGCTATATGTAGATGATATGTTGATAGTTGGGCATGATGCTAACATGATTCGCAGGCTGAAGGGTGAGCTGTTAAAGTCCTTTGATTTGAAGGACGCTTGGCTAAGCAGATTTTGAGAATGAAGATGGTTCGTTACAGGAAAGCCAAAAGGTTGCGGTTGTCACAAGAGAAGTATGTTGAACGGGTGCTTGCAAGGGGTGATGCTAAACCAGTTAGCACGCCACTGGTCAGTCATACTAAGTTGACAAAGTGCATATGTCCTACTAATGAAGGGAGAGATGATATGGCAACAGTTCCCTACTCCTCTGTTCTAGGGAGTCTTATGTATGCGATGGTTTGTACAAGGCCAGACATTGCCCATGCAGTTAGCGCTATGAGCAAGTATTTGTCAAATCCTGGTAGAGAACATTGAATGCCTTTAAGTGGATTTTTAGATACTTGAAAGCTACTTCTAGTCTGTGTTTGGGTTTTGGTGGTTAGAGTCCAGTCTTGGATGGCAGGTTCTGAAGAGAAGAAGTCTACTTCAGGAGGTATTTGTTTACTTTTGCAGGGGGAGTTGTATCATGGCAGTCCAAGTTGTAGAAATGTGTTGCTCTTTGTTTACAAATGAGTCGGAATATATCACCGCTACGGAAGCATGTAAGGAGATATTATGGTTGAAACGGTTTCTCCAAGAGTTGGGTTTGACACAGGATGAGTACGTGATTTATTGTGATAATGTAAGTGCAATTGACTTGACCAAGAACGCCACGTATCATAATCACACCAAGTACATTGATGTTCGTTATCACTGACTTCGAGAAGTGATGAAAAATGAATTGATGGATGTGAACAAAGTTCATACTGACGAGAATCCCTCAAACATGCCGACAAAAGTTGTGACTCACAATAAGTTGGAATTCTGCAAAGAATTGGTCGGGATGAGCTCCAAGTGACAGGGTCACAAGAAATACTCCCTTATGGGTTCGAAGGGGGAGATTGTTGGACTCTGTGGTGGTCCTCACCCATTTGAGGAGACAAGAATAATGGGCAGCCTTCGGAGCAGGAAGAATAAGTTAGTGGGAGCCTTGGGAGCAGGAAGAATTTGCACACATGGTTTTTATGTTAATGACTTGGTTCCTTTAAACCAAAGTAAATTGTTCCCCATGCTTTGTTACCCATGCTTGCTCCCTTGATCACTTCCAGGAGATTAACTCCTCTTGCATATTTGATCAGTAGACTCTCAAGGATATATAGACCAATCCGAGAGTAAACACAAGAGGGAGAGAAAAGCTTCTGCATTATGCTAAGCTTAAAAAAAATAGAGAGAAAAAAATATCAAGCAAATAGGTATTTTGTTTGAGTTTTTATTACAAGGTTATTGTGGTGAGATAGATATCTTTGTATTCTCTCAATTTATTATAGTGAATATTTCGGAGATTGTCTCATAGTTTTTACCTCTTAGTTTTAGAGGGTTTTTCACGTAAAATTCTTAGTGTCTTGTTGCCATTTAATTTATCAAAGACAACATTATTTGGGAAGTGATTTTTCCCAACAAATAGATGCATGCCTCAGCAGTTGTACTTCACATTTTCTTTGGCAAAATGGAAAACATCAAAAGGTGTCCGAGAAGTGGACTGACATTCAAAGTAAACTGGGAAGCAGAGGAACAGAATAATCAAAGATTTAAAGAAGGAATCTGTTTGCTGGTTATATTTCTCTTTTCTTATACTTCCTCCTTCCCACATTATTTGCAATGATTTTTTTATAGTGTGGCTGGTATATTAAGATGCTCCGGAAGCATAATTGCATATATATGTGTGTATATATATGTATTTTATAATTTAATATATTTTAAATTTAATATTTTTATAATATAATATTAATATACTTTTGGCATGCCTTAATATCCGTGAATGCCACATACACCCAAAGAAGTTTTGCAAAAATTATGGGACGGATGGAGTTTTTGCTCAATGTAAAAGGGAACCAGAAAGATGTTACTCAAATATCCACTTTTAAATCGATGAATTACACCATTTTGCAATATTTATATAAAGTATTTGTATGTTTTTTCCTTTTTTCTTTTCTGCTCATCTCTTGTCTTACAAGTGCTATATCTGGTAGCTAAATTCAGTTGGCTATTAGTCAAAAATTGATCTTGAGATGTATTTGGCGTCTTAGCAAACTTAATATTTGATGTAGTATATGCACTGGTCATCATCTTGAAATTATACTCTGTTATCAATTATTTTTTCAGGATCATGCTCTCTAAAATTTTTGAAAGGTATTGACGGTATTAATAAACTCTACTTTATTGATTTATGGTAGGATCCCTTTTTGGTCATATGCTAAGCTGATTGTAACATGTTGGTTGGTCATACCATACTTCAGTGGTGCTGCATATGTTTACGAGCACCATGTTAGGCCTTTCTTTCTGAACCGACAGAATGTTAACATTTGGTATGTCCCAAGAAAGAAGGATGTTTTTAGTAAGCCAGATGACATTCTAACTGCTGCGGAGAAATATATTGAAGAAAATGGACCGGAGGCATTTGAAAAGCTGATTCACAGGGTATGCTGTGTTACCATAGGCTGTGTTTCTGATAAGAATTGTTTTCCATTTCATGAATATATCTATACATACATATATATATATATATATATATATATATATATATATATATATAGAGAGAGAGAGAGAGAGAGAGAGAGAGAGACTTTGAACAGAGTTTTGTAGATGAGAGAGAGAGAGAAGGATAAATTAGAGGGAGAATGGTGAATAATGTAAATTGAGAAACATGGCAATGGGGAGTCTTGATTAAGGACGTTGTATTTGGCAGCCCACTTTAGATGGTTAGCGAAAGAAAACCTCACTCAACATTGAGCCTGAAGCAAGCAGAGTTTGGTCTCTGAAATTACTAGATATTAAATATAATTTCATCAAGGAAAGAAAGATGATGGAAAATAAGGAGTGCAATTTATTCCGAGTGACCATACCAAATGAGCCCAGAAACTCACCCTTTGGAAGTTGCATCTATTACTGTTTTCCTTTTTCTATGTTTACAGCAACCTAGTGAGATTCTTGTCATCATCATATGTATTATATAAGAAATTATTCTTCCTTCATAGGATCGAATTCATGTGGTTTTTCTTCCTTTGTAGGGTGGTGACAGGGAAACGAGGTCCATGAGTAGCAATTACATCTTCTAAGGCAAGGACTGCAGATATTGAGACTTTTGACTGCTTCTAGGATGCTTGCTTGGGTGAGGGAGACATCTGTCAAATAGTGACGCTGTGACTAATACTTGGTTATGCTACCTGATGTCAGCTATGGTTGTCTTGAAATTTGAAAAGATGTTAAAAAGTTTTTGTTTATAGCCTGTAACTTGGGTCTTCTGCATAGAACTTTTAGGAAGTGAAGTATATAATCGCTGTTATCAATAATTATGTGTTAACTTGTTTTGAACGGTTAATTCTATTTCCTCAAGTCTTACTGGTTTCCCTTGAAACATTCTGGTTGCAATTGAATCATACCACTAGACCAAATGCCCTGTTACGGTAAACGAAGGTGATTAAAAATATCTTTTTTATAACAAACAGTAAAGTTCAAAAAGCAACTAGTCTTCAGGCCCAACATATGCTCATTTTGGGTTTCCCCAACTATTCGACTCCAAACTTATTCTTTCTGGGTAATGCATGAAGTTATTAACCAACTTGTTTTTCATTTTCTTGTTGATTAATGAGTCTAATAACCAACTTGAAAAGACTATGAAATTATTATAAATTCCCATCGTTTCAAATTTAGATATACAATTTAATTTTTGGAATCAAACGACGACATATTAAATGTTAAAAATTGTATGACTTATAAAAGTTTATAATGAAATAATTTTTGTTATATACTATATAATTATAATAATTATATTAACTAATATTAAATAAATTCACATCAATTTAAAATTAATATTCAATTGTTTGACCTCAAAAATAAATTGTTATCTCTAATTTTAAAGGTATCTTACTTTTGAGATTAAACCATATGCTGTTGAAGTTCGATGTGTTATCCTAATGAGTTTAAAATAATTCGTTTTTTGATCATTAAGTAATCTGAGCTAAAATTAGTATCTCTAACAAGTTATAAATAATTAGACTTTTGTTGTAGTTAAAGAAGTTGAATTAAAATTTTATCGTTTACGAGCTTAAATATAATTGAACTTAATTCTATCTGTGACTGACAGGAGGACGATGGCGGGAACCCACTTGATTGGAGGCAGAGCCTGAAGGTCCTGAACCGTATTTTCTTCCCCTAGAATGAGAAAAACGCCACCCCCATCAAATAGATTCAGTTGGTGACGTGGCATCCCAAAGATATGCTGCAAGAATCCAAATATAATCAGGAAATCAGTTAAATTTCTAGGAGGGAAAAAATTAGAGAGTAGAGAGATACAGAGAGGTAGCTTATATATATATATATATATATATATATATAGAGAGAGAGAGAGAGAGAGAGAGAGAGAGAGGAGAGCCAGAGAGAGAAAGCCGCGCTAACCTCAGAAATACAGCAATCTCTAATTTCGTTTTTTATTCGAAACCCTCTCGACAAAAATCTCCGTCTCATTTAAAAGAAAAATATTTAGCAAAAAAAGAAAAAGAAAAGTGGAAAATCAATTGTCACAAGTGTGAAATCGAAGCTTTAAAGTTTGTTGATTTTTGTAGCTAAACCGATTTATGATTCTTCCACAAGTATTCTACAACCAACACGTATAACAATGCTTAATTGATTCGAAGGTATATATATGATCATCATTCTTTTGTTTTCTTCACTTTTACGATTTATGTGGTGCTTATGCGTTTATATAATTGTGGATTTGATCAATGTTGAATGTTATTGCTCCACATGTACTGAAACCCTAGCAATTTTGATGGTTTGAAACTGTTTCCCAGCTGTCTGATTGTTTTCAGTAGTGTTGTATGAATTCCTTCAAGTTTTGCTGATGATGGGACTATTTTGTAATTGAACAGTAGTTATTTGGTGATCTCAAGTTATTTTCTCAGATCTCTTCGATTATTTGATCAAGTTATCATGTATGAATTCATTCTGGCTGATGTGGTGATTACTTTGTTAAAATTGTTTGTTGTTTGTTAAGTATGTATTTAGTTATTTGAAGCAATTCATTTGTTGAACGATTGTTTAATCCATAAAGAACATAACAATTGAATGAAATTTGGTTTACAATCGGTCTGTTCTCATAGTTGGATTATCTGTTCTGGATGTATTGAATGATTTATGGCTATTGAGCCACATTCTGGAAGTTTTCTTATTCTTTTAGTAGGTGCCAGATCTTCAGAAAACTATTGTGTTTCAGGCTTTGGATGATTGAGGTGTTTTTGTGAATGATTTGAAGGATAGTACTTAACTTCAGCTTAGAGTTTGCTTGAACTTCCATCAGTCATAAGCTGCTCTCAGAAGAACAAGGAGGGGAAGTAGAGGAAAATGCATGAATTGCCTATGCAAACGAAGTGAGTTTTGATGATGGTTTGTCAATCCTTTTTCTCTCGAGTATTCTTTAAAATTACACATAATAGATGTATTGCCTGTGATGGAGTAGTAAGTAAAGGTGAATTTGTTTTTCTGCTGAAGATGTTAAGTTTCTGATATGGTAAAGCTTAGTACTCTTTGTCATCTTCTGGTGGTTTTTCTGTTGTTCAGATGGGCTACATTCTTCGTAAAAGGACCATTCTTGATATTGCAGCGTGAATGACTAATTTTCAGAGTAATAGCCTTGGTGAAAGGGATGTTGAGCAGGTAATGAATTTCCTCAGTTAATCAAATGATGTTTTAACTTTACTTTAATGCAATGTAACTTAGAAGATATGTGTGTGTGTGTGTGTGTGTGTGTGTGTACCCATTGCTTGCCAAAATCCAAAAATTTGATTGCTTGTGTTCACAGGAGGATTTACCTAAGAGAGAAAGAAAAATGTAAAAAATTAAATAAATAGATGTAAAAATTAAATAAAAAGATGTAAAAAACAAAAGTCATAATTGTGTGACTTTATACCTCTTTCTTTCTTAAAATCATTTTGCATTTAGCTGTGAAATCTTCTCATATAAGCATCACTAGAAATCAAAATAATGATTTAGTGATATGAGAATAACTTGGTCAATAGCCTTGTATTTTTGTTTTTTTTATTGTCTGTGGTGAAACCAATTTAGTATTTTTTTTTTAATTAAAATTGAATAAACTAAGGAAAGTGTTCAATGGAACTAGGTATTAGAAAGTGAGTATCTTTTGTGACGGGCTATGGGTAAATTTGTGATAGTCATATAATGCAATGACAGAGAGGGATGTTCTCTTACTATTATATGGTTTGTGTTAGTTGGAAATTTCCAGAAAGAGATTGGATGCAACAAAATAAGGAATGGAGAGATCATAAGATTCATAACTCAAAACTCTGTCCAGCAAGACTCATAGATATCAAAAAAGAGTAACTCTTTTAACTATACCCTTAGGCCTTAACCTACTATATCAGAGCAGATTTTTCCAAAATTTCAGGTATCAATGGCCACTCTGGACATTCCTTGACATGGTCTCTAGTGGGAAACAAATTGATTTATACTGAACGGAGAGCCTGTGGCATGCTTTTGTTTGACCGGCCTACCTCAGGTCCTCAACTAGTCAAATGGAAATCAGACACCAAGGCCCATACTACACTAAGGAACAAGGAAGCTTGAATGAGAACTTAGCTATTCTGACAGCCTCACAACCTCAAAGACCTTAGGACCTACAAGTTGAATTATAATACCCACATTTATAAATCTATGATTTTTAATGTCCACATCACCTGCAGTTTATGTTCATTTATTCTCTATTTTCTTGGGTGTACAGAATTGCTATGTGTATTTACAGAATTCACTGATATAATGAGTCTTTTATAAAATTAGCTTCTGTTTTAGTTGCTCTTTTTTATCTTTCTATTGTTTCTGGCATATCAGACGTGTATCTTGTTGATATTATGTTCTTTTTTTACTTAGTTTCTTATGCCCAAGTGATATTATGTTTTCTTTTAGCATGTTCTTATCTTCTGCTGTATATCTTTCTTTAGGCCATTACAGCCTTGAAAAGAGGATCATATCTACTTAAGTATGGCCGCCGAGAGAACCCAAAATTCTGCCCCTTCCGGCTTTCTAGTGTGAGTTTCATATTAAATCTGAAGGAGCATAATAATTCTCATGTCCGAGATATGATGGCCATTATATTATGATGCTTATGAATGCCATTTTTCAAATTCTTTTATTTCTCCATCAAGAGATGAAACAATGTTTTAGAAAAAGATGGAGTTGAAAATTTTGGCCAGCTCTAGAATGCTCCCAATAAACTGGCTTAGGTTGTTATGCTAAAAGACCTGAAATTTGACTAACCTGATTAAGCGCTATTTGGATCTCTTCCAAACTAAAACTTTGTTGAATTGTAAGTATTCTAATTTTTGAGATATAATTATAACTTGAAATTGCTACAAATTTGTCCAAATATACTCGGATATACGGCTACTCTGTTCAGTGAGGTGTTGCATTCTTATTCACAGTTGGTTTAGTGGGTTCCCAACATTGGCTAGGGTTCAGGATCTGCAATTATGGATCATGTTGGTTGTTGAATCAAGTGTTAGTTCTCGCTTTTCATTTTGTAGGTAGGGTAATTAAGTTAACCTATCGTAACATGGAGCAAGAAGCTTAAATTTTTTGCAAATTAATATTGGAGGAACCTCCTCAACTTAGCATGCTGATAGAAAAATAGTAGTAGGATGCATGTCCCACTGGGGGAATCTTTCTTTTGCACTGTTAAAGAGGATGCAATCAAGATAGAGCTGCTGGTTCATTCAGAAAAAATTACTAGAATGAAAAGGTCAAATAAAATAAATAAATCCTATGGATCTACCTATTGTTTCCGAAATGGGGGTAAACTTGATGATGAAATACAATATATTACTTGTCACATATATGTATTCAAATAAAAATATATTATATATATGTTTTAATACTCCCTCTATCCGAAAACAGTCCTACTTTTTCTTGATTCCTTTTAGCAATATTAAGGTTTGCGTAAGACACACTAACACATTTTTTTCTTATGATTTTTTCCCATGCTTAGACTTTAAAGACTAAAAATTATCTACCTTCAAATTCTTGAAAAAAATATATCCAGCTGTGTCCTATAAAAACTTAATATTCATTAAAAAAAACAGTTCCCTTTAATTACCCTGATTATCACTCTTTCATCCTTGTAGTCCTTGAGGGTCTTCATTTTAGCTGATATTGTTCTGATTACCGACACATGATGTAGCTGTTTTAGCAGTCTCTCATAATAAACATTGCTCTGCCTAGATGGCCCTTGATTTGATCTTTCTTTTCATGTCAATGAAAAGGATGCTATGCAAAACACACACATGCACACACACAGAGACATATATATATATATACACACACACACACACATATATATATATATATATATATATATATATATATATATATATATATATATATATATATGCATGTGTATATACAATATATAGGGTTAGGATGGCTGTGGTGACCATCTAGCTGTGGCCCAAGCATTTTAATAGGGATAATTGTGACATTTAATCAATTTTATTAATGGCATTGTTGTCATTTCACTAGTTTTTTTTTAAAAACAAAACAAAACTACGTCATTATAGAATATGGCACACATTGTTTGGCCTACTCTCTGACAGTTTAATTCAAGAGCAGCTGGTGATAAATCATAGTATCAGTTTCATCCATGTGCAATCCCGAACCACCCATGTACACCATTTCAACAATTATAAATTGTCCATGTGTTTGCTCAATTCACACCACATGTGTGCACTGGGGAAGGGGGGTGGGGGCTGAGTATCTAAATTTCTAGTATTGGACTAGTCAATCCTTGAGAGCTCAGTACGTAAAGCTTGTGGGCTGCTTAACTCTTTGCAATTGGCTTTGAGCTGAATGCTTCAAAAGCTTCACAGGGGGAAAGCTTTCTTTAGGAAGTTAATCAGTTATTTAAAATAAAAGCTATTGTTCGCCTGGTAGATCAATGATTATGATTGAGTCAGATGAAAATCGATCGCATGTCAGATGATTGTGGCCACTAAAGTAAAACATTGTCTTGAAAGGATAATACAGATTACATTATAAATTTTATCGAATTGTTGTTAATTAGGCAAACTAGATTGTTAATTGTCGAGTAGTATATTACCATCTAAGTGCTTAGATACTTGTATGTTGTGATCTAGTTTAATGAAGTTTATGTATTTATTTTTCAGGATTAGACATCACTAATATGGTACTCTGGAAAACGGGAGAAACAAGTTCAATTAAGCCACATTTCTAGGATTATACCTGGACAGCGAACTGTAAGTTTATATTGTTTCATACCTTTGTTCAAGGACAAATGTGGTTCCACTTCAATCCTCTAGTTTTTTGCTTATGTTTTATTGAAATCTGGTTTCCCTGAAGACATTAGTTGAAGGTGAACGATGCTTGAGAGTTGAGACACTCCAAATTACTCTTATACTGATGCTTTTGCAGTCCATATTCATTGGTTGCTTATGTCTTCTTAAGTTTAGAGAACACCTATAGCCGGGTTTTTTAATTATTGTATGGTCGCCCGGTATGCAAAAATATCTAAGAAAGGCAGAATTAAATTCCAACTTATCAAAAGCTTTGAATATTTGCATGAAGTGGCTGCTAAACTCTTACTAGTAAACCTCAATTTAGTTTAGTGAAATAAGCATCTTTGTGTTATTTTTTCCCACTAACTTATTCTTTGTTGTTTTTCAGGCAATATTTCAACGTTATCCTCGACCGGAGAAGGAATATCAATCATTTTCACTCATATATGGCAAAAGATCCTTGGATTTGGTGGGTAAATTCTTTTTTCTTATTTTGTAGAACTTTCTTTCTCTTCTAAATCATTTAATGTTATATACCTTTAGCTAGATAACTCAGAGAATTTAATTGTATAATACCACCAATTGTATGTTCTTATTTAAGCTCAATAATATATTAATGTTCAGAGATAGGCACATGACGAAGGGGAGAGACTGGATAGGTTTTTGAGCATAGAACTAGATAAGGATGACATACTTGCAAGAATGAAATATAAGGGCAATTGGTATATAACGAAAATGTTGGGACAAGTCGTTTTGACTAAAGATAAGTTGATCTGCACATAAATAATGTACTAACATTCTTGTCTAAACATTGATTTTATAAATCATATTGTCATTTTTTCGAACCATGATATCATGTTTAGGGATCAAAAATTCATATTGATTCCATATATAGGGTGAAGAGAAGTTTTTATCCCCCTCCCCCTTATTCTTTAAATGGAAGACGTGGAGTATCATTTAACCTTATTTGGTTGGGGACAGGGAATCAGACCTCTTAGATTCTATCTTACCCCTATATAGAATTGCCTTTGCTCGAAATATGGGAAAGTATAATTTCCAATTCCTATATGTTATTTTTCAATAGCTCTATTTGATTTGTGATTAGTGTCTACTGACCCTACTTGTTTCACACAACTAGTCTCAAGCTCTGAAGGAGGATGTGGTGGGTTTACGCGCCATGTAAGACTTAAAAGTCACATATTCTAAATTGTTAGATTTATAAATTGAACCCAAAGTCTAGTATATAAAGACATCAATCTCTCTAACTCAAAACCAATTGGCAATGAGAAGAGTTGGCCCAAGTCATTATATACTATAAATATTTTCTCTAGGTATTCAATGTGGACAAGATATATACCCCTGCACTCCCCACACGTGTAACTCAGTGTATTGAGTGATATATACCCTAACACTCCCCTCACGTGTAACCTGTGTATTGAGGGTTGCACGTGGACCTGATAAATATGAAGACCCACACAAGATAAGCAAGCCCAGAAAAAGCTAGTCACAAGACAAGCCCAGAAGAAATATAGTAAACCACATGCAACTATTGGCCCAGTTGATAAGTGGTACTAGTTAAGAAATGGAAAACTTTGACCCTTAAAGAAATGGAATGCGAGTGGGTAAGAGCATTAACAACAGTTTCCCTAATTAACTCTTTATCCCCAATTTTGAAGAATGTATCAACAAATCATTATCCAACAGCTTCCTTATCCTTATTTGACTCTCTATTTTAATCCTATATAGGATTTTATTCCCCAAAGTGAGGGAGTCAAAAGATCATTCTCTATATATACAAAATGACATTTCACACCCTCATTTAAGTGGACAACTCATCAATCATACACATCTTGACATTTTTTTACTACTTTATTTTCAAATTATAAACTTAATATTGACTTATATTTTAAAAATTAATTTCAAACATATTCAAATTTAAAACTGATATAAATTTATTTAATTTATGTCAATATAATTATAAATATTATAAACGTAATGATAATTATAAAATTTATTATTTTCAAAATTTAAATGAATTATATTAAATTTAAATTTAAAAATATCACAAATTAACTTTTAAAAGTTAATATTAATCTTATGTACATTTGCTTGACTACAATCCATTCAATACTCACTTTATAAATTACTTAAAATTTAAAATAAAATAAACATTATTTTACGTTGAAATATAATTGATAAATTATACTCTCTTTATAAATTATAAGATTATTATTAATTTGATATTTTGGCTATTGGAAATTTTAACTTTTAACTTTTAAATTTTATTATTTAAGGAATCAATATAAGGAACCTGTTGGGTACATAGTGAAAAAATTGAATCTCTATTTTGCAAATGACCCAATAACACTGCAGAGTAGGGATAAAGATAAGGAAACTGTTATGAATGCTCTAAGAATGAAGGCTAAGAAGAATGTTTAATCAAGTCCAAGGATAGCCCGCTCTAATACCTTGTTAGATTTATAAAATGGGCTCAAAGTCTAGTATATAAAGACATTAAACTTTCTAACTCAAAACCAATTGACAATGAGAAGAGTTGACCCAAGTCATTATATACTAGACATATTTTCTCTAGGTATTCAATGTGGGACAAGATATATACTCTAACATAAACAATGATCTCCGATGCTTCTTCTTTTTTTTTTTCTTTTTTTTTTAAAGTTTAACATTGTTCTTTAAATGAAAGTGGCCTACAAATTAGATATCATATGGATTGAGTTAATCTTAAGTATATGCAAGCAGGGGCGAATATGTTCAAGGGACAACATAGGCAGCTGTCTGCTGGATATTTTTTTATAGGTATAGGGACAGGGGCAAATATGTAAGTAAACTTAAGGGGGCATATTAATGGAAGAGTTAAACTTGAATGAGTCAAAAAAAAATTCATTTATATTCTAAATACAAGTATAGATAAACGTAGATTCATTATGCTTCTGTCTTCTACATGCTTCGCCACTACTTCTACATCTTCGCGGCTTCGCCACTAGGCCCGCTACTTCTTCTACATCTCTATTACGACACTACCTCTTGCACATATCAGAGTAATCAGACTTAGAAGGTAACTAAATTAAGGCTTTTTTGTTGGATAATTTAAATTTGTAGTTTGTTTGAATTTGTTGTTGGTTGGGAATTTGAGGTTAAACCCAATTTAATTTATTTGATGTATTTGTTATATCTTGGATTTAAGAGGTAACTAATTAGGGCTTTTTTTGTTTGATAGTTTATTTGAATTTGTTGTGGCCTTGTGGGTTGGGGATTTTCGGTGAGTTCAACTGTTGTTAATATTGGATGAGCATGTAGTTTTATTGTTCAAGTGAAATGATGCAACTATGACGAGAATTGGATTTGTGTCAAATTGTTTTTATCTACAATTTTGTATCTTTCCTTTATGTGAGTTTTAATGAGAGTTATGTTCTCTAAAAAGATAAAGATAGGGCACTGGAATAAATCATACAGGAAAAAGTTGGATCAGTGCTATTTTTTTAAGATTTCTTCCAATACTTGTAGTTTTATGATTTTCTAAATTTGACTGCTAGTATTAGAACTAGGTGGTTAAACGAGAAATCAATCATTTTTCTTAAATGCACAAACAGCACAAGCTGCACAACAATAAACCCCAAAAGAAACAACAATAAATCATTATAGTATTGATTTACTACTACTCTCATTTTTATCCTTTTTAGGACAAATAAAATAATTATCATAAACAAATCCCACAAAATGGAATAATAATTAAAGATACCTTGAGGCTTATTTGAAACTTTAAAAAGATATCAAAACTGGTTTATGATTTGAAATTAATTCATGAGTTTGTTTGAATATAGACAAATTTGGTTTAAGGCTTTAAGCATTTGGGGAATCATTCAAATTGAACTATGACAAGTAACCGAAGTAAGTTTCTAAATTGTATCTAAATATTTTTTATTTGAAATTTCTTTTTTAGTTTAGATTATGAATATTTATTGCAATTTGTAAACATCATTATGATTAGTTCAAGTTTTCTTTATTTAACTTCAACAAAAAATTAGTTAAAATCCGCCCTGTTGGGAAAAATTACTAGATCCACCCTGTTTGCAAGGTACACATAAGAGCAGAGAAATATAGAAAGCCATGATAATGTATCAATCCTTTTCCCTCTTCGTTCTTATCGAAAGTTGAATTCTTTTATTTGTATGCCATATCATGTTATCAGAAGAAAAAAGTGGTTGTTGACAGTTGCATGTGCCAGTTAGGGACTATGAACAACACAAGATATCATTCTTTGATCGGCGCAGTTCCGACGAGTGTGCTTCTGGCCACAAGGGTTTGGAGCTTTCAAGAGTGTGAAGGAAAATATTCCTTCTTTTATTTAGTTTTACATTTTCTATTTCCATCATTTATCATAAAATATAGTTTTCACTTCCATTATTTCATAAAGGTGCCTTTTCCTATAGACATTATGTAGAGGAAGGTGGATATCTTCGGAGGGCTTAAGAAGATATATAAACTCCTGTATGATAGCTCAAGAAAAAATACATAGTTGATAGAAATTTTATTACCGTTTCCAAAGGACTTCACTTCAGATATCAGTGATCAATAATAATAATATTGATTTCGTCTAGAATATCCTATGACCTATATTTTACACAATTCTAAATACTTGGGAGAAGCTCAAATGTTGAGTTCAATTTACTCTTTCTAGGATCTGTATATGTGTGCTTGTGATATGTTGCCCAGTTCCATTTTGGAGTATGATCTATACACATTAGCTGCTACTAATGACAAAACATTGTGGACAGATATGCAAAAACAAGGATGAAGCTGAAATCTGGTTTGTGGCCCTCAGGGCATTACTTTCACGTGGTAACTGTCAAATATGGAGACGTAAAGGAAGTAGCAATAGTGTATCATCAGATGGTTCAAGTGCTCTTACAGAAAGAAACTCTCAGTCATTTATTTCAAGTAGCAGCAGCGATAAAGTTTATGAGGTTTCCTTTATACTGTTCTGGATACTTTGGTCTATTCACTACTTCTACATACAATATTCTTTACTTGCTGATCACAGGATTCAAGTAACACTCAAGCAGTTCAATGCCTTTCCGAGAATCCTCCACAGAGAAGATTGGGAAGAGCATTCTCTGAATTTCTTTTGTATGATTCTGCTGCCCAATTTTCCCCTCAGAATTCCGTTGCCAAATCCCTTAGCTTACAATCATTGGGAGGATTAGATGACATAAATGACCGAAACTCTGCAGTCACTTTTCAACGTAGTTTATCCAGTGCCTTAAGTTCATCAAGTCAGGGGTCTCCTCTTGAAGATCTTGATACTCTTGGTGATGTTTTCATCTGGGGAGAAGGAATTGGTGACGGAATACTGGGTGGTGCTGTGCATAGGATCAGAAAATCGTCAGCTTGCAGAATGGATGCAGTTTTTCCAAAGGTTCTGGAATCAAATTTGGCGCTTGATACTCTAAAGATTTCTTGTGGCAGTAAGCATGCTGTATTGGTTACCAAACAGGGTGAGATTTTTAGTTGGGGAGGAGGGTCAGGTGGCAGACTAGGACAGGGAGTAGAAGCAGATGTTCCCAATCCAAAATCTATCAGTGCTCTAAGCGGATTGAACATTGAATCAGTATCATGTGGAGAACATCATACCTGTGCTGTAACAATATCTGGGGATCTTTATACGTGGGGTGATGGTATCCACAATTTTGGTCTTCTTGGGCATGGGAATGAATTCAGTCACTGGATCCCTAAAAGAGTGAGGGGTCAGATGGAGGGTATGCATGTATCTGTTGTCTCTTGTGGACCTTGGCATTCAGCTGCTGTCACATCAACAGGTCTGTTGTTTACATTTGGAGATGGGACTTTTGGTGCCCTAGGTCATGGAGATCGGTGTAGCACAAGTGTTCCCAGGGAAGTTGAAACTCTGAAAGGGTTAAGGACAGAGAGGGTGTCTTGTGGTGTTTGGCACACTGCTGCTGTTGTACAGATTACTTCTGAACCTTCAAGTTGCGATAGTTCTTCAACTGGAAATTTGTTCACCTGGGGGGATGGGAATAAAGGCCAGCTTGGGCATGGTGATGACGAATCTAGACTTGTACCATCTTGTGTAGCAGTGTTGAATAACAAAAACTTCTGTCAAGTAGCATGTGGTCATAGTATCACTGTTGCTCTTACTGTCCAAGGAAAAGTATATACAATGGGGAGTGCTAAGTATGGACAACTAGGGAGTCCTGGGAGTCCAGGTAAGCTTCCCATTTGCATTGAAGAAGAAATCAGTAACAATTTCATTGAAGAGATAGCATGTGGTTCTCATCATGTTGCAATTTTAAGCTCAAAGTCTGAGGTTTACACTTGGGGAAAGGGAACAAATGGTCAATTAGGTCATGGAGACATTGATGACAGGCACACTCCAACATTTGTTAAAGCTCTTAAAGACAAACAAGTTAAGAGCGTGGTGTGTGGATCAAATTTCACGGCTGTCATATGTCTTCATAAAAAGGTGTGCGTTGCTGATCGTTACATGTGTTCTGGTTGCCGTGCCCCCTTCAATTTCAGAAGGAATCGTCACAACTGCTACAATTGTGGGCTAGTTTTTTGCAAAGCTTGTAGCAGTAAGAAATCTCTAAAAGCTTCTTTGGCTCCAAATATGAACAAACCTTACCGTGTGTGTGAAGTTTGTTTTGCCAAACTAAACAAGGCCATGGAAACCAGATCCAGTTTAGGACCTCCCAAAGTCACAAGTGGGAATACACATGTCAGTTTTGGTGAGACGAAGGACCAAGAGACTTCGGATGTTAAATCACATGGACTCCTTTCTAGACTGTCCTCTTTTCATTCATTCAGACAGTTAAGCAGACAACATTCCAAGAAGAGCAGGAAACACGACTTAAACAGTGGTCAGGTCTCTCCCATTAAGAATGAAAGTTTCCGAAGGGAAAGCTCTTATACATCAAGTTACTCAACTTCTATATATGAGGGCTCACAGAAAATATCTCCTTCTCTTCCTGGTTCAACAGTGAATTCTCTTACTTCATCTCCAGTCTCTATGAAGTCAAGTCCTCCCCATTCCATGTCTCTTGCATCGAATTTAGCTGCTCTTGCATATTCAGAAGTCGTTCTTGATGATTCAAAGAAATCAAATGACAACCTTAGCAAAGAGATATCAGATTTAAGGGAACAGGTAAGTTCATTACAATTACGAAAGTGGCTAAGTTGGTGCTTTTACTCATCTAAAAGACACTTGCATACCATTTTTCTAACCAAGCATCTATTGCTCAGTATGCAATAATGCAACTAATTTATATATGTAAATGAAAACCTCTAAGAAACATTCTGGTTGAGTGTGGTCTTTAGACTAACCTTTCCGTGCAAAAGTATATTTAATTAATTGCCTTGAACTGTGCACAAGGACCAGCCTATATATTGATAGCTATTTATTTATTCCTAGCCAAGTCAAGAATATATTCTGCTTGAAACATGCTACGATCAGTTTTAGTAGAGTGCTAAGAAATATCTATGGTCAACATTCTTGTAACTAATATGTTCTAGTATACTACACTGCAACCGTGATTATTACTATAAGATTCCACAAATCATAACTGAAGCTTGAAAATGACTCTGAATTCTCAAGAACATAAACTACAACCCCCTTATCCAGGTAGCATCACAGCCTACTGAGTCTGCTTATCATCTCTTGTATTATAACAATTCGGTAAGAATATCTTATTTGCTACCATTTTGAAAACTGTGAAATCATGAGATCTGATATCTGTAATATAAAATGTCTTATCTTGATATTTTGACTCATTGTAGATATGAAGGCAATAGATCAGATTAATAGCAAATAGTCAACTACATTAACTGAACATCTGGACTTAGACTACTGAAACAGCCAATTAGTAAACACCTCACATTAAAGATTAATTGTATATTCCTTGTATTTAAATGAGAACAAAAGAAGCAAATATATACATATGTATTTTATGT
Organism: Panax quinquefolius; assembly: GCA_020205615.1. Lineage (NCBI taxonomy): Eukaryota > Viridiplantae > Streptophyta > Magnoliopsida > Apiales > Araliaceae > Panax > Panax quinquefolius. The sequence goes on along the minus strand of CM035172.1, from coordinate 11,357,228 downwards.
GTTTATATATGTGTGTGTGTGTGTTTCTGTATATACATATATGCATCTACGAAGGTTGATACATAACCCCGGACCTCTTGTACATAGGTGGAGGTTCTAGCACACAGATCTCAACTCCTAAAAGTAAAACTTGGAAGAACATCAAAACAGTTGAAAGAGGCAACTGACTTTATCAGGGATGAAAGGGTGAAAAACAAGGCAGCAAAAGAAGTTATTAAATCTCTAACAACACAGGTGAGAGTACTTTTATTTGTTTTTCAGTCGGTCATTACACATTTCCATGAGCTTTATTGTCTTGTCAAAAAGGTCAAAAATAATAATAAAATAAAGGGCTAAATACAGTTTACTACATGAAGTACCATCATATTCATAATTAGGCCCCCAAAGAATTTGGACTTACACTTTACTACATCAGTAGTTGTCTGATTTGATACAATTTAACCCCCAATTTTAGACTTTGCGCCCAAGAATCCGTTCGGGTTTTGAGTATTTAATACCAGTTGACTGTATAAATATACGGTTTGACTTAATTTTAAAAAAAGGTAAATAATACCGTATACACGGTATAAACAATGAAGTGCTAAATACAACAAAAAGTTTTTAAAAAAATAATAAATTTTAAAAATACAAAATAAATTATAAAAAGAAAAATAAAAATAAAAATAAACTTGGAAATTACAATAAAAGAATTTAAAACCAAATAATAATTTTTTAAAAATACAAAATAACAGGGGTAAGGGCTTCCCCCTTCGTCCGTTACAAAATCGTCTTCTTCACCATTTTGGAGAGAGAAAGTTGGGAAGGGCATGCATTTCTAGTGAGAGAATGGAGATTTTAGAGAGACAAAATTTGTTTTCTCCATTTCTATTGGGTTTTTAGAGAGATAAAGTAAGGCTAAAATGGAGTTTGTGGGGGAAGAGTGAAGAAAGAGTTTCTAGAATTTGGGATTTGTAAGGGAATGGTGAAATCATACAATTCAGGAAGTTGGTTATTCGAGATCATGTATGAAGATGGGGATTTGGAGGAATTGGAATTCTCTCAACTAGCTTCAATTTTGGAGGAGCAATTTGCTGCTGCTGTGTCTGCTGCTGAGCTCACTAATAGGATTGGTGGAAAAGTGGAGGAAGTCAGTGATTATCGATGATTCAGGTAATGATTCTGCTAATTTGGTTTGTGCTAGTAGTTTGGGTGCTCGTGCTATACAGGCTTAGGAGAGGATTTTGGGGGTGTAAATGCAAAAATTTGTGAAGGTATTGGGGTTGATTTGAATTTGGATTGTGGGAGTAATGTGAATAATGAGTTAGATTTGAATGTTCCTTTTGATGATTTTGAGAATTTGGAGGTACCTAATACGGGAAGTTTGAGGAGGGGTGGGCTTATTGATTTGAATGTGTATGTAAGTGAAGATGATGACGGAATCGAAGCTAGCAAAGGGGAATATGGATATTTCGAAGAAAGAACATTGCTTTGATTTGAATTTTGGTGTAGATGATGAAATGAAGAATTCAAATGCTGATGAAGATTCAATAAAGGGGTTCAATGGTTGTACTGAAAATTTAGGAGTTATTGTACCTCCAAGTGATCTAGTTGGTGATTCCACCGGAAGAATTGTGAATTTCTGAGTTTTGGATGCTTCCAATAGAGAATATTAGATTAATTTAAGTCAAACCGTATACAATACTTGTTTGGCCGGAAATTTAGGTATTCCGGTCAATTTTGGCCGGATTCTAAAATTGGGGGCTAGATTGTATGTAATTAGGCATTTTATGTAGTAAATTGTAACCTCAATTTTATTTTTTATTTTTTTTTGGTGTGGGGTGTGGGGGGTGGGGGGGGGTGGGGGGGAATTATGAATATGGTAGTACTTGATATAACGGAAATGTATTTAGCCCTAAAATAAATAATAAAATAAAACAATAAATAAAAACTTTATTGTCTTCTTGAATTTCAGCATGGTCCATAATTTTTCTCCGAGACCATCTCCTTGGCACTTCTATAAACACAAAAGGTACAGTGCTGAAGTTGGATCAATTTAAGGGCGTGGAAAATGTGTGGTGCTATAGTTAGAGGTTCTAATATCAGGTCTAGTGGCTCTTTCGGCATCCTGCATATTGCATGTGTCAGCGGAAACAAGACACACATACACAACCCTAAAATAATTATACAGACAAAAAATCCCTTAATGAGGGATTAACTGGCCGGTTGAGCGGAGAGGGTAAGCATCGTTAATACTCAACCATCTGGCTACCTACTGCTGCCAACCTCACTCAGATCAGCGAGTATATGCATGTCCATCCAGGTCCTTTCTTAAATATTTCATATATATTCAAAATAAGCCTAGTGTCATATAAATGTTGCAAGGTATATTATGCCAACACAAATATCACTTGGAGCAATCATTTTCCTTAAAATTGAAGTACAATTGGTAGTTCATACATACAATACTACTATCTTTGCAGCTCATAATTATCTAGAGTTGAGGTTGAGGTGGAGAAAATAAGAAGCTATCCCTTATCAATATGTCAGGTTCATGCCTTACTCCTTAGAATGACATTTTTAAGAAATAGTTACATATACCTAAGTGGTACTGTTCAACAGTTAAATGACATTTTAAATGTAACCACCTCAACTAAAACCTCAAGAGTTTTTAAATATAACCACCTCAGATCCTAAAATAAAATCAACTTCAAACTTAGGGATGTTGGTCTTAAATTCGTGTAATCGTGTTCAACAGTTGGGCACTCTTATATACTAAACCTGCAGCTAGAGTAGCATTTTAGTTGACCCAACAAAAGAATGCTGGCCCTTTAGGTCAAGAATAATGTTACATACACCTAACTCGTTTATATATTTGAGCACATGCTAATGTAAGACATCACATCCTATGTCGTGTGTGTGTGTATGTACATCACATCCTATTTCGTGTATGTGTGTGTGTGTATTTACATCACATCCTTAAGTTACAAAATATTTTATTTCAGTTTTCAGATAATTTCAACAATACACTCGACAAATCAGTGAATGGGTCAAATATGATTTGCAAGGATTTTCTTGTTTATGTGGATGTGAAAGTCTTTGTACCTGCATTATCCAAGAATTTTTAACTCTGTTTTATTTCATTACGTTAGTGTAAGGTTAAAATCCTGTTTAATGCAATTACTATTCCTTCAAACACGGTGTTCACTAAGTTGTGATTCAATTTGTGGCAGTTGAGAGACACGGCTGTAAAGGTAGCTCAGGGGTCTTCTTTCTGCAGAATATCAGGTTCATTTACTGAAAAAAAACTCTAGCAGTATCACCTCAATTGACCAGCTAGACATCTCCTGAGCCTCGTAGTCACAATTTTCTTCAAATTATTCCAACTGCTCCTAGGGGAAACTGAAACACTATACTAGGTTTTACAGGATGAACATGGTGTATGCTTACACAAGTATTCACTCTTGCAGTCTTGTGGATGGCAATGATTTCCGATATTGACAGGTTTACTTCACATGTCTTCTATATAATTACTGTTATATTGCTCCATAGATGCCTTTTATAGAATGTATATAAATACAGTGAGTTAGTGCTTGCATTTAGCAGGAAAATTATAAATTCTTGTATTGGAGAATATAACACAGTTTCCTCAAGTAAGATCTATAGAATAATAGACCGCCATCATTATATCAATTCGACCTCAAGTAATAATGTTTTAATAAATAGTTGTTAGACATATTTGCCTCCAAAAAAATAGTTATTAGAGGTACTAAAAAGATTCGGACATTTCAAAATTGTTATGCAGTTAGTGAGCATAACTTGGGTTACAAATTATCAATTTATTGTACAGACGCTTTATTTGCCTTTTCTTTTTGGGATATTATGTACATATTAGTTGAGATGGAATCCAGTGAGAAAGGTTATTTGGAAACTATTCAGGTTTTACACAAGATTTTCACTTGTTTAATATGCATGCAAAACAAAAGACAAATAACTAAAATGTGATGAGGGAGTTGCAGCATATGCCCTTGATATTTGTGTAATATGACGTCTTTTAGAACATATACTGGGTATGGTTTGAACCAATCTCCGTATCTTACTTAATTGGTTTGATTAAGCCAATATATAAGTTGCAGTAGGTTTGCAAGTACTGCCTTTTAACAATTGGATGTGTCCTATTAATAAACTAATTGAATGGTCGATTCAATGTCTTTACTCGTAAAGCTGGTAAGTGGGTTAAGTGGAGTAATGCTTTGGGCATATTATAGAAATCCTATGTAGCCTAATGGAGATTCAATAGGGCAGCTATAAGGCCCATCTTTCTTTATAAACAGAAATTTAGATTGACAAAGAATAAGTTTAGCTTGAATGTGACTTTTCAAAAAAATGTTTGGTTTGAATGAGCGTGCGTAATTTATTTAATTATTGGATAAGTAGATGGTGGTTTTCATTTGTTTTGTGTATTTCAAGAAAAATGAGAATCCCGTTGACATATTAATTAAGCCACAATTTAATACTTGTGTAACTTCTTCAACAATTTTCTCCTGTCAACGAATTTTAAACTTTTAGTAAAAATTCCAATAGTGCATATTGGCTTATAAAGCCTAATATATACTCTACGGGTGGAGTATATAAAGCCTATTCAATAAACGAACGAGGTTTAAAGTATGTATAGCCAAAAACGCCATTAATCTAGCACTTTCAAGGAGGCAACCACCTGTGGTTTGCATGTAGTGGAGAGATTACAGATCCCTGCTCTTGAAATGGTGTTCTATTGATAGCACAAGATAAATCAAAAATATGTACAGCATAAAGAGTACATTCCCATTGATAATACAAGTAACAACATACACAAACCAACAGATTTTACTTTTTTCTTTTTTGGTGAGGGGGTGGTGGGTTCCTTACTAAACAAGACAATGGATTACAATTATTTTTGGGATTCATAATACTTTAAATCAGCAACCATTCACTCAATACATGATAAGCATACACAACTTCCCCAAATGATGTCCAAAGGTCTGGAAATGGTGAAAGATCACCAGTATAGCTTAGGAGAAGCAGAGTGTTTGTTAGTCAGAATGCCCAGCTAGTCTCTTGCACTTAAAAGACTAGCCATATCTATTCTGTTAGTACTCAAGTGATGTTATCATCAATTACACCTTCAACATCTACAGACTGACCTACAGCTTCTTCAGCTTCTGCAGGTGCCGACTCCTTTGCATCAGCTGCATACAGTATCTTCTTAATCTCCAGTGACATCTGCAATAATTCAAACAAGAGTACTCTCTGAGATCAATTCTACAACTACCAAAAGGCAAAACACCATGAATAAATTCATGTTATCGAAGTATCTACTGAATTAAGTGCAACACTGTGGGCTGTTATGAGCTAAGATGATCCAAGATGATATTATTGGGCCAGTGACTTAAGACATTATTTGGATAGATTTGATTCGATTCGGACTTGGGATTCGATCGTGTTGGCAAAGATCTGTGTGTGTGATCAGGACTAAGGGGGTGTTTGATAAAAATTGAATGAATCTGAATGAACTGAATCTGAATGAAAAAATATGTTTGATAATTAATGTCTGAAACATTTGAATGACAAAACTTTATTATTTTACCCATCTGAAAAAATTCAAAATTGTTGTAAATTTATTTAATATTACTTAATATATTAGTTGTTTTTTTTAATTTTTTTTTACTTCATTCAGCTGCTGATTCAGCCATTCAGCTAAAAAAATCTGACTTAGTCATCCAGCTCGTCCATCTTATCGATTCAAATTTATTCGGACCAAAACAAACGTCTTGTGGATTCAAATTCAGATTCAGCTCCATTCATCTCTAAACAAACATCCCCTACTAAGATTGCCCAAAAAAATACTTTTGGGCCAGATGGATTTGATTCGATTCGGACTCAGGATTTAACCTGGGTTGTTTCATTAAGTGTGTCATGAAAAGTGTTTTTACGAGATGTGAGTTTCAAGTTTGCAAAACTCCAAGATGTGGCACGTACAGGTAGGGGTCAAAGACGAAGCTAGGATTTTTTTTCGAGGAGGGTGGGACATAATGTAACATGCTGAAATGTTAAATAATTTTAATAATACAAATGTTATTTTATTTTATTTTTAAATAATTAACAACAAATTTTTTTTTAAAAATAATGATTATATTAAGGAAAATGATATACATGTCGACCAATATTTGACTAAATGTTGGATTGCAACCAACGTGAAAATGTATGCGATAAAATAAAATAAATTAAGGTGGGACACTTCTTAATTCTTGTCCATCTCATCTCATGTTATGCACATACGTCACAATTATAGTTCGGCTGAAAATTTTCGCAATGTATAGCATAATTCATATAATAAACATTGACATTTTTCATCCTTTCTAACAACTTTAAAATTTGAGATCTTCGTTCTAGCATACAGAAAGTTGATTTTGAAAAGAATTTTTCGGCAATTTCTCTCAACATTCACTATTAGATAATTTTTCAATAATTTCTTTTATATGTTATTAATTTTTACCAAAAAACTAGGGAGCCTAAAGAAAAATTTGAAAAAAGAAATTAAAGGGTCAAAAAACAAAATAAAAATGCTAGTGTAGCCTGACCCCCAAGCCCCTTAATGGCTCCGTCCCTCGTAGGGGCGACTACTTGACTCTGGTTTGGCTTCTGGTACTAACATAATACAAATATATTAATGTATCCCTTGGGTTGTGTTCTAGCTTAAAATTGTCTAATAAGACTTAGGACTGCTCAAATGTGTGTTGCTTATATTTTTCAATAACGATTATGTATTAGGTTATTACTTTTGGTAAAGTTTAATTTGCTATATTAATGGCCTCGTATTTCAGGTGATAAGGTTTTCAAAGTTTCTTCAACCCGCGGATTTCGTCAGCAAAGCTGAGGTTCGCCAACTTTGGCTTGTCTTTGCCATGAATAATGATATACACATTAATTATACATTTTAATATTCTCATATTTATTATTTTATATGTTTATGTTATTTAACTAATACATTTTATTTGATTTTGTAGGATTTGTCTTGTTTAGCTTGGAGAGCAAATAAAAGATTACTATCCAGTTTTAAAGATAACAAGGGACTCTTGGAGGATTATTATGAAAAAGTTGGAGTCAATTTGGATATAAAGGAAAAAAAGACGAAGTTCAATGCATCTTAGATTAGGTTACAATTTATTTTTCTCTATAAATAGAAATAGATCTCTTGTTTTAGAGAGAGGGGTACCACTTTTTATTATTTTTCTTTTCCGTCTGTATTTCTGGTTGGACAAGGAGGGTGTCGTAGCTTTTTCTTTTCAACATGATTCCAAGTTCCTTTTCAAATTGTTCACATGTAGTGGTTGTTTAAATCTTTTAATATTATCTCCTTTCCCTTTGAATTAGCTTAGCAGGATCAATGATTCATATTTCCTTTCCTTTTAATTTCCAACGTCATGTTTAGATAGTTCATTTGATTAATATCGTTTAATCTTTAAATTTTTAATTATTATTTTTTGTTCACATAAATAGGAATAATATTAAAATCTTCTCTTTTAATTTATATTGATTTTATGGCTAACTAAACTTCTAATGCCTAGGTTGATGATAAAACTAAGTATTTCATAATAATTAATTTATTTCCGTTCCAAAATTAGTGCCTAATTATTTTCACCTTCATATTTTCTTCGCACAAATTGAATATGATTCTTATATTGATTGCAAGGTTTTGATAAGTTATAGTTAATCTATTAATTATATGAATCATTACTTTTAAAGGGGAGGGAAGATAATTTGGGAATAGATTTGGAAAATAAGGAATTGTTTATTACGTTAATATTTGGTGGATTCGGATGCCTAGGTAGTTTTCACATTGATAGTTTTCATTATTAATTATTAATTTGCATAATTTAGTTGTTTAATCCTCTCCACTATATTTATTTTTAATTTGCTTAAAATATTGATTAAAGATATATCAAAAAAATTGATCTAGTATATGGTTTGACCTGCACTTGCAGTACATAATTTTAACACATTAAATACTCTTTATGAGACATTTTTAACCAATCTAAATTGAGATCCAACTAGTAATTCATATGCATTCATAAGCTTTCTGGTATTTTCTTTCATAATTTTTTGTCTACCATGTTTTTGGGCTTTAGGGATGTTCTGCCCTTTTGTTACTTCTTCACATTCCGCCCCCTTGGCAGGTTTAATAGGAAATAAAAAAGGAAATGAAAAGAAACCTGGATATTGAGGAGAGGGAAAATATAATACAGCCAAATATTGCATTCGTAGATATTTTTACAATGGTAAGGTAGATTGCAGGTTAAAAGCAACAAGGTGTTGAAGTTCCTGGCCTGCTGTATGGAGTTTCTATTTATGGGGGCGTGATGTAGAAAGAAGTGAGTTAAGTGAGCTGGCTGAACAAATAAAGACGTACACAAGGTTATGACTTATCAAAGACGAAACAAATTAAAACTGAAGAAAGCAATATTGGATAACAAGCATATTTAATAATAATACACTAGGGAATAAATTTTGATTTCACAGGAAAAATGAAACTATGACTAAAGAAGTGTTGATAACAAACATATTTTTTAATGCTCTAGGGAATAAGTGTTGATTTCACACATTCCCTGAAGATGATGTGGGATTTTAATAATGAACTAAACAAAAGTAGAACCATGCACTTCAATCATGACAGGATAAGCGTGCAAACATGAACACTAAAACCATATAGATAAAATAGGATTAATAAGAACGAAAAAAAGAGTATTGGCAAGGATTACCGGAAGATTCTCTAGTTCGGGATTCTGACAAAGTAGTTCAATATCACGTAATTTTGTGAAATAGAAATCTCTTTCGTTTTCCAAATGGTCCACAGAGAGCTTCAGTTCCGTAATCTGAAACCAAAGGCAATAGATGAACAATCTGTCAGAGAGGTCAATTAAATTTGGGGAAGTAACTGCAACATGCATCCAAATAGCCAATTCAAGAATAAATCGGATGAGTAAATGATTAAGCACTCAGCAGTCTATACCATGCTTAAGCAATCATCAAGAAGACCTAATTATGTTTATAACACTGATTAAAAAGTGTGTGATCACTTCGTATGTGGTGGTCTAAATCCTAGGGGCTTAGAGGAGATAACTCAAACAATCAGAAAACTAATCCAAGGGACCTAGAAAATGGAACTCAATAAATTCAATGAAATGACCTCCTTTGTCAAATTCTGTCTCTCTCCCATAAAATTAGCCCCAATTGCCGGTGCATTTGTTTTCCCTTGCTTGGTCCCTAGCAGTAGAACCAAAAAGTGATGCTAAAAAAAACTGAATAAACTTGAAGGAAATAGTCGCTGCAAAAATTGTGATATAAGCTAACCAGATATCTTATTAACACCCATTCCATCTCCCGATCCAGAGTTATAAGAGTTGTTTGCTTGCAGTGACTTCGAGTTCTTGTTAAAACCCTTTGAACTTCTTTCCTTACCCAACTTACTTCTGCGCTCTACAGGATTATAATTCCTGAAAGACATGCAAACATTGAATCAGACCGAATGTTACAAAATCATTTTCATCATAAAATAATGTCCATAACATTTCTAGGAAGTTTATACTCGTTCGTCAAGCCACCATTTACAGAGTCGCAATAACGTTTCAGCCATTGCAGAAACTCCAAGTTATCCAGTGGTCGACCTTTGACAAGTCTGTTAACTTCAACATGCTGTCACAAGAATCAAAAAATTAAACATGCATGCAGATATTCTTTCCCTTGTACATAAGAACTATAATAAATCACAAAGAGAAAACTATGTCCATTGCTCTCTTTCTAATAAAATTTCTTAATTTATAAACGAATACATGAACAACAATGCTCATTGGGATGAGTGATTATCATTACAATTCGCAACACACAAATACCATCAACTGTAAAGCATACACGCAAATAACACCATTAAATGTGGATGGCATACGTGCTAATTTTTTGTGATCTAGACTTGTTTTTATGATAATGATAGTTGTCGCTAAAATTACTAATCACCAGTCTCATAAGTTTAGATAGGTCATATTCTAAAGGTTCTACTCATTGGAATTAATTCTATGTGACCAATATACAAAATGCTCATTCACACCATGCTTGGTGAACATTCATTTGCAACACTAATCAATTACAGATATAATTATAGTAGTTTATTTCACATTGAATGGTACACAGCCTGGAAAAAGTAAAGTGTAACAAACATAATGCACCTCACCTAACAAATGAAATTTAAAAATTGTTGAGATAATGCACTAAAGTTTGAAAATAGACAACTGATTCTCACTGCCGTTACTGAAGATTTTGGTGAATTACCTTTAATATGAGTTGAACCTTTCTAAGTTTCTAGTTCCATTTGATAGAGAACAAAATGTAATACCTATTTACAGACTTAATAACTCAAGTCCAAATCAGCCCTCTTTATGGCATTATAAAAATTAGTGGCATTAACTTTCTTGCACTAAAAGGAGATTGATAACCTCAGATACAGTATCTTTGGCTTATTACACCTGTGCTTTAATATTGCTGTTTAGATATAGTTGAAATAAATACTGGATGTACCTAACTACCTATAGGGAGAATGAGATGGCTATTTTTTTCAGTTTCCAAAATATGACACTAGCATGGACTTAAGAATGCATTATCCAAAATCGATACAGAAAGAAGCATATAACTTGTCTAGCAGATATTAAGATTTTCCGTTCTTCAGTTGGCACCAACCTTGCAAAATTGTGATGGATCCAGAGTTGACTTTCCAGGACTGCATAAACGTGTGAGAAAATTACATTGGCCTACTGGAGTGAGGCTGTTCAGTTTAGTAGGACATTATTCCTTAAAGTGAGAAAGGAGATTAGTTCAATTTTCACTCGAGAATGGCTAAGCAACTTCCAGCAATACAAGGTAGGGTAACAAGAGAGAAAGGCTATAGTAGCAAATGAAACCAAAAAGTTTTAAATCAAGAAAGAATTAGCAGCTTCCAGGAAACACAGGTCAGAATACTATTGAGAGAGAGAGAGGGCTACAGTAGGTTTGGGGCCAAATCATTGTTTTCAAAATGCTTCCTGGCAGATGATAAGGTTGAAAGATAGAACTCAGGAAGTCAACTTTCAGGATCAAAAGGAAAGAAACTAGCTCTTTCTCTAGTTTCAAGGATTCCCAAAAACCCAGGTTAAAATAGACTAGAAGTAGGTATATTTCCATATGATATATATAAGTATATATATGTATGTGTGTATCTAATATATATGTATAGAGTGTGTGTCTTTATGTGTATTTGTTTCTCAATATATGTCAAGCCAAAAAAAGGGAAAGAAATCTCACCCAAATCAATAAACCTGCAGAGACATCAATGATTCAAACACAAAATTGCCATACTAAAGTTGGCAGAAAAGGATATGAAACACACAAGGGTACTTTTCAAGTAGTGTGAAGATTAAAATTACCTTATCAATTTTGAGTTTATTAAATACTTCTTGCAGCACCTTATAGTTTTGTATCATATCATACTCCGTCTTTGCGTCAAAGTTCACCTGTGTTATTTAAAATATAACCATAGAGAACACATGTGTGCAGATGAATAAACACACTAGAGAGAGAGAGAGAACCTTATGCATTGGAACAACTCCTGGATAAGTCATATCCATCATCTGGCACTGAACAGCGCCAGATGCAGCCTAGCACAATAGTGAAGGGTTAAACTTGAATAAGTTGATATTCCACATGGGGGAAATACATGTTGTGCATTTAGGTTTTCAAGGACTCTTAGTTGCATGACCATTTTGACATAATTGTGAAGATTCACTTGGATATGATGATTAAAGCTACTAACGACTGGTCTAATACTAACATGTGAAGGATACATTTGAAAGATTGCCAGCCATTAGAATGATCATTAGAAAGGTAAATGACCTCTTAACTTTATTCAGACATGTAATGAAAGGTTAAAGATAGTATGACTAAATTGATGAATACAAAATCCAACTATTTATACTTTAAAATTTTCCAATGCCAAATATAATTCTAAAGTTCAGTGAAATGGGTTGAAAATTTATTTATTTATTTCTGATTTTCCATGAACTTCACGATTTCTATACTAGGCCTGCACAAATAGAACTACCTCTGTTCAACCAAAAGACACCAATTTTTACTTTTTGAAGTCAATTCTTGGAATAATTGTAAAACTTAATTAAATACTATAACACCTAAAAAAATTGGTAGCGAGACGGAGCAGGCATGATTACATAACATAATAATATGAAGCGGCAATTGTCTTTGTCCAAATTAAATAATCATCCATGGAACACGTATGAAAATGTTTGCATATTTATATATGTTGGTGTGATGAAACGAAATTGGTACCTCCTCGATGCGCGCGAGATTGAGCTGAAGTCTGGCATTGATCCAGGAGAGAATCTCATTCCTCCCTACAAAATACGCACTATCCATCATCCCTATATTCGTCGTCATTGTCTTTGTTTCCTTCCCTCCCTTCAAACACAAATAATGCCTCTTCCCACCCAAATTACAGAGTTTGTGGATCAAACTCAAAAACAATCGAATAACTATAATATGAAGAAACCTAGTGGGGAAAAGAGAGAGAATGTGCCAAAGAGGCGTAAAGTCGGGGGGTTTTAGAATTCAAAATTTTGATGTCAATAGAGAGAGATAAAGAGAGAAAGCAGATAGAAAAAAATAATTGGAATTGAGGAATGAATGGTGAAGAAATAATAAAGCAACCCGGTCGGTCCGGTTGGCCACAACGAAAACTGAAAAAAGCTGCCACCACCGGCCAGCGACAGCTAATTTACTGTTAACTAATAACTACTACTACGCTACGGTTCTCAATTTTTTATTTTTATTTTTATTTTTGGTTAACTCTGCTCGGTTCCATTCCATTTGTTAACACCAATACAGACTAGAATGAGTTTTCTTAAATATTTTTAATCAAAACTACTACTATAATTTAGATGAAAAAGTCTAGGGGGACCGACATTTTTTAATCGGGGTAGTGACTGGCGGGATTTTTTTTTTTTTTTTTTACTTTTGACTACAAAATAATTAATGTGATTTATTGTAACTGAAATTTTTACAAAATGCAGTGATTTACGTGTCATTTGGACACACGTAAAAAATAGGGTTGTACAGACTGTATAACCCTGTTTGTTACGTGTATCCAAAAAGACACATAAATCACTATATTTTATAAAAATTTCAATTCTAATAAATTACATTAATTATTTTATAGTTAAAAACAAAAAAAAAAAATCCGACCGGTCACTACCCTGGTCGGAAAAGGCCGATCCTCCTTTAAGGACTCAATTTAAATTGTAAACATGACTCACTTATCAACTCTCATTTGAATCGGCCGCTTATTTTTATCAAATAAAAGTTGTAGTATTTCTTTGGTGAAAGCTGGTTACGCCCTTTACTATCTCATTCACTATCATATGGTTTACCAAAAAATTATAGGCTAATAAATACTCCATTCCCTCCTTCCCCATCATTCTTTTATCTTGCTTTTGTTTCCTCTGTCTCTTCTTCACTATCATCACATTATATCAATGTACGACGAGAATTATCAGGTCAGTCCAGACTATGAAGACTTATCGACGAAGAGATGGAGAGTACCCAAAAGACTTGTTAATTCCATCTTTCATCTTCGTCTTCTTTGGTTTGAAATGTCTGGTTCGCCTAGGGTTTAGTTAAAATGATCACCGGAGTTCTTTATTTAGCTTACTCTTGTTGTTGAATGATTAGGTTTTAATGCTCAGTTCATGTAAAAACTTAATTCCCAATTCATGTAAAATGTTTTTGCTCTGTTTTTGTAGTTCTATGTGTTTGGACTTTGAAGTGTCTTTGACTTTTTTTTAAAAAATATGAAAAAAGGATGGATGTGAATGAGAAAATGAGGAGTGCAACTAGTCCCACCATTTCTTTTCATTCTAAAATACTTCAACATAATTTGTTTCTATATATTACTAAGTCAAAGTCAAATTTTATATATAAAAACTTAGGTATTATTTTATAAAATATTCCTCATATTAATATCAAGTATACAAACACTCATGTGGAAGAGATTTCTAAAAAATATTTTTTTTTACTTGGAAAATTAAAATTTTCTAATTTAATTATACTGCAATACAAAGTCTGCTGAAATTTATTTAATTAATTACCAATATATTAAAAACCACTATAAACTAATGTGGCACTTTTATTGAGCTATTATTTTGGTTATTGATAATTTTCAATTTTGTCTGAGCAATAAGTGGCGCTGAAAGTTCAAAGTATTGTTTCAAAACAAGTATAAAAGTGTTGTTATATATATATATTTATTCTGACAACATAATTATTGTTCTAACATTATAAACAACCATTGTTTTTTGCATACATCAAAATAAATAATATGTTACAATAATCTCTTATATATCCTTTGTAACGACCCCAAAATAGGTTCATTCCATCCAACTCATTTTGAGTCGCCAAATATATGATACAGAAAACAACTACAACTTTATTACAACAATTGTCGTAGTAAAATACAACAAAGACATATCTTGTGAGTTTGAATACAAATATATACCAATCAGTAACTCTGGACACCAACTTTGGATATGCGTCACAATGACACTTTACATAAAGGTATAGTCAAAAACCTGTTTTAGAAATTAGAATCTTTGTGAAGTGCTCAAGAAACCTTCGTACATGGGAGGCCATGCTTACAGGTTATAGTAGATATCATATGGCCACGTAATTATCCTTGGTTGACCAAAAGACCCCAAAGAAAAGCGAGAAGATTACTATCATATTCTTCCTAATGATGAGTCTTCTCTTGACATATCATTATCTCCACTGTCTCTAATTGGATATTATACTCCAAATAAACACCAAGATTATATAGGTAATCTTGGTAAATATACTCGTGAGTGGATGAGTCAACCTGTCTTATGATGACACGAGGTTGTATGTCATTAGACATCTTGTATGATAGTGGCAAAACACCCTTCCAAGTTAAATTCACCTCATCCTCAACATCTATAGACCACCGTTCTATTCCTCGCTATCCCCCGCTTCAACCCAAATTACATTTTTATTACACGAAAGGAATTGTGAAGCAAAAGGGTGAAACAACTAGCTTCGATAAAGAATATCATGACTAAAAATAATTAAAATATCAATAGCCTTCATCAATAATAAATCGAGATTTAGAACATATGGTAGATGATAAAATTTCAACCATAGTTATTGCGTGGAATGAGCAATCCATTAGAAGAGTCAAATAGACCATAAAATCTATTATCTTCTCCATGTTAAAAGTCCACCAACAATGTTTTATCCCTGTAACATTAATCAACAATTCATGTCCACAATCACGTGTATAACTTATAATCGTAATTGTAGTTCTAAATTCCTTTCTCATCCAGACAAAGTTAATTTTCATCACCAAACATCAAAGATCATGGTTATACCAAATCACGATTCTGCTTCATAATCATATCGATAAATTCATCTTTGCACTACGGGCCAAAGATATTCATCAACAATTCATCTTTGTACTACTGGCCAAAGATATTCAACAACATGTCATCTTTGCACTGCAGGCCAAAGATATTCATCAGTTGGTCATGTTCATCTAAACACATGTTCATCTTCGCACTACTGGCCAAAGATATTCATCGAAATCATTTATCTTTGCTACTACAGCCAAAGATATTCGATTATATCATCATTTAGGACCGAGGATGATGAAAAATATTTTAAAAAAGCGAATCCAAAGTGAAACAAAATAATAAATATTAAGGATTCGTACTTGGTTATTCCATGTCCAAAAATACCTTATAAATAATCATAGTGGAGTAAAATTCAAGAATGATCAAAACATGGATACAATCAAAGCTAGTATCCATAATAGATATTTTGACGAAAAATAAAAATTTAATTTTTACGTGAATAATTATTCGTATATCGTGAATAATTAATCGTATCGTGAATAGTAACTCCGACACTAAAAGATATAAATTTCATAAAAAACACCATCATGCTTCGTGAATAATACTTGTGAATAGTAGCTCGTGAATAGTAACTCATGAATAGTAACTCGTGAATAGTAACACGTGAATAGTAACTCGTGAATAGTAACCCCGACATGAAAAAGTTTCAAATTTAATAAAAATTCAAACCAATATTTCGGCATAATGATATTGAAGAAATAATATCATTTATGAAGAAAATAATTGTAAAACCCCAACTTTTTAAATAAAGATGAATTTTCTATAAATATTATTTTTGAATATTATGGAGTGAAATTGATATAATAGTTGTGTGGGTAATATTTATAAATTTTGCAAAGTACGCAAGTTGTTATATAATATTCGATTGGTTAGGAGAATATTACGTTTTAACGAAATATTAGTACAACAACACAATCATTGGTGGACCCCACAAGCGAAATTATTAGTCGGATTGAAAAAACGACAAATACTTTATGAAAATAACTACGGAAGTTTTATCATTAACCGTTGAAACACCGGTGTTAAAAAATACGATGTCTGGCGCGTGGGTTGCATAGTAGCACCGGTATTAATTATTGATACTTAAGTGATAAGTCACTCGGTTTTGTTGGTATTATTAATGTAATAATCTGAAAAATCTTTTATATAAAAAATGAAATACTTTTATAAAGTTATTCTATAAATAGAATATATTATATTCTATTATGCATAGTGTTGCGTAGTTATATGCATAGTATTTTGCATAGTAAAATCTTTTTATATAAAATAAAATACTTTTATAAAGCTATCTGCTTTTATTAGACAATAATTAGAATATATTATATTTTATTATGCATAGTGTTTTGCATAGTGCTGCGTAGTGTTTGCGTAGTAAAATCTTTTATAAAGTTATTCGTTTTATTAGATTATAAATAAAATATATTATATTTTATTTTGCTTTAAATATGGATAGTCAGATTAAAGTAAATCAATCTCGATAGTTAATGAGTTAATTACTATGCATTCCATTTTTCTATAAATAGAAACTCATTCATTCATTATTTTCTTTTAATTCAATTTGAAACTATAGAGATAAACTATAGAGAGAAAGAAGAAAGTATTTTGCTACTTCACTACTTATATATCATGTACTCTTCTTATTAAGGTAGAGAATATTATTTGTTGTATTCGTAAGGGGTGTTATTATTTCTTATTCATGAAGAAAACTATGTTGTTATTCCATTTCTTATTATTACATTGGAATAACCTATATCTGTGATCTACCTATACTTGGTGACATTCTTCTATTATTACGTTGGAACATCCTGCATATGTGTTTTTTACCCACCTTTTTCCGTCTTTATTATTATTCCGTTGGAACATCCATGCATGTGTTTTACAGGACTAGTTAAAATCTTTATTATTATTCCGTTGGAACATCACATACATGTGTTTTACACCTTAATTGGTTCCGTTAAAATCTTTATTATTATTACATTGGAACATCCTGTATACATGCTTCTGGGGACTGGTTTCGAAATCTTTATTATTTCATTCTTTATTATTACATTGGAACATCCCGCTTGATTGTGATTTTCACGACACTGGTTCCATTATTAGTATTCTTTGGAATAACTTTTATACATCTGCAATCGCATGCATGATGATTTCTTTTGTTATTCCATTCTTTATTATACTCGGTTGGTTAAAGTTTTAACTTCTATACTCCATGAATTTGTAGAATATCCTTGATATTTGCGCTTCGTCGATATCTTTTCATGAAAATATTCTTCTAATCATTCTTAAATTTTACTCTAAAAAAGCGATCATGTTGACAATTTGGACCTTAGTAGTTCTTGGACAAATTAATTCTTGAACTTGTTTTATTGAATTCTTATATCATTGTCATCATCCTCATGTTTATATTATGTTGAAAGTCATCTACATGGCATGTAGTGCATAGATGGACTTGGTATGATTATGACCGAGGATTATTTGGTGTAATCATGGCCGTAATATTACAAATGATGTGGTAAAAGTCCTCGTTGGCCCGTAGTGCATTGATGGATGATTGTTGGCATGATCATGATCATTAATGAATACACAAATATTCTTGGCCAGTAGTGCGTGGATAATTGTGGTCGTGATACTAAAGAATATCCTTGGCCGTAGTGCAGGGGTGATTCGATGATGTGAAATATTTATTAAACTGAGTCTCGGCGATAACAGTGATGAAAAACCTTTTAAATCATAAAAGATAGTAGATTTTATTTTCTACTTGACTCATTTAATGGATTGCTTGTTCCGCTGCAGTTAAACTTGATGTCTATTATATTTTATCAGTTTAACATTGTTGGAGACTAATGATAATTTATTCTGCATTATCTTAGTCATAATATTTCTTACTGGGCTAGTTGAGCTCACCCTTTCTTTCACTGTTCTCTTTAGGAAATGAGAATATAGCTGGGACGAGTCGAGAAACGGAGTGATGGTCCAAAGGATAGCATTAGTAGTCCTCACTATTCTGTGAAATAGTGTGATAATAATTGTAATGAGGACTCCTTTTGAGTTTGTATAATCTCTAGTAGATAATATTTGTATTCAAACTCACAGTTTATGTTTTGTCGTATTGTACACGACAGTTGTATTACTAAGTTGTATTTGAATTCTGTACCATGTATCTAACGACCTAAGATGGGTGATGTATACCTAATTTTGGGGACGTCACAGTTGGTATCAAAGCTTAGGGATATGATCTCTGGCTAAGATGTGAGACTAGAACTAGGAGGGGAGAGACGGGGAATTCCTTCACTAGTATGACCTACTTAAATTTATTTTGTATTTAAATTGGTTGGTCAGAGTTTAAAGATATTATGTTACATGTTAATTAACCTTTGTTTTGTGGCAGTATCTGAAAATGACATCCAAAAATGTTGAGAATAGCAATGGAGCACAAGAGACCGTTGAGTCTCCACATATCAATAATCAGGAGAATGTGCATCAGGAAGGCAACAATCCTCATGCAAACAACAACACTGACCAAATGTTGAATGATAGATTGTTCAGAGGCTTTATGCAATTCATGCAACAGCAGGCGAGAGCGGCTCCTGTTCAAAATATAGGTGGAAACATTGGAAACTCTCGGGCGATCACTGCTAAAACGTTCACCGCTAAAACACTGGAAACAGTTCAAGGAACTGGAACCACCGGAGTTTAAGGGAGAGCCAAAACCACTTATGGCAGAAGCATGGATAAAGCAGATCACCAAGATATTTGATGTCTTGGGATGCTCCGAGAGCAAAAGTTCCTTCTTAGCTTTATGTTGCGGCGTGAAGAGGCAGATTCTTGTTGGGAATCGGTAAAAGCGTACTCGACTGCCGTCTTAAAGATGTCTTGGGAGAAGTTCCAAGAGGCATTCAACGACAAATACTTTCCCGAAAGTATTAAATCACATGAAGGAGGTGGAGTTTATCAAATTGGAGCAAAACAATATGGCCGTGTCGCATGATACGAGGCAAAATTTACTGAGTTATCCGGTTTGCGTCCCCACTGGTGGATAATGAAGAGAGAATGGCGCGAATGTTTTTAAGAGGTTTGAAGTCGAAATACGTCAACATCTTATTTCTCATAAACCGTGTTTGTATTCGGATGTTGTAAATAGGACTCGATTGGTGGAGCGCGATAACGAGTCAACGCTGACGAAAGAAGCGGTAAACAAAATGATAATACCAGTGAGCGATCATCGAAGCGGTGATAACAAGCGTGGAGGGAATCAACAGGCGAAATGGTAACCACTTGGTGGTAATCGGGGCAAAACAATAAGAATGGACATTTCAAGAAGAGAGATTCAACAATGATGGAAAGACGTCGGCACCAAAGACCGTTGTTAAGGAATGAGAAAGACCACATATCATATGCTTCAAATGTGGAGGGGAGGGACACATCAGTCCAAATTGCGCGATGCCATCCAAAACATGTTATAATTGTGGAAGAGAAGGTCACTTAGCCCAATTTTGTCGTTCACCGAAGACAAATTCAGCTAGGATGGAGGCACCAAAAGGTACATCCCGGAAAAAATCAAAGCCATTAGTCTGAGGAGGCGTTTGTTGTGACCTCCCAGAGAGAAAGGAACTCGAATGAGGTCATCACGGGTAAGCTTATCATAAACTCTAGCGAAGTCTACACTTTATTTGATACCGGTTCTACCCATTCTTTTATTTCTCCTACTTGCGCTCAATGATTAAATTTTACTCCAGAGAAATTAGACTTTGACTTATCTGTAGAAACTCCGTTGGGAGAAACCTTCATTACATCCACAGTTTATAAGTCTTGTTTGGTTCAAGTTGGTACCCATACATTACCTGTCGATCTTATTGCATTAAAAATACTTGCATTTGATGTAATTCTAGGGATTGATTGGTTAACTACTCATCATGCAAAAATTGATTGTTTTAAATAAGGTTGTTAGCTTTCATATTCCTAATCGACCTATTATGCGAATTCAAGCAACCAAACCATTAAAATCAATCACTGTCATCTCAAGCCATAAAGCTATTCGTTTATTGAAAAATGAATGTCAATCTTTCTTAGCTCATGTCACAGATCTAAACAAAATTACGTCCGGTTTTGAATAATATTTCTATTGTTAATGAATTTCTTGACGTATTCCACGAAGAACGTCCCGGCCTACCCCGAGGCGTGAAATTAAATTTTGTATCGACCTTGAACCCTGTAAAAACCCATTTCCAAAGCCCCATATTGAATGGCTCTATTGAACTTGAGAGTTAAAGACTCAACTACGAGAATTGTTAGACATTGACTTTATTCGTCCCTAGTACTTCTCCTTGGGGTGCTCTGCTACTATTCGTGAAGAAGAAAGATGGGAGTATGTGGCTTTGTATTGATTATCGGGAGTTGAATCATGTCACCATAAAAATAGGTACCCATTGCCGCGTATTGATGACCTTTTTGACCCGGTTTCAGGAGCCAAATTCTTTTCAAAGATTGATCTTACGTTAGGATATCACCAATTGAAGATTAGAACCGATGACATTCCAAAGACGACTTTGTAACTCGATGCGGGCATTATGAATTTCTAGTCATGTCCTTTGGATTGACTAATGCTCCTCTTTGCCTTCATAGATATGATGAGCAAGTATTGATGAATATTTGGTTCATTTTGTGGTCGTCTTTATTGATGACATCCTCATATATTCAAAAAGCCGTGAAGATCATGAGGAACACTTGAGGTCGATACTCCAAAAGCTTCGTGAATACAAGCTTTATGCCAAGTTGAAGAAATCACGAGTTACGGCTTGAGGAAGGAGCATTCCTTGGGTACGTGGTATCAAGTCATGGAATATCTGTTGACCCAACAAAGATTGAAGCTATTCAAAGTTTGGAGCAACTTTAAATCGATGGCCGAAGTCGTAGCTTTCTCGGCTTAAATGGGTTATTATCGGAGATTCATAGAAGGTTTTCTCGAATCGCTACTCCGCTTAACTCACGGTGACTCGAAAATATACAAAGTTCGGTTGGAGGCGAGGATTGTGAGAAGAGTTTTAAGAACTCAAG
Organism: Panax quinquefolius; assembly: GCA_020205615.1. Lineage (NCBI taxonomy): Eukaryota > Viridiplantae > Streptophyta > Magnoliopsida > Apiales > Araliaceae > Panax > Panax quinquefolius. Next base: position 11,335,644 of record CM035172.1, on the reverse strand, counting down.
AGAGACTCATTTTCAAAGACTGCTACGATGATACCATCTAGTTCGGAGGATTTGTCATCTACTGGATGATTCTTGAGCAAAAGGGTTAAGACGTGTTCTCATACAACATGGGAAAGTCATAGCATATGCCTCGCGACAACTCAAAGAATATGAGAGGAATTATCCTACTCATGATCTAGAGTTGGCAGTTGTTGTCTTCGCACTAAAGATTTGGAGGCATTACTTGTATGGGGAGAAAGTGGAGATCTTTACGGATCATAAAAGCCTCAAATATTTCTTCACTCAAAAGGAACTCAACATGCGACAACGACGTTGGCTTGAACTGTAAGACCCCGAAATTTTTAAATAAAAAGGAATTTCCTTTATTTATTTTGAAATAGTAAGGGTTGATTTGATTAATGTGGATAGTTAAGGGTTAAATACGCAAATATTTCAAAATAAGCAAGTGATTATAAAATATTCATTATCGTCGGGGAATATTCGTTTGGTCGTGGAATATTAAATGCTTGTCGGGGAATATTAAATACGACGGCACAATGACCATGTGTGGGCCCCAACACAAAAGCGATTGGATGAAGAAAAGCGACAAATATAAGTTGTTTTTAAATAACGGCGTAGTTTGTTGCCAGAATTATCTTTGTTGGAATACCGGTGGTTAAAACACACTAATACGCGTTGTTGAGCGGTTACACCAGTATTGCACCAATTATTGATTCTTACGTAAGAAGGCACTACTTTCAATAATGGTTACGATAATTCTTTAAAGATATTTTATTGAGTTAATAATTCTTTGTGTTGATATTTTATATTCTTTGTTGTTTCAATAATTGTCATTACACAGTATTTTTCATTATCGAAGCAATAATTTATATTATCTGAATAATATTATTAGATAACATTGTTGGCAATGTCTAGAAAGTTCTGTCTAAGGAGAGGTTTGGTCACCTAATTGCGGCGCCATGAAGAAATTCTTATTGGAAAGCCCTCTTTCTGAGGAACCTGCCTTTGTCGATATTGTGATTACAGTAATATTATTTGTGAATAATTAATTATTGATTTATATGATGAGGAAAATATTGATTTTATGTGGATATAGATGGAGAAAATTTTTAAAATGACAATTGTTGAAAATTAATATTTTATCTTTTTCTGATAAAATAATTCATTTAAATATATTATTTTAATAATATATTAACGGTGATATTTTTACAACGAATGTGGGATATATGAGTATCTGAGGAGGAAGAGTATTTTGTTGCAATAAATGTTTAAAACATGTTAAACATGTCGGTGGACCCCATTTATTGATTTGAAATTTGATTATAGCTTTTAAAAAATTACCCGTTTGTGGATTTCGGTCAATTTCCATTTGGAATTTGGAAAAACTTTCTTCTGCAAAGTTGTAGAGAATTGAATTTCCTATAAAAACTCATGAGATTCGAATTTTCTGATGAAAGGGCTATTTATTATGAATTATTGAAGTTCCAAAGTCTAAAAATAATTGATTTTTTGAAAGTTTTAATTATTTATTTTATGAAAACGTTTTTTTCTTACTTTTCTAGAAGGTGGCATGTGGGAAATGCTAGGATCTGAATTCTAAGGTTGGCGTATGAATTTGATATATATATATATATATTAATTTATTAAATTTTACTAACTTTGGTGTTCTAAAGCGATTTCTATAAATAGGGTCTTGGGTTAGAATTGAAAATCACACCGCTGAAGTTTTCTCTCTATATTATCGCAGCGTATTCTTGTGAGTATTTTGAGTATACTTTGAGTATTGCTAGGCGGTGCAAGTTCCCTTCAAAGACTATACTCGGTATTACAAATTAAAGTCTTGATCTTTTCGAGGTAAGGGATATTATTTTTTTTCGTAATGATATTATTTCTTCAATATCATTATCTTTGAAATGTTGATCTGAAGTTTTATCAAATTTGAAATTTTTTCATATATCGGGGTTACTATTCATGAGTTCTTATTCACGAGTTCTTATTAAGCGAGTTCTTATTCACGATTCTTATTCACGAGTCTTATTAAATGAAGCGTGAAGATGTTTTGTGGAATTTCTATCTTTTGGTGTCGGATTACTATTCACGTATCACGGCCTTTATTCACGTATCTGACCTTATTCACGTGATACTCACGACCTTTATTCATAGAAAAATAAAATTTTTTCTTTTGTCAAAACATCTATTACGGATACTAGCTTTCGATTGTATCCATGTTTTGATCATTCTTGAATTTTATACCCTATGATTATTTTTGAGGTATTTTTGGGCGTGGATAAAACCAAGTCTGAATCCTTAATCCTTAATCCTTGTCATTTTGTTTCAATTTGGATTCGTTTCTTTAAAAATATTTTTCATCATCCTCGGTCTTAAATGATGATATTATGGAATATCTTTGGCTGTGTGCAAAAGATGAATGATTTCTTAAGAATATCTTTGGCACATAGTGCAAGATGAATGATTTCTGAAGAATATCTTTGGCCCGTGGTCTGCAGAAGATGAGCAGTGTTTAAATGAACATGACCAATCGATGAATATCTTTGGCACCATGGTGCAAATGAATATTTGATTCGGATGTATATTGATTGATGTTACTGAGGGATAAAAGATGAGCGATGAACTTTTAAATTCATACATAGAAGATAGTAGTTTGCATTCTCTACTTAACTCTTCTAATGAATTATTATTTCATTGCGAATATTGATTTAAAATTTGTTGTCTATTGTATTCTATTATATTTTTCCTGTTGAAGACTAACGATAATTTGTTGTATATTATCTTAGTCATAATATTCTTCTTCGAAGCTAGTTGAGTTCACCCTTTTCCTTTTTGTTCCATTTTTCTCGGGAGGCGAGAATATAAGCGAAACGAAGTCGGGGTATGGAATGAAGGTTTTAGAAAGGATTGTTTAGTAGTCCTCACCATTTTTGTAAAATAATGTATCAATAAATGTGATGAGGATTTATTTGAGTATAGATATTGTCTAGAAGATAATATTTGTATTCAAACTCACAGTTTTACTATTGTAATAATAAAGTTGTAGTTGTTTCTGTACCATGTATTGACAACTCAGAATAGGTGATGTATACCTATTTTGGGGGCGTCACATGAACTGTTGAAAGATTATGATCATACCATCCAATACCATCCTGGAAAAGCGAACGTGGTAGCTGACGCATTGAGTAGAAGATCATATGCGGGATGCAGTGCAATCTTGTCACAATGCAAAGGCCCATTTTGTATGACTTGCAAAGGATGGAGATAGAGATAAAGACTCAGGGGACCCACGTGATGATGGCAAATATCTGAGTAGAACCGACTTTAATTGATAAAATTAAAGCTACTCAAATTCTGATCTGGAGTGATGCGTATGAGGAAGAAAGTCAAGAAGGTGCGATCTGGGAAGCAAGAATCGATAAAGAAAGAATACTTGAGTCAACTCCGGACTTTGTGTTCTAACGACCACGATTTAAAGTATAAAATCATGATGGAGGCGCACAACACACCGCTTTGCAATCCATCTTGGGAGTACCAAAATGTATCATGATCTTGACATACATTTTGGTGGGGCAAAATGAAGAGAGAGATAATATTTGTTTATCTCAAGGTGTCTAACGTGTCAACAAGTCAAGTGAGCATCAAGTACCAAAAGGTCCATTGCAACCACTTGAAATTCCGAATAGAAGTGGGAGCACATTACCATGGATTTCAATTCTTTGGTCTTCCCAAGGTTTCTCAAGGCGTAGATGCGATTTGGGTCATTGTTGATAGATTGACCAAGTCTGCTCATTTTTACCCATACGAGAGACTTATACACTTGAACGTCTTGCTCAGTATGTATATAAACGAGATTATAAGATCGCATGGTATGCCAAATCCATAGTTTTACGATCGAGACCCAAGATTCACTTCACGATTTTGGGTTAGTTTGCAAAAAGCTATGGGCACAGATTTATGATTTAGCTTCGGCGTATCATCTTTAGGACGGACGGACGATCGGAGAGGACTATTCAAACTCTTGAAGATCTGTTAAGACTCGTGTCCTTGATTTCAAGGAAGTTGGGACAAGTTCTTACCATTGGTGGAGTTTTCCTACAACAACGATTATCGAAGCAAGTATTGACATGGCTCCATTCGAGCGTTGTATGGAAGAAAGTGTCGTTTCTCGATTATCTTTGGGATGAGGTGGGTGAAGCAACGTTGTTGGGACCGGAGTTGGTACGTATGACTACATAAAAGATTCAAACGACTCGGCAACGTATAAAACCTCATAAGATCGACAAAAGAGTTATGCTGATCTTCATCGAAAGGACGTGGAATTCGATATAGGAGATCATGTGTTGTTACGTGTTGCTCCATGGAAAGGGGTTACGAGATTTGGAAAGAGAGGAAAGCTCAATCCTCGATTTATCGGCCCATTTTAATCCTTGATCGAGTAGGAACGTGGCTATAGACTCGCTTTCTGCCAAGTATGTCTCGTGTTCATAACGTTTTCACATATCCATGTTACGTAAATATGTAGAAGACCCGAACCACATTATTGAGTTGGAACCGGACAAAATAGCGAAAGATTTGACATATGAAGAGGTTCATGTTCAAATCTTGGATAAGAAGGAACATATTCTACGCACCAAGGTTATACCTCAAGTCAAAGTTTTGTGGAGAAACCACGATGTTGAGGAAATGACTTGGGAGTTAGAATCTGAAATGAAATCAAGGTATCCTTACCTCTTCGACATACCAGGTACGTACCCTAATTTTGGGGACGAAATTTCATAAGAAGGGGAGATTGTAAAACCCCAACTTTTTGAATAAAGATGAATTTTCTATAAATATTATTTTTGAATATTATGGAGTGAAATTGATATAATAGTTGTGGGTAATATTTATAAATTTTGCAAAGTACGCAAGTTGTTATATAATATTCGATTGGTTGGGGAATATTAGTTTTAACAGGAATATTAGTACAACGACACAATTATTTATGGACCCCACAACGGAATTATTGTCGGATTGAAGAAAATGACAAAATACTTTATGAAAATAACACGAAAGTTTTACATAATTAATTGTTGAAACACGGTGTTAAAAAATGCGATGTCTGGCGTGGTTGCATAGTAGCACACGGGTATTAATTATTGATGCTTAAGTGATAAGTCACTCAATTTTGTTGGTATTATTAATGTAATAATACGAAAAATCTTTTATATAAAGCAGAATACTTTTAAAAGTTATTCTATAAATAGAATATATTATATTCTATTATGCATAGTGTTGCGTAGATATACTGCATAGTATTTTGCATAGTAAAATCTTTTTATATAAAACAAAATACTTTTATAAAGCTATCTATTTTCTTGTAGACAATAATTAGAATATATTATATTTTATTATGTATAGTGTTTTGCATAGTGCTCGCGTAGTGTTTTGCATAGTAAAATCTTTTATAAAGTTATTCATTTTATTAGATTATAAATAGAATATATTATATTTTATTTTGCTTTAAATATGGATAAATCAGATTAAAGTAAATCAATCTCGATAGTTCATGAGTTAATTACTATGCATTCCATTTTTCTATAAATAGAAACTCATTCATTCATTATTTTCTTACGAATTCACTGAAACTATAGAGAGATAAACTATAGAGAGAAAGAAGAAAGTATTTTGCTACTTCACTACTTATATATCATGTACTCTTCTTATTAAGGTAGGGAATATTATTTGTTGTATTCGTAAGGGGTGTTATTATTTCTTATTCATGAAGAGAACTGTTGTTATTCCATTTCTTATTATTACATTGGAATAACTTATATCTGTGATCCCCACCTATACTTGGTGACATTCTTCTATTATTCATTGGAACATCACATGCATGCGTTTTACAGGACTGGTTCCGCTTTTATTATTATTCCGTTGGAACATCACATCCCGTGTGTTTTACACCGACTGGTTTCGTCTTTATTATTATTCCGTTGGAACATCGTATGCGTGTGTTTTACACGGACACAGTTCCTTCTTTATTATTATTACATTTGGAACATCCTGTCATGCATGCTTTTTACGCCGGACTGGTTCCGCCTCTTTATTATTTCATTCTTTATTATTACATTGGAACATCACAGCCGGTTGTGATTTTCACCGATGGGTCTATTATTAGTATTCTATTGGAATAACTTTTATACATCTGCAACCGCATGCATGGTGATTTCTTTTGTTATTCCATTCTTTATTATACTCAGTTGGTTAAAGTTTTAACTTCTATACTCCATGAAATTAGTAGAATATCCTTGATATTTGCGCTTCATCCAGTATCTTTTCATGAAAATATTCTTCTGATCAATCTTGAATTTACCTCTACAAAGAAGTATCATGTTGACAATTTGGACCTTAGTAGTTCTTGGATAAATTAATTCTTGAACTTGTTTTATTAAATTCTTATATCATTGTCATCATCCTCATGTTTATATTATGTTGAAAGTCATCTGTGGCCTGTAGTGCATAGATGAACTTGGTATAATTATGACCAAGGATTATTCGGTGTAATCATGACCATAATATTACAAATGATGTGGTAAAAGTCCTCATTAGCTCGTAGTGCATTGATGGACAGTTGTTGGCATGATCATGACCATTAATGAATACACAAATATTCTTAGCAAGTAGTGCATGGATAATTATGGTCGTGATACTAAAGAATATCCTTGCCGTAGTAGTGCGGGGTGATTCGATGATGTGAAATATTTATTAAACCGAGTCTCAAATATAACTTGATGATGAAAAACCTTTTAAATCATAAAAGATAGTAAATTTTATTTTCTACTTGACTCTTTTAATGGATTGCTTGTTTACTGCGTGAGCTTAAACTTGATGTCTATTATATTCTATCGGTTTAACATTATTGGAGACTAATGATAATTTATTACGCATTATCTTAGTCATAATATTTCTTCTTTGGGCTAGTTGAGCTCACCTTTTTCTTTCACTGTTCTCTTGAAATGAGAATATAAATTGGAACGAGTCGGAAAGCGGAGTGATGGTCCAAATGATAGCATTAGTAGTCCTCACTATTACGTGAAATAGTGTGATAATAATTGTAATGAGGACTCCTTTTGAGTTTGATAATCTCTAGTAGATAATATTTGTATTCAAACTCACATGCGTTTATGTTTTGTCGTATTATACTGCGGCGGTTGTATTAGTAAGTTGTATTTGAATTACGATCATGTATCGACGACCCAAGATGGGTGATGTATACCTAATTTTGGGGGCGTCACAATAATCTCCTTACCTCGGAAAGAATAGTACTTGACCGAATAATCTTGGATATAGTCTTTAAAGAACTTGCATACCGTATAGCAATACTCGAAGTACTAAAATACTCACAAAATACGCTCGATATTATAGAGAGAGAAAGAGAAAGAAATCTTTAGTTTCTGGTGTGATTTTCAATTCTAACCTAAGCACCCTATTTATAGAAAAATGCTTAGAACACTAAAGCAAAAAATTTAATAAATTAATAATATTATTTTTTCAAATTTCCTACGCCCACTAATTTGGTCCAAGACATCAGCCACCATGTGACAAAACATTAAAAACATTTTTTTCTTAATTTAAATAATTAAAACTTCTAAAAATCAATTATTTCAGAACTACGGAACTTCAATAATTCATAATAAATAGCCCTTTTATCGAAAAATTCAAATCTCACGATTTTTTTTATAGGAAATTCAATTCTCCACAACTTTGCAGAAGAAAGTTTTTCCAAATTCCAAACAGAAATTGACCGAAATCCACAAACGGGTAATTTTACAAGCTATAATCAAATTTCAGTCAAAATTTGTGTCCACCAACATGTTTTAAACATTTATTGCAATAAAAATACTCCTCCTTCTCATTTACTCATATATCCCACATTCATTGTAAAAATATCATCATTATTATATTATAATAATATAATAAAATATTATTTTATCAGAAAAGATAAAATATCGATTTTCAACAATTGTCACTTTAAAAATTTTATCCATCTATATCCACATAAAATGAATATTTGCCTTATCATATAAATCAATAATTAATTATTCACAAATAATATTACAGAATCACAATAATGACAACCAAGCAGTTCCCAGGAAAGAGGGGGCTTTTCAATAAGAATTTCTCCTTCTTTGGCGGCATTGATTAGGTAACCAAACCTCTCCTTGGGCAGAACTTTCTAGACATTGTCAATAATGCTATCTAATAATATTATTCAAATAATATGAATTATTGATTTGATAATAGAAAATACTGTGCAGTGACAATTATTAAAACAATAATAATATAAAATACCAACGCAAACAATTATTGAATCAAAAATAAAATATTGAGCGATAATTACGTAATAATTATTAGTAGTGCTTGCTTCTTTACGTAAGAATCAATAATTCAAAATACTTTATGCAATACTGCAGTATGTCTCTTCTTGTGCAACAACGCGTATTACTTTACTTTACCCACCGGGTATTCCAACAGTGTTAACGGTAACGATTACGCCGTTATTTATAAAAACTTTAATTTGTCGTTTTCTTCATCCGACAGTTATTCTGTTATGGGGCCCACAAAAGGTTGCGCCGTCGTATGAATATTCCCTGACAGGAAGAATATTTCACGACCAAACGAATATTTCCCGACAACAATGAGTATTTTATAACTACTTGCTTATTTTGAAAAAAATTCATATATCACCCTTAACTTTAACTTTTTATCAATTTAACTATTTACTGAATTGTAATTATAAGAAAAATTGAATACTTTTATTTCATAAAATTCGGGGTCTTACATCCTTGAAAAAATAATTCATTATATCCCTTTTATTGAATATTTAATTAATTTATTTAGTTAATGTTTCCCTAATTAATCCGATTAGGGAAACAATAAAGAGAGATCTCATTCAACAGAAAAAGAAGATCCCTTTCAAATATTTATGCGCAAGTTGTCCTAAATTAATATTTCTTTCTTTACTTCTCGTTTTCCTACATTTTGCTTTTAAAAAAGTTAAAAAAATATTTATTATTTATTTCTGATTATAGAGTTATCTTCTTCAATGTCAGCAACATTTTCTTTAAGTTATATGTGAATTCCGATTCATCCTAAGATAATGAAAATAAATTTCATGAGATGAGATGGAGATAATTATCTTACATTGGCTTGTGCAGTTGTGCTATCCGAGAAAAAATAATATTCCTTCCGTCCCTTGATATAAGATTTTTTTAGAGTTATACACAAGTATTAAAAAAATAATTGTGTAGCATTAAATATAATATCAAATGTCTATATTACCCTTATATAAGAAAAAGATATTGTTATTTATTGGACAAAAAATAGTGAGAGATCCAAAGTTACATTTAATACTTGGGATAATATTGAAAACTAAACAATTAATGCTTACTTGGAATTTTAAAACGTGGACAAAAAAATTTCTCTAAAACGTCTTATATTAAGGAACTGAGGGAGTAATGTAAATTTATGGTACATAAATTCAATATGTTTTAACGGGTGACCAAAAATAAGCCGACCTTAGCTCAGTTGGTAGAGCGGAGGACTGTAGTATGGCAATCATGAAGGCTATCCTTAGGTCGCTGGTTCGAATCCGGCAGGTCGGAATTTTTTATTTGGTCATTGTCATGATGATTTTTTCATTTTATTTTATGTCAAGCAACTAAGATCAGATCCGCAAAAGTTAAAAAAAATCTAAGGATATTTTTTTTGGGGTACTATTAACTAAATAAATTTACATGTTGATGAAATTACATTTGACAAATACATGTAGATGGGATATGGAATAAAATAAGAAATTTGGACTCCTATCATATGTTATGTAATCTTTTTATGTTATGAAATTGTTAGATTTCTAGAAATGTAAATTATTGGCATTCAAGTAAATTATTTCAGATGGTAGTAAATTAAAATAAATTCACTCTCACTTTTTAACTTTTAAGATTTTTCACAAATTAACTAAAAAATAAAAATCAAATGAGACCCTTTTTAAAAAATAGATATAATAATGAATATAAACAACACTCTTTTCTTAAATAAAAAATTATTTGTCATTTTTTAACAGAAAAAATCTCATTTTGTTTTTTTTAAAATATAAAAGTACATAAAATTCTTTAAAAAAATTATTATCTTCATTAATACTAATAGTAAAACGATATACAAATGTCAACTATTGGATTTGCCGAGTCTCAAACAAGTAGTAGGAGTAGTATATTACAGGCAGCATGTTTGATTATTCAAATACCAAAATGGTGGTTGTTTGACAATTTCAATTTCAAATTCACCAAACCAAATACAAATCAAATCCCATCCATGGAAAACTTTACACTCATATTTCTTCAGGAGTTGTGTTATCAATCCCTCCCTTGTCTTTGACAAATTCATAAAACTTCAACAAACAAAACAGAGATGGAGTCCATAAACTTCATCAAAGGCTATGGCAAAGTCAACAACCCCGTGGCAGCGGATGATCAAACCTCTCCCCACCACCACCACAACAAACCCACCGCCCCTAACCGTCACAAAGCCGCCGTGATCTCTCTCCTCATCCTCTTAACTTTGCTCGTCGCCGCCTTATTTTACAACTCCACCATCAATAAATCCCCCGAGTCAACAACAATTCCCTCTCAGTCTTTCTCCGCCAATCAGGCCGAGATAATCCGAACCGTCTGTTCCGTGACTCAGTACTCCAACTCGTGCATCACCGCCATATCCTCCCTCAACAACCTTCCACCCAAACCCGACCCGGAACTCATCTTCACTCTCTCTCTTAATATCACAATTGTGGAACTCAAAAACATCTCTTCTCTCCCCGAAACCCTCATCTCCAAATCAAACGACCCTAGAGCCGGGTCGGCTCTGCGTGACTGTGTGAGTCTGTTCGATGACGCGGTGAGTCAACTCAACAACTCGGTGGCCTCGATGGTTGAGGGCCCAGGAGAGAAGGTGTTGACCGAAGTGAAGATTAGAGACGTGAATACGTGGATAAGCGCTGCGATGACTGATCAGGACACGTGTTTAGATGGGTTGGAGGAGATGGGATCGACTGTTCTTGATGAGGTCCGAATGAAGGTGCAGAGGTCGAAGGAATACATGAGCAACAGCTTAGCAATACTCGCTAACATGCACGCTCTTCTTGACAAATTTGGTCTGACTATGTATTAAGGTTTGAAGTTGGGTTGTGAGTTGACATTGAATATGTATATGTAATTTTGTTCACAAGTTTTGATCTTAAGCTGTGGAAATTCCTTTTGATCTTAATAATATATCATGGTGTATGTGTTATTTTTTCAATTGATGTAACTTTTGGAATTTTTCTTTATTGTTTCGTATCAATTGATCATGGAAATAAGTTTTGCATGTTGTTTTATTGATCATTTGATATCAGATAAATAATAAAGAACTCATGCTATGACGATCAATAGAAGATAAAGTTTAGAACTTTACACTCTCTTGACATAAATGAAACTATTTTATACATAGCTTACAAATGTGCCAAGAACAATCAATTTTTGGAGTGTAAAATAACTATCTATAGAGCCAACTTTTTTCTGGGCAATAACTTGTATTGGCGTTGGTTAAGTGATGGGTAATTTTGGTTTCTTGTCTTGCCATGGAACTATGGAAGTAAAAAGCTTGATAAATGTGGTATTGACAAATGACAATAATATGTATTTGCTGGCTTCATTATAACAAAGAATCTTATGGGCATGATAATCGGCAGTTGCCGAGTTTTGCGTCTGAAAATTTGATTGTGAAATATAATTATGCAGTAACTTTTTGCTAAGTTGCACTCTGATCTGTTTTTTTAAAAAATTTAATTTTTTTGTTTTCTGTGTTCTTTCAGTTTTAATTTGTCATATTATAGGTTTTGTCCCTCTGATGTTTTCTTTTTAGCAAGCATTTAATTATTTTTTAAGATCCCTTGCCGGGGCACACTACCATTAGAGATCGGAAACTAACCGTAACCTTTGTGAATATCATTGTCCCAAACTCAGAGGCTAGGCAATTTAATGAAACACACTGACATAAAAAATGAGCAGCTGTGAAAAAGCTGTACTTGTACATTGTATTCTATAATGGATTTTTTTTGTGCATATCTAACATGAGATCCAGTAGATAAGTTAAATCAATATTGGAAGGTAAGTTTTCTTTATTGTTTGATGATATTGAGATTCCTTTTCCCCATATATATGTGGTTGCATATGAAAATTCTTTTTTTAGTTTGTCTTTTAGCCTTAGTTTTTATATATTGATCACTAGATTAAGATATTCAAGACAGTGAATTACATATTATAAGTCCAAACCACTATGAATATTTTGTTAGAGGCTTGTTTGCATGTCTATCACAAAACAGGGGAGAAAAGCAATAGATATTATTGTTAAATTTCTCTGGTTGAAGTCCAACAAAACCAGGGGAGACAAGATATAACATAGCATAGAGAAGAAAGATACAATATTTGCTGTTTTGTCTTCTAATCTTAGGGATGCTCTATTGTTGCAGAAGGTTTCTCAGAATATCTAAATCTACACTGTTGTTGTCCATAGAAGCCAGCATATGAGAAAGTCTGTCAGCTCAAATCATTCACCTCTCCGTGCAGCCTCTTGATATAACGGCACGTCTCTTTGAGAATCTTGGATGCTGGTACCTATTCACATTTCAGAAATCAATTTTTAGCCTTGAAAGAGAGAACATGATGCATCAATGTTATATTGTCACTCAAGAGTTCTAAACATCTAGCATAAGCACGCACACACACGGTCTTGCTGCATGCATTGTAAGAAAAATTTAAAATAACAAATGAGTCTATGAATCTAACATTCTCTCTTATGATTGTTAGCATTTTCTCTAGTAGTTTTCATGGTGCTTCAATCCAAGTTTATAGTCTTGCTTTTCTAGTGAAACTAAGTTTTTAGCCATCCAAGTAATATGGGAAATGAAATACTCTGGGTGATAACATACCTTTGTAGTGCAGCTTGAACTAGAGTCTGGGAGCAATGCTTGTAATTTCAATACAAGGCCATTAAGTTCAGCATGGGTAAAACTAGTAGCTCTTGTTCTTCTGCTAGACATGAGTTCGACTGTATACGAACTAGTGTTTTTTGGGACAATGGCTAGACGGGAAGTTGAAGGGGAAGAATGAGTTGCTTAAAAAGGCAAGAGAAGGTGAGGTTTAGTTGTTGTCTCACTCTATTGGTGCGGTACATCCCGCTTTAGTCTTGAAACAGGCATTGCTGATTAATTAGCTTCCCAAATCCCAAATCCCAAATCCCAAATCCCAAATATAGTCTCAAACATTTTCCTTGGCAACAAAAAAAGAAACCTAGAAATTTTCCCTAGTAATAGGGGTTGCTGATTAATTAGATCAAGTGTTTTGGTGTTAATAGTATGGATGGATGTCTACATTTAATTTTGTATTAGTTGTAATTTAGTTTAGGGTTGTTTGAGGTTTTAGTCTTCCTTTTGTCCATTGCCTTCACTGCTATGCTTGAAAGTTGAAACTGGCTGGGTTTTTGAGTTTTTAGGCTACCCAAATCTAATTTGATCAATCATTAATTAATTAATTAATATAAAAATTATGATTTTTTGACTTTCAATTAATTTATGTAGTGGAGTATATATGCTTTATCTAATTTTTTGTTCTATTAATTTCAGTCTAATTGATAGTCTGGAAGCCAATAGGCAGTAGTCCGTGGCAGCTTACAAATTTTGGTCCATCCTAATTCCTAGCTAGTTTATTGCAGTGGCACAACAAAGCCGTCCCCCATCTATTTCACTCTCCGATTATGTTTCCACGTCTCCCTCCCTAGTTAACTACTACTACTACTACTATGCCTAATCACCAACCCAAATTGTCCTTTTTTTTTTTTTTTTTTTTATGAATTACTTTTTAGAAAGAAAGCTTTGAATGAAAATCAAATAAATATTTGAAATCTATCTATTATATATTTAAACATGATTTTTGTTACTTTCCGGATAGGTACCATACAATCTGATGTCATTTACTTTCATAATTTGTAATGGAGGGAAACCAAAAAAAAAGATATTTAAAATTATTTTGTTTCGTAATCTGTCTATTATATATAGCAACTAGTATGCTGTCAATCATAAAACAGGTTGGTTGATATTAGTTTCTAAGGTTTGTAATTTGATTGGCCCAAAAATAAAAATAGTAGTATGCTTCCGGCTGGACAGGGCCCGTTTATATCTAAGGACTAAAGAGTTGAATTTTTATAAGTGTGAAATAATAATTTAAGACCAATTGTAGTAGACAAATATGGCCTCTACATATAGAGGCTTAATCTTTGGGCTCAAATTGATTTGCAGGCCCTTTCCTCTTATTCCCCAATTAATCCATGATATAAGGTTAAGGTTGAGCGCTAGCTTGGAACCAATTAACCCAATACCTTCCAAAAAGAAGCAGCATACCATTATCATTTATCAGCCAGTGGTAGTATATCTGCACAACATTTAAAATGAGCACCTAGCAAGACAGAGTATTTTATGGTGACAAAAGGATGATGTGGCTTAGTTGATGATCCATTAAATTTTGTCACGTATCTTTAAAATTTTATATTTTTTAAGTGCACACACACAGATAAGTTGTGCCACAAATACTAGTAATGATACTTGATAAACCATTAACAATATTGAAATACTATATAAAAGAAATCCAATTTCAACTTGTTGACAAAGACCAACTTAATGTATGTGCTTCCATTTATTCAACTGTGCTGTTCTACTACATGACATCCTTTGAAAAACTTCTAACATAAATAAAAAGGGTGAGGAAGCACATTAATAGGACATCATGAATAAGAAACAGTCTTAAAACCACCTTATTGAAGGGAAAAAGATGTGCACCTTCCCCCTCTTCCTAACAAAGAAAGACATAAATTACCAACTAGCATTTCAGAAAAAAAGCAAGGGTTGTGAATCCCACTCCGAAAGGCTTGCACCACAATCAGACAACTCAACAGCCCATCACAGCACAGTTATATACGAAATTACTTGAGTGCTTGCTGCCCAGCAAATCCCACTGGAGAGGCCCTTCAGTCGGCTCCCAAGCATTGATCTCTAACATCCCCCCAAATGAAGCTCTCGGTCCACCTATAACCATTAGCTTATCTCCGCATGCCCTAAACGCTAGCCCCCACCCGTTCATAGAGTTTATGTTCCCTGGCAATCTACCCATTGTAATCCATAAGTTCCTTCCCTTGTCATACTTTCTTAACTCCTGCTCTGCATGATAAGCTGCATATAGCTCATTTCTCACAACTGCAAGCAGAGGAGGCGCCTTGGATGTTGCTGGACTGCTACTCCCAGGCCCACCATTTTGTGCAGGGAACATGTCAGGAATTTCACGCCAAGATCTCGTCTCCAAGTCATACACCTCCCCACAAGTGAGCTCATTTGAATCGCCTTCGCCAACACCCCCAATAACATAGAACTTTCCGTCCATAAATACCCCCGAACACATTTTTCTTGGTTTGTGCATGCTTGGGAGAGTCGTCCAAGTTCCAGACTCTGAGTCATAATGCTCAGCTGAACTCAAGCAACGGCCCCTTATATCACAACCGCCAGCTACAATTGCAATTGCACCCCGGCTGGCAGAGCCAAACAGGCATCTGGGTGTCGTAGGCGTAATGCCAGAGGACCATGAGTTTGTTAATAGGCTATATTTGTACACCACATGGGAAAATATTTCTTTTCCAAAAACAAGAAGTTCAGTACCAACAGCTAAAGATTCCTTGTCTGAGCACATGAAGCATTCATTAGAATCCATTGTAGGCAGCTGCATCCATTGACGGCGTATGGGATCAAAGGCTTCCCACTCAAAAAGGTTGCATGAGTAGTACACCCACTGCTCTACGATACCCATCTGCCTCCTCAGCCTATAAAGCTCCCCACTACGAACTAAAGACCGAAAGCTCTGATTCAACGAGGCAATCAAGCCATAATCTGACCTCGAACAGCGCAGTAGGCAATTTATGGAGAGGTCTCGGCCTATTTGGTGGATGAGTGAACTTGAATCTGACTGATCCCCACGGTGACGCTGGTTATCTGAATGGTCAGCTTGAACGAGTGAAAGTTCATGAAGAACCATTAAATTATCCTCTCCCTTGAGGAATTCTAACTGCTCCAGCGACTTTCCCAAGTCAATCTTATCTCCAATTTCGAAACGGCATTTTCCATCAGAAAGTTCGATAACATGGAAAGCATAGTAACTCCACCTGCAGTCTTGCTCGCATGCACTCGGCAGTTCCCGTGCGATAAGAAATGATGACCCCTCCAACATGTTGCTAAATTCTGTCACAAAATGCGAAATTGCACTAATCCAACCAACCAATGAAAGCCTCATCATAAATATAAATTTACAAATCAAACAGTTGATTAGTCCATTTTTTATGATCTCAACAATACAATGGATAAACCAATTCTTAGCTTACAGTGTGATTTTTGAATCAGAATGAAGACGAACCATCTAAACAGCCAACAAGTCTGATGTTATTGGCTGATGAGCTAGGGGTTGCTTATCTCTAGATTGGTGATTTTTTTCTTCTGTTTTTGGGCTTTAAGTCCAATTGTAACCACCCGGGGGAGGGGTGGAGTGAGAAATAAAATGGATCTTTGTTAATAACTGGTAAATCTCAATAAAAAATTGCAGAATAGATAACAGTACTAAAGAAAGTGAAGACAAACAGAAAAAATAAACACATAGAGACACCAAACCAAAGTTGGTTTAATGCAACGTAATTGAATCAAAATGAATTTAGAAGCTAACAGAAATCGTCTCACTTACCATGTGCAAAACGTATTCTTAGGATCAAAGCAAAAATAGAAGGGGGGATATATAATCCACCTCTTTGATTGAAAGTGATCAAATTTAATTTTTATAATTTAAGGACCAGATTAGTTTAGAAAAGCAAGCAAACCAAATATGCCAGAAAATGATTTCTGTAAACCAATTGGCCAATATTTCTAAAACTTTTAGATTATCAAATACTCCAATTTCTTGGGATTAGACTGAAATGTAACATCCCAATTGCAAAGTAAAGATGTTCATAAATGCCAGCAAAGATAGAATTTACATAATATAATCTCATGAGTAAAAAAAATGAAGATACATATAGGGACACAATGTCACCTCTTATGTTTTTTTTTTCTTTTGACAGATAAAAATCCAATCTTTGACCCGAATAACCCAATTAGCAAACCGAAACATGCATGCATTGATATAATCTTTATAATAATATATATTTACATTACAAAATTATCAAGAAAGCTTAAAAGAACCCCACAATTTTATAGCCCCGAATGGGATCTCGATTTCCAGAACAAAACAGACTGAATATATAAGTTATTATACCACAGCTAAAAACCCAGAAATCTAAATACTAATAATCAACCAAAAAACAGAGTGAGGATACCCACAAACACTATAATGCACAAATATGAAATAATCAAAGGAAAACCAATATACATGGCTTGTCAACAAGAAGTAGATGAAAAGATCCGTATACATAACAGTTAATGATAACAGCAATTACAAAACACATTATTTACAGTATATCATCTGAGCTCAAAAGAAACCAATTTCATGTGCATGCAACATATTAAGATAAATTCCAGATAAACTAAATTGCCCAAGTGTGAGAGGACTTACAAAATTGCACAGTAAGAATGATGAACGACTGAATAGAACTTAGAATTATATATAAATATATGGGTGTATATGTATGTGTATATGAATATATAAAATCCTCAATTGATAAAGTTTTTTTGGGGATTCATAATTTAGGCTCTCCTCTCTTTTTGCTGCAATCTCTCACTCAATCACTCTTTGGTTGTGGTTTTCAGTAGTGCAAGAGGATTCTGTATTTATAATACTAAAAATCTGACGGGGTTAGTGGTGGGCTCAGAAACGGCTAAGATTTAGAGAGAGAAACAGAGGAAGAGAGAGAGAGAGAGATATGCTGTTTGGCAGATTGTGGCCCCTGGTAAGTGAAATCCGCTTAACGGACGTTAGTGCACGTGTAAACTCTCTCTTGTTACCCTTGTCTTCACACGCGAAACTCTCATCCTTTACCATGATTTTTCAATTCCGTTCTCCGTACGCCTCTCCGTTCCCGTTTCATTTCCTCGTGTACTTTATTTGTTCTTTTCTTTTATGTTTCTCTTTCATATTTTTTTCTAATATAAATTCTAATTACATTTTGGTCCTCCACATTCAAGATTATGCTCACAAAGTTCTAAATATATTTGTTCATTTGAAAAATCAATTACTTCTAATCTACTTTTTTTTTCACATTTATTTTGGTTCATGTACTATGAACATTTATCAACACTTTAGAGTAAATTTAGAATATTTAACATTATTCTCAACGTAATAAAGATAAACCTAAAAGGTTATGAATAAACTGAACAATAAATTTTATATATAAGTTTTTAACTTTCAAAAAAATAATGACGAGTTAAATATATTGACTATAAATGATACACATGTACTTTTGATTACGTTAATATGAATAAACCATATTAGGCGTGTATATTGTCTTGACGTTGCAAACATTTATCACATGACTAACGACGACAACTACAAACAACAGTGAAGAGTGAAGATATTATTTATAGCGTGATAGATAACGACAATTACATACAGTGCCAAATTTATTTGACAGTTACACACGTTACATGAAATGAAATCGATGCATTTCAATTGTAATCATCACATCAAGTCACAATATTCTTATTTGAGTTGTGTAACGGTTGTGATTGTAAAAAATGTGACTAAAACAAATTTACAACTAAAAATTCTTTTACAACAATAAAAATTGAGTATATGTAAGAATTTTGTAATATAATGCCGCTAAATTCAATTAATTTTCTCACTAGTTAAATAAAATTTGAGTATTTTTTAAAAGATCAACACATCCACGCACACTACCTTCTAGCAGCAAGCTAATATCTTATTCTCTTTTCATAATACATAGATGCAATTTGGTATCAGAGAGTTGATTCAACACATCTATTAATAACCATATTTAAGATTTTAAGTATTTTTTTGCATGATTTTCAAATCCGGACTAGTCATCGAATCGAAAAAAGTACTGAATGGATAGATCACTGATCCAACCAGTGGTTGAACCGTTATTGACTTAGTGACGTCATTAATATATAAAAACATATATTATTAGTACTTAATAAAATTTTAAATTTTTTTATTTTTTATGAACTAAAATATAATAAAGTTGAGTTACAATATTACTAAAAGTTGATAATTTTAATATTAATTTTTTTCGTAAAAAAAAATATATATTAAAAATCGGATCAACTAACTGGTTTTACTGATTGAACCACCGATTTGACCGATGGTCAACCAATTTTTGACCAAAACCAGTTAAATACTCCAAATTGGAACGGAGTGTGGACCAGTTCCAATTTTACCGTTTCGACTGACTATCCAAGTTTTAAAACCATGTTTTTTTGTTATATCTCACCGACAATGATCCTAATTAACCCTATATTCATTGAATTCTCCTTTTCTATTCCTCACCTTTATTTAATTTCCTAATTGGATAACAACAATCATAGATATGATCTCAAAATTCGACATTTTCTCCTATGCAAAGAAAAAAAAGAGTATTTTCTAAATATTTTTTGTTGGAGGTCCGCTCAAGCTCCCAGGTGACAATCCTATGATTTCGAGAGATTTGTATTCACATAAATAATGATTTTATTATCATAAATTCAAATCCAATACACATAAATTCATTATACAGTAATTCACGGTTACTTGCTTAAAATTCGATTTAAGCACCAATCGAAAAAGTTAATGTAGGTTGTATTTTTTTATATATTCGTTTGTTGTCCTCGACACGAGAGAGATTCAATATAAGCAGCAATCGGAAAAATTAATGTAGGTGGAATTTCTTGTTATATTCGTTTGATGTCCTCGACACGAGAGAGAGAGAGAGAGAGAGAGAGAGAGAGAGAGAGAGAGAGAGAGAGAGAGAGAGAGAGAGAGACATTTAGATTTTAAGCCATTTTGAACTTTATGGCTACATTGCATAATGAAGCAAACATAAAAGATGAAATTAACACAATTGAAACATTGGGGGCTAAAATTCAAATAGCTGCGAATCTCAGAATCAAAAGTGCAAATAATGTAATTTAAACTCCTAATGGCAGTTACAATTTGCACTTTCTATTTATAATTAATTAGAAAATTAATACTCCCTCCGTCGCAGGATAAAAGTTCTGGTTGACTTTTTGCGCAAATTAAAAAATATGATAAAATGACAAAATTGTCCATATTTAATTTCTCATTTAATTGCATAGTTTTTTGCACATTACTAGTTATGCTCCATAAATATGCATAGAGAATAGAAATATAACAATTAATAATAAGGGTAGTATAGGCAAATTATTGTATAAAATAGATCATTTAAGGTAAGTAGACATTTAATTTGAAATACCTAAAATAGTAATAAAGACTTTTATTCTATAACGGAGGGAGTAGTATTTTAGATAGTAGTAGTTTTTAGGTGGTTGTACTCTCTCGTCTTCTTACCGGTCATGCAAGCAACTACTTGTTTTCACCTAAGCAATTAAGCTTGGGTAATAAGTTTGATTTTAAGGAATCTTAAATTAATTAATCTTTCATTTTTATTATTTAATTACAGATATTAAGAAATCTCATTAATTCTAATGTTAGATAATTAATGTTGGTTTGAAATTTCATTACTACCCTCCCATGCACTAATTAATTATTCTTCCTCCTCTATCTCAATTACTCTATTTTTAAGGGCAAAGTAGAAAATGATTACTAGTTTTTTCTTTTTAAATATATGTAAAAAGTCTTATATTATAGAAAAAAAGATTCTTATATAATATAATGAAAAGGAAGGAGTAATTATTATTAATTAGAAAAGCAAGTTGACAATTGACCAAAAAGACTAGGAAAGTTATTGTTTGAAACCGAAAAACTAATTTTAAGACTAATTAATTAATGTATAAACCATCCAATTCCAATTGATTGATTACACTTTACTCTAATCTATCAAGATTTTTCTTTCAAGTCAAAACTCACAATCTTTTCTCATTTCTCGCATCCGACGTGGGAACAGACTGGACGAAAAAATTACTACAAATTTCATGACTAACATGTTGAAATATACCCACCCTAAATTATTAATGAAAAAATATTTCACTCATTAAACAAATGTTTAATTTGTCTTTTAATTTTTTTATTAATGGTTATGTATGTATGTAATATATCAGTGTACGAAATACACGTGTCAAAATTTTAAATTTCATGAACAATAAGTAAAAATATTTTCTCGAAAAAATTTATGCGGACGTGATAATTGGTGATGTTCATTCTAACATATTTAATATTTTTATTTTGTAATCTATGAATAGAAAAAGGTCGAAGCTTACCGCTGCGTTAAATTTGGCTTTTGAAGAGACCGGCCTAGAACAGTAACAACAAAACATGATGAAAGTGGATATTGGTCTTTTTTTCTTCTTTTTTTTTTTTGTATTTTTGGTTATTTATCAATTAAAATTTTCCGCTAAACATTACGGAAGTGTACACTAGTCTTTATGGATGTAATATGAATTCTATATTCTAGCTTTTCTAATTTCAAGTCTCAAGTCTCACTAATATGGGGTGTGCATATCTTAATTGCAATTATTTGCTAGTGAGTTGACTGGTGAACTCACTCTATAATGTGCTGGTGTTGCATATTTGCTATAAGTGAGTTTTGAGAATTGGAGCAGAAGGGGAGGTTCCATCTCTTTTGAACGTTAAGAGGAGGAAAGGAGAGAAATATAAACAGAGGATGAGAGAATTACTCAATTTTCAAATAAAAAATATATGCAAGGGGTACAAATCAAATTTGGTGGTTAGAATTTATTTGAATATCAAAACGACCACGTGTTGTCTTGTCTTGGTTCTATTTGAAAATATAAAAAAAAATCTGGTGGGACAAAGCTTGTATCGTAATTTTTATGAGTAAATCCCACTTATTTCCTAACAATTTTCTAATTATTATTAACATTATTACTATCACAACAGTTAAAAAAAAATAAAAGTTGGTTTCAAGTGTAGTATAAATGAATTGAGCAACACCACTAATCTAATAAATTAAGCAACTAGACGTTTAGTTATTTATCAAGTAGGGGTAATTTGAACAACTAAATCCAATTGTTAGTCTACTGCATAAAGGGTTAGTTTAGTTAAAGATGAGATCTAATTATGAAAATATCATATCTATTCCCTTTAACAAATGGAATGTGAGTTAAAGATGAGAGGATTTTATAAAACCGATGATGTACATTTTGGTCATGTCCCTAATAATTCATGGTTTGTTAATTTTTAAAGTCGACACTGCCTCACTCGTTTTGAATTAGTTCATTAAACTCCAATAACGGGGTTCTACATATATACTACCTCAATGTCAAAATGTTGTTTTCCTTTTTAAAAATAGATCAAATGTGATGATATGGTTTTCCAAAATTGGTGTTACTTTTTTCTCCCCCTTCCTTTCCTTTCCTTGGAGTTGGTTGGGTGTGCACCAGATGAATCCCCCGGCCCAAAAGTAACCTATCGACTTCTTAACCATAACACACCACCTAGGGGTTGAGCAAAAAAAATAATTAGTTCAATAATATATATATTGTCATTTAAATTATGTTCAGAGGTAAAGTTAACATTCGACAACTTTATTCAAAACCATAATTTTGAGAAGGGAATTGAAATTTTCTCATGTATTTTTGATATTTCTACATAATCTTTTTTCACATGAATATACAGTGAGTCCCACATTCATGTGAGAATATAAAAAATACATGTAGAAATAGTATTCTCCTTTTAAGAAATAGAACTTTAATTTGGGAACCAATACGAGTGCATAATGCACATACTGATTTGTTTTCTGAGCATTCTAAACAGTATTTATGTAGTTATAATAGGTATTTATTTAATTGGGAGTTCCCTTCCAATTCCATCATGCAACTTCACCAAGAACAGACAGTACAGTAATAAAATAGATATACTAAACTAAAATCGAGTAGATGACATGTGCATTCAGTAAATTGATGTAAATGGCATAACTTGTCATGTTTCATGAAGAGCATGCATGATATGTCTTCAAAAGCATCAAACAATAATAGGCTCCATTTAATTCAAACCCTTAGCGACCACACAAATTACATATAGTAAACCTGATTAAAATGTTCCCAAAGAATATCAAAACTGAAATAACAGAAACCACCATCAAAACTTTCAAGCCTAATACTCTTCACCTTCTTCCTCTTCTCCTTCAACAGCCTCAGCTCCAACTTCCTCATAATCCTTCTCTAAAGCAGCTAAATCCTCGCGAGCTTCTGAAAATTCCCCTTCTTCCATCCCCTCCCCGACATACCAATGCACAAAGGCACGTTTGGTATACATGAGGTCGAACTTGTGATCAATCCTTGAAAATACCTCTGCAACACTTGTGGAGTTAGAGATCATACAAACAGCTCTCTGGACTTTGGCTAAGTCCCCACCAGGAACAACCGTTGGCGCTTGGTAATTTATCCCACACTTGAATCCAGTAGGGCACCAATCCACAAACTGAATGGTTCTCTTTGTTTTAATAGTGGCCACTGCTGCATTCACATCCTTTGGCACTACGTCCCCGCGGTACATCAGACAGCATGCCATGTATTTGCCATGCCTAGGGTCACATTTTGCCATCATGGAAGATGGCTCGAATGCACTGTTCGTTATTTCTGCTACTGAAAGCTGCTCATGGTAAGCCTTTTCAGCAGAAATAACTGGGGCATAGGACGAGAGCATGAAATGAATTCGCGGGTAAGGGACTAGGTTGGTTTGGAATTCAGTAACATCCACATTCAGAGCACCATCAAAACGAAGAGAAGCAGTTAAGGACGAAATTACCTGAAACAATAAAATTCTAGAGACTTGCATTAAAATCTTACGTACAGGCAGAAGCAATGTTCATTTTCAGAACTTGAGGCCACTTTACCAATGAACAAGTCTACGTGTATATATTACACCAAAAACATTAAACTTTGTCCATTAAACATTAAACATTATATTATGGAAAAATTTCAGTTCCATAAAATATTAAACTTTTTTTTTTAGTTGTTTTAAAAAAAAAAAGCAAAAAAAAAAAAAAAAAAAAAAGTCCCTCATTTTAAGAAAGTAAGGGATCCCTTACTTGATCATTTCTGTATATATATATATTATATGGTCTCACACTCTAGCTAGTACTCAGTTAACTCCTTTATGATTTCATCATTCCAAACAAATTCTTGGTACTAGTTAACAACTGCCCTCACTTTAAATTATTCAGTAAATCACGCATTAGTTATAATATTCCAAGAGATTTTAACATCATACCTGAGACACCAATCTATTGAGGTTGGTGTAGGTTGGCCTTTCAATGCTTAGGGATCTGCGGCAAAGGTCATAAATGGCCTCATTGTCAAGAAGTACTGCAACATCAGTGTGCTCAAGAAGGGAATGAGTGGACAGGACACTGTTATAAGGCTCAACAACAGAGGTTGAAACTTGAGGAGACGGATAAACAGTGAACCCAAGCTTCGATTTCTTTCCATAGTCCACGGAAAGCCTTTCAAGGAGTAGAGAGCCAAGGCCTGAGCCAGTTCCACCACCAACAGCATGGAAAATCAAGAACCCCTGTAATCCAGTGCAATTGTCTGCAAGCTTCCTGATGCGGTCTAGGCACACATCGACGATCTCTTTCCCAACTGAAAGCAGAAATAATGAATAAATAATTTGTAATTGATCATAAATGCATTTTTTTCATGCTTCATAATCTGTCTCATGACAAGGGAGGGCTTGCTTTCCTTTCATTTCACCAAGTAAGAAAAGCAAAATGTATTTAAATTCAAAGTGACAAATGGGCACCCAATGAATAATGTAAACAACACCATTCATCATCACGCACAAATTGCCAATATTCAACAACATACTTACATTCCCATGTGAACAAAGTTCACCGACCGACCATCCAATTGAACGACACCACCTTATTTATTTATTATTTATTTTTTATGTTAGTAACCAATGTGCTATCATTATACGCTCACTGGTACTTATTTTTTTCATATATATATATGGGGAAAATGGGTATTCACAGCTGTGCAATTTTTTTTTACACAGTAAACCAAAATGACGTTGTTTTGGCCGACTTGTTTTAAAAAAAAGAAAAATTGCACGGCTTCTCTCCCAAATCAAAAATCGTGCGAGGGCTTCTGTTCTCCCAGATCCGCTTCTGTCACTTCTACTCCTTCAGCTTCATGATGAGAGCATCATCAGTTCTCGGCCTTCAACCAGTGTCGTTCTTTGCCATCCCTCTATGAAGTTCACCTTGAGAGCTTTGAGCTCTCTTATTTGATAGATTTTTGTTTCAGGTATGATTTTTGCTTATAATCTCAAACTACCGTTTAGATTTTTGTTTTTCATATGAATCTAATGTTTATAGCATGTTTACAGTTTTTATTTTGCTTAAAGGGTTTTACATTTTCTGTTATTGAAATTTAGGCGATTAGGGCTCAGTGTATAAGGGATTTAGCCTTGAATCTGAGAATTTGGTAGCCTTTTGCTTTCTCTGATAATTTTTTTTTATAACATTTGGGATTGTTTCATTTTAGCTATATTATTCATGGGTTTAAAATTTAAGGCTGTATTTTCTGGATTTATAACGGACCATGTAATTTAATTTACTTGTTTTCTCTCAAAAACCATATCCAAGAGCTTTTCAAGGATGTGTTTTTATCGAATGATGTTTCAATTAGTTTTAGAGTTTGGGATTTTATATATAAATTTGGAATGTAGAGTAAGTTTTGTGTTGAAAAAGGTTTATTTGGAATCCGAATCATTGAGGCTATGATGTAATTCTTTGTTGAATAAAAGAATAGCTTTGTGTGTTTTTGTTTCTAACATATTTGGGTCAATGGTAATGAAATTTGTAGAGCTAGAGTTATATTGATTGAAGAAGGCCGCCTGAATTTAATCTACAAAAGAAGGTCGTCTGAAAATGCTCAAGGTAGAAATAATTAACTATTTTGCTATAAGCTTTATACTCTGTATTTGATTTTCAACGGCTTGTTGCATTTATCTTTTATCTCGTGATTTAGACCAAAACATCGTCTTAACTTTGTGATAGCTGAAATACAGGATGCTGCAAACCTAGTAGTTAAGAAGTGTAACTTGAATATCTGAGATCGGGACTTGAAGATCTGAGATCGGGACTTGAGGCTCTATTGTTCAAAATCGAACTCCACACCATCTAAGAGGAAAAACTTAATACTTCCTGAGCAAAAAAGTTCTCTTGCAAAGAAGTTTGTAGCAGGTTCCATAACTCCAGATAATAAGGTGAAAACGATGTCTTATCAGGACCTGCGGGCAAACAAATCAAACGTACAAAAGAAGGTTCATTACAAAAAAGTCTGAACTAGTGAAATTTAAGTCTAGAGAATTCTGAACCAGTGAACAAACTGGAAAGAGGCCATCAGTTGCCACTAGAAAGGCAAATAAATTGAAGGGTAGTGTTGGCAGTAGTTCGAAACAAGCTGGAAAAAAGTGTAAAATGGAGGGCGGACACCAAATAGCTACCAAAAAACAAGAAAACTAGGAAATTCCGGTGGGACCTATCTTTGAAGTAAAAGCTACAATAAGAACATAACATGTAGAGGTTCTTATGTATGATGATAAGAAAACTTTCAATTGTCAATCGTTATTTCCAAGAAAAACATAAATCATTATGTACTGCATGCGAATAATAAAGCGATGCGTGACATGAATAGATTCTATTTTTATAGTCAGTACTTCCTTTTCAACTGTTGAATTTTATTGTAACTTAGAAAGAGTTCTACTAGGATTTATGGAAGGTAATTGTTTTTACTCAAACTTGGTGATTTTGAATCCATTTACGCTTCATTGAATTATTTCCCTTCGAGGAGCTATTTTTTTTTACTAGCTATTTTTGTTTTGGATAAGCTTTCACATTTTGAATTTGATTCATGTCCAAATATTATGAAATATCTAATTTATGTGTAAGACCCCAACTTATTATTAATGAAATTTAATTTTCTCTATTTATTATTTTGAAATAGTAAGAGTTGATGTGATTAATGTGGATAGTTAGGGGTAAAATACTGTGAAATATTTCAAAATAAGCAAGTGGTTATAAAATATTCATTGTTGTCGGGAATATTCGTTTGGTCGTGGAATATTAAATGCGTTGTCAGGAATATTAAATGCGACCACAAGCACCGTGTGTGGGCCCCATAACTGAAAGCGATTGGATGAAGAAATCGACAAATATAAGTTGTTTAAAAATAACGGCGTAGTTATTCTGAATTATCTTGTTGGAATACTCGGTGGTGGTTAAAACACGATGTCTGCGTTGTTGAGCGATGACACCACGGTATTGCACCAATTATTGATTCTTACGTGAAAGGCACTACTCAATAATGGTTACGGTGAATTACTATTCAAAGATATTTTATTGAGTTAATAATTCTTTGCGTTGATATTTTATATTCTTTGTTGTTTGATAATTGTCATTACTACGTATTTTTTCATTATCGAAGCAATAATTCATATTATCTGAATAATATTATTAGATAACATTATTGACAATGTCTAGAAAGTTACATCTAAGGAGAGGTTTGGTCACCTAATTGCTTGCGCTGATGAAGAAGAAATTCTTATTGGAAAGCCCCTGCTTTCTGAGAGCTGCACGCAGGTTGTCGATATTGTGATTCTGTAATATTATTTGTGAATAATTAATTATTGATTCATATGATGAGGAAAATATTGATTTTATGTGGATATAGATGGAGAAAATTTTTTAATGTAACAATTGTTGAAAATTGAAATTTTATTTTTTTGATAAAATAATTCATTTAAATATATTATTATATTTTTATAATATAATAATGGTGATATTTTTACAACGAATGTGGGATATATGAGTATCTGAGGAGGAAGAGTATTTTTATTGCAATAAATGTTTAAAACATATTAAACATGTCGGTGGACCCCATTTATTGACCTGAAATTTGATTATAGCACAATAAAATCGCCTGATTTGTGGATTTCGGTCAATTTCTATTTGGAATTTGGAAAAACTTTCTTCGCAAAGTTGTAGAGAATTGAATTTCCTATAAAAACTCATGAGATTTGAATTTTCTGATGAAAGGGCTATTTATTATGAATTATTGAAGTTCTAAAGCTCGAAAAAAAATTAATTTTGAAGTTTTAAATATTTTTTATTTACAAAAACGTTTTTTGCATGTGTGAGGCATGTTTTCAATTGCTGAATTTCAGATTCAAAGGTGTGCGTGAAGATTATATATATATATATATATATATTAATATTATATTAAATTTTACTAACTTTGGTGTTACAAAGCGATTTCTCCTATAAATAGGGTCTTAGGTTAAATTGAAAATCACACCGAAATCAAGTTTTCTCTCTATATTATCGGCGTATTCTTGAGAGTATTCTCTCACGGGAGGAACATTACCCGACTGTTTGCACGTTCTCCTCGTTGGTGAAGACTGTAGCGTCTCACGGCCTCATTTCCATTGTTAATATTCTCGATCGACATTCTCAAATCTTGTCATAAAACAAGGGTTAATTAAGGAAATTAATATATCACATAATATCCTTATATCTTGACCAACTAAAAATAAGCTTAGGTAGGACACACTTTAGCGAAGGATTTACTCGCCTCTCCCTCTTGGTTCTATTCCCGATCTCATGGAGATCATATCCTAAGCTCGATACATTAACCATGCGCCCCCAAAATAGGTATACATCACCCATTACGAGTTGTCAATACATGGTATGAAACAACTACAACTTTATTATTACAACAATAAAATTGTGAGTTTAAATACAAATATTATCTTACTGAGCAATATCTATACTCAAATAAAGCCTCATCACATTTATTAATACATTATTTTACAAAAATGGTGAGGACTACTAAACAAATCTCTAGAACCTTCATTCCATACCCCAGGCTAAATACTTTCTTATATTCTAGCCTCCGAGAAAAATGGAAATAAAAGAAAAAGGGTGAGCTCAACTAGCTTCAAGAAAAGAATATTATGACTAAGATAATATATACAAAAATTACTCGTTAGTCTTCAACAGGGAAAAATCTAATAGAATCTGATAGACAACAAATTTTAAATCAATATTCATAGCTGAAATAATAATTCATTAGAAGAGTTAAGTAGAGAATGCAAACTACTATCTTCTATGTATGAATTTAAAAGTTCATCGTCTATCTTTTATCCTGTAACATCAATCAATATACATCTGGAATCAAATATTCATCTTTGCACTACTGAGCAAAAGATATTCATCGATTAATTATATTCATCTAAACACTGTTCATCTTTGCACTACGGGCGAAAGATATTCTTCAAAATCATTCATCTTTGCCTTCTGGCCAAAGATATTCAATAATATCATCATTTAAGGCGAGGATGATGAAAATATTTTTTAAAAAAAACGAATCCGGTGAAACAAAATGACAAGGATTAAGGATTAAGGATTAGTACTTTGTTTTATTCACGTCCAAAATACCTCAAAAATAATCGCGAGTGGTGTAAAATTCAAGAATGATCAAAACATGGATCTGATCAAAGCTAGTATCCGAATAGATATTTTGACAAAAAGAAGAAATTTTATTTTTCTGAATAATGCCGATCGTGAATAATAGTCTTAGTATCGTGAATAGTAACCGACACCAAAAGATAGAAATTCCACAAAAAAATATCTTCACGCTTACTAGAATAGTCTTAAATGAATAGAACTCGTGAATAGTAACTCGTGAATAATAACTCATGAATAAGTAACCCCGACATGAAAAAAGTTCTAAATTTGATAAAAAATTCCAACCAATATTTCAAAGATAATGATATTGAAGAAATAATATCATTTGAGAAGAAAATAACATCCACTTACCTTGAAAGATCGATCTTACATTTGGAATCTAAGGGTATAGTCTTTGAAGGAACTTGCCCGTCTAACAATACTCAAAGTATACTCAAAATACTCTCAAGAATACGCTCGATAATATAGAGAGAAAACTTGATTTACGTGTGATTTTCAATTCTAACCTAAGCACCCTATTTATAGGAAATTGCTTAGAACACCAAAGCAGAAAATTTAATATAATATTAATATATATATATATAATCTTCACGCACACCTTTGAATCTGAAATTCAGCAATTGAAAACATGCCTCACACATGCAAAAAACGTTTTTGTAAAAAAAATATTTAAAACTTTCAAAAATAATTTTTTTTTGAGCTTAGAACTTCAATAATTCATAATAAATAGCCCTTTCATCAGAAAATTCAAATCTCATGAGTTTTTATAGAAAATTCAATTCTCTACAACTTTGCGGAAGAAAGTTTTCCAAATTCCAAATAGAAATTGACCAAATCTACAAACAGACGATTTTCTGAAATTTATAATCAAATTTCGATTCGATAAATGGGGTCCATGAGCATGTTTAACATGTTTTAAACATTTATTGTAACAAAAATACTCTTCCTCCTCGTATACTCATATATCCCACATTAGATTTGTAAAAATATCACCATTATTATATTATTAAAATATAATAATATATTTAAATAATTATTTTATCGGAAAAAATAAAATTTCAATTTTCAACAATTGTCACATTAAAAATTTTCTCCATCTATATCCACATAAAATCAATATTTTCCTCATCATATGAATCAATAATTAATTATTCACAAATAATATTACGAATCACAATATTGTGACGAGGCGGTTCAGGAAAGAGGGCTTTCCAATAAAATTTCTTCTTCTTGGCGCACAATTAGGTGACCAAACCTCTCCTTAGATGAACTTTCTAGACATTTGTCAATAATGTTATCTAATAATATTATTCGGATAATATGAATTATTGCTTTGATAATGAAAAAATCTTGTGTAATGTGATTATTGAAACAATGAAGAATATAAAATATCAACGCATGACAATTATTAACTCAATAAAATCTTTGAGCGATAATTCTGTAACCATTATTGAGTAGTGCCTTCTTCACGTAAGAATCAATAATTGGTGCAATACTGGTGTCTTCTTGTTCAACAACGCGTATTCATCGTGTTTTAACCACCGAGTATTCCAACAAGATAATTACTTAACAACTACTGCCAGTTATTTTTAAACAACTTATATTTGTCGTTTTCTTCATCCATCGCTTTCAGTTATGGGGCCCACACATGGTCTGCTTGCAGGTAAATCTTTAATATTCCCGACAAAGTCTGAATATTCCATGACCAAACGAATATTCCCAAACAACAATGAATATTTTATAACCACTTGCTTATTTTGAAATATTTGCGTATTTTACCCCTAACTACCCACATTAATCACATCAACTCTTACTATTTCAAAATAATAAATAGAAAATTAAATTTCATTAATAATAAGTTGGGGTCTTCTGACCTCCCTCCTTATGAAATTTAAGTCCTCGAAATTGGCGTGCGATACTGGTGTTTGAAAAGGTGAGGATACCTCGCTTTCATTTCCGTTTTCCAATTCCGAGTCATTTCTTCTATAAGCATGATTCCTCCACAAAACTTTAACTTGTGGTATAACCTTTCTTGCAGCGTGGGGCATGCTCCTTCCTATCCAAGATCTTGTGGTACCTCCTCATACGTTAAGTCTTGGCTATCTCATCTGGTTCTAACTCTATAACGTGGTTCGGTCTTTCACATATTTACGAAATGCGGATATGTGAAACACATTATGAACACGAGACATACTCGGAGGTAACGCGAGTCTATAGGCTACATTTCTACTTTCGGTCAAGAATTTGAAATGGACCAATAAATCGTGGATTGAGCTTCCTCTCTTCCCAAATCTTGTAACTCCCTTCCATGGAGCAACTTCATGACAATACATGATCCCCACACTAAATTCCACGTCCTTTCGATGAAGATCCGCATAACTCTTTTGTCGATCTTGTCTGGTTTATATCGTTGTCGAATTATTTGGATCTTTTCGGTGATCATACGTCTTAACTTCGGGTCCCAACAATGTTGCTTCACCCACCTCATCCCAACGTATTGGAAGCGACATTTTCGTCCATATAATGCTTGAATGGAGCCACACTTATACTTGCACGATAAGCTTTGTTGTTGTAGGAGAATTCCACCAATGGTAAATACTTATCCCAACGCCCTTGAAGTCTAGGACACGAGTCTTAATAGATCTTCAAGAGTTTGAATAATCCTCTCGATTGTCCGTCTGTTTGGGGATGGTATGTGTGACGCCCCAAAATTAGGTATACGTCACCCATCTTGGGTCGCCACTTACATGGTACATAAATTCAAATACAACTTACTAA
Organism: Panax quinquefolius; assembly: GCA_020205615.1. Classification (NCBI taxonomy): domain Eukaryota; kingdom Viridiplantae; phylum Streptophyta; class Magnoliopsida; order Apiales; family Araliaceae; genus Panax; species Panax quinquefolius. Next base: position 11,303,133 of record CM035172.1, on the reverse strand, counting down.
TATAAGCTGCTATGTATAATACGACATAAATATGAGTTTGAATACAAATATTGTCTACTAGATATTATACAAACTCAAAAGGAGTCCTCATTACAACTATTATCACACTATTTCACGGAATAGTGGGGACTACTAATCTTATCCTCTGACCATTACTTACGTTCCCAGGCTAAGTCCCGGCTATGTTCTCATTTCACAAGAGAAACAATGTGAAAGAAAGGTGAGCTCAACTAGCCCAAGATGAAATATTATGACTAAGATAATGCGAGAATAAATTATCATTAGCCTTCAACAGTGTTAAAGCGATAAAATACAATAGACAACCGGTTTAACTGCAACGTGAATAAGCAATCCATTAAAAAGAGTCAGTAGAGAATAAAGTCTACTATCTTTTAGGTTTTAAAAGGTTTTCATCAATTTTTATCATTTGAGACTCGACAATAATAAACCACCACATCTAATCATCCACGTACCACGATCGAGGATTTTCATCAAATTATCAATGGTCATGACTATCTAAGAATCACCCCAGGTCATAATCATACCAAAAACTATCCATCAACTTTGCATTACAGAGCCATCGAGGACTTTTGTCACATCATTTATATCAAGTCGTGATTATACTTAGAATGATCCACGGTCATAATCATACTAAGTTCATCTATGCACGTAAGCGAAAGATAACATAATATAACATGAGGATGATGACAATGACATAGTAATTCAATAAAACAAGTTCAAGAATTATTTAATCCATGAATTATTAACGTCCAAATTGTCGATATAATCTTTGTTTAGTGAGTAAAAATTCAAGAATGATCGGAAATAATATTTCCATGAAAGATCTTTGGATGAAACGCAAATATCGAGGATATTCTACTAATTTCATGGAGTATAGAAGTCAAAGTTTTAACCAATTTGGGTATAATAAAGAATGGAATAACAAAAGAAATCACCATGCATGCGGTGCTTGATGTAGGCAGGTTATTCAACGAATAATAATAATAACGGAACCAGTCGGTGAAATTCACAAGCGGGATGTTCCAATGAATAATAAAGATGGAACCCGGATCCGGTGTAAAACACACGAGATAGGATATTCAGCGAGAATGATAAAGACGGAACCCGGTCCTGTAAAACACTGCAGCGAGGATGTTCCAATGTAATAATAAAAAGCGGAACCCGGTCCGTGTAAAACACATGCAGCGGGATGTTCCAATGAATAATAGAAGAATGTCACCAAGTATAGGGTAAATCAGCGCATATCTGAGTTATTCCAATGAATAATAAGCAATGGAATAACATAAGGATTTCACCAAGTATAGGGTATCTGCCGTGCTCACGGAGTTATGTATAGGGTATACCACTTTTACGAGTTATTCAACGAATAATAGTGAATGGAATAATGAAGTTCTCTTGAAGAAGAAAGAATAACACCCTTACAGTAAAAAGAACCTGAATATAGAAGTAGTGAAGTAGCGAGAATACTCTTCTTCTTTCTATAATTTCTCTCTATAACTTCTCTCTATAATTTCTCTCTAGAGTTTCAATGAATTAAGTAAAGAAAATAATGAAGGAATGAGCTTATTTATAGGAAAATGGAATGCATAAGAATTAATCCATGAGCGGTCCAGTTGATTTACTTTAATCGACGGTCCATATTTAAAGAAAAATCTTTTAAATAAAATATAATATATTCTATTTATATAAAAACATTTTACTATGCAAACACTATGCAATACTATGCGAAACACTTGTCTAATAAAACACTATGAACCACACGTATTCTTTTTACTTTTTACTACCGAGTAGGTAGTTCAACAAGAACCACGGTAAAACTTCCGCCGTTATTTCAATAAAATATTTTTGTCGTTTTCTCGATCCGATGAATAATTACGTTAATGGGGTCCACCAATGATTGGTAGTTTATCTACGAATATTCCTGCTATTAATCAAATATTCCCGACCAATCGAATATAATATAACCACTTGCATACTTTGCAAAATTTATAAATACTACCCTGTTTATAATATTATCTCAAATTCACACCATAATATTAAAATTATTTCGATAAAATTTAAATCTTTATTGATAAAATCAGGGGTCTCACAATCTCCCTCCTTATGGAATTTACTACCTCGAAATTAGAATGCGATACACAGTATGATAAAGAGATGAGGATACCTTGAATACCTTTATCGTTTAAAATATTAAATTCATCTTTGAAATCTGCCAAAGCTATTCATTAACAATTCATCTTTGCCTACTACTGAATAAAAGATATACAACTATAAAACCAATAATCTTTGAGACGCGACTTAATAGTATCACGACCACGAATTATCCATGCACCAATCGCCAAGAATATTCGTGTTTTCAATTACTGATCATGATTATACCGAATAATCCTTGGTCATAATCATACCAAGTCTATCAATGCACTACTACTGAAGATGACTTTTACCACATCCATGAATTAATATTTCATTCTTGAGACTCATTTCGATAATTAATTCATATCATCGAATCATCCACTGCTACGGCCAAAGAGGATATTCATTAGTATCACGACCACAAATTATCCATACACTACTGGCCAAAGATAATTGTGTATTCATTAAGATCCACGACCACAAATTATCCAAAGACTACTGACCAAAGATAATTGTGTATTCATTAAATATCCGACCACAAATTATCCATGACTTTCTACTACCAAAGATAATCGTGTATTCATTAGTATCACGACCACAAATTATCCATGCACTACTTTACTACCAAAGATAATTGTGTTTTCAATTACTGATTATGATTATACCGAACAATCCACGGTCATAATCATACCAAGTCCATCTATGCCTTCTGAATTCAATACGAGATGACTTTCAACATAATATAAGCATGAGGATAATGATATAAAGAATCAATCAAATGAGATAAAGGATAAATATTAAACATTTATAATATAATTTATCCGAGATTCAAGAATATCCCCATGTTATCAATCACTTAATAATCTCATAATCTAATATCATTAATATTATAACAATATTTTAATCATTTCTTAAATTTATAAACAATTTTTCTTAATTGTTTACGTTTTTACCATATAATGCATTTAATCATTCAAAATGCCATACTCATAAGATATCATCACCAATTATCAAATCTCTCAAAAAATATGCATATACTCTATATAGGATTCTCTAGCCATAATATCCTATTTTCAACTTTTATTACTTCACATAACATATTTAACTCATATGTTAAGTAACTAAACTATTTTCATGAAAATACCAAATCAGTCCCAAAAATATTTCTTTTCTGGGATTTAGCATAATATAGTCCCATGATGAAAATATATTTTTCTCGAATTTTAAAATTCATTTACTATTTTCAAAATCAATTTCTAATTAATTCCTTAAGAAATTAGCTACCTCAAGTTTAACTCCAAAAATTTCCAAATCTTGACAGGACCTTACACATGTTAACGTGAGCCTCCAGTTTAAATTTCATGGTCATCGGAGTTATAGAACTCCGGTTATAGCGTTTTTCGTCGGAAAAACCTAAATATTGAAATAGTCATAACTTGCTCATTTTAAGTCGAATGAGCTCATTTTGGACAGGATGTACTTTATACCATATACTTTCATGTCCCAAAAGGCCAGAATTTTTCTCATAATTTAAGTGGCCGAAACAGTCCCTTAAAGTTTCTGGGCAGTAGCATTTTCGAAATTTACAGCTTTGGCCTCCTTTGCTAAAATCAGTCCACACAAAAATCTACAACACCTTTTCCAGTAATTCCACTTGGATTAGTTAGGTAACTCATAGATCTAACTCTAGGACTTGACCACGCTCAAAAATTCAAAATATAATAGGAGATATGGTCAATTGAATTTCATGTTACGTTTTTCACCAAAATCTGATTTTCAACTCTTTGTGATTTCTAAGAAACTTTCATGTTTTCACATACTAACCAACATAACTCATCATAAAACTTACTAATACTTCATATATGTAACGCCCCCAAAATTAGGTATACATCACCCATCTTGGGTCGCCACTTACATGGTACAGAATTTAAATACAATTTATTAACATATCTCGTAGTATGCAATCGACATAAAGCTGTGAGTTTAAATACAAATATAAATCTACTAGATATTATACAAACTCAAACAAAAGTCCTCATTACAATTATTATCACACTATTTCACGAGAATAGTGAGGACTACTAATGCTATCTTCGAGGACCATCACTTTCGTTTCCCAGACTCGTCCCATTTATATTCTCATTTCACAGAAGAAACGGTGAAAGAAAGGGTGAGCTCAACTAGCCCAAGAAGAAATATTATGACTAAGATAATGCAAAATAAATTATCAATAGTCTTCAACAATGTTAAACCGATAAAATACAATAGACAACCGGTTTAAGCTGCGGTGAATATGCAATCCATTAAAAGAGTCAAGTAGAAAATAAAATCTACTATCTTTTATGATTTTAAAGGTTTTTCATCATTTATTATAAATTGAGACTCGACTTTAAAAAATAATCCACATCATCGAATCACCCTCGCACTACTCGCCAGGATATTCTTTAGTATCACGATCACAATTATTCACGCACTACTGACGAGAATAGTTGTGTATTCATTAATGGTCATGATCATGCCAACATCTCGTCCATCAATGCACTACTACCCGAGGATTTTACCACATCATTTGTAACATTACGGTCATGATTACAAGAATAATCCTCGTCATAATCATACCAAGTCCATCCATGCTCTACGAGCCACGAGATGACTTTAAAAAAATATAAACATGAGGATGATGACAATGATATAAGAATTCAATAAAACAAGTTCAAAATTATTTTATCCGTAAATTATTAACGTCCAAATCGACATAATCTTTGCTTTGTAGAGTAAAATTCAAGAATTACGAGAAGAATATTTCCATGAAAGGATCTTTGGATGAAGCGCAAATGTCAAGGATATTCCACTAATTTCATGGAGTATAGAAGTCAAAGTTTTAACCAATTTGGGTATAATAAAGAATGAGTTAACAAAAGAAATCACCATGCATGCGGTATTGCTTAGCGTAGACGAGGTTATTCAAACAGAATAATAATAACGGAACCGGTCGGGTGAAATTCACCGCAAGCGGGATGTTCCAATGAATAATAAAGATGGAACCGGATCCGGTGTAAAACACACGAGATAGGATATTCAATGAGAATGATAAAAGATTTTAACCGAGTCCTGTAAAAAACACACGCACGGGATGTTCCAATGAATAATAGAAGAATGTCACCAAGTATAGGGTAAACCATTATACAAAGTTATTCCAATGAATAATAAGCAATGGAATAACATAAGGATTTCACCAAGTATAGGGTATCACCGCGTATATGAGTTATGTATAGGGTATGCCACTTTTACGAGGTTATTCAATGAATAATAGTGAATGGAATAATGAAGTTCTCTTCAAGAAGAAAGAATAACACCCACTTCTACAAGTAAAAAGAACCTGAATATAGAAGTAATGAAGTAGCGAGAATCTTTCTTCTTCTTTCATAACTTTCTCTATAACTTCTCTCTATAATTCTCTCTAGAGTTTCAAATGAATTAAATAAGAAAATAATGAAGGAATGAGCTTCTATTTATAGGAAAATGGAATGCATAATAACTAATCCATGAGCGGTCCAGATTGATTTACTTTAATCGACGGTCCATGTTTAAAGAAAAATCTTTTAAATAAAATATAATATATTCTATTTATATAAAACATTTTACTATGCAAAACACTACCATGCAAAACACTATACAAAACACTATGCGTAATAAAATATAATATATTTTATTTATAAAATAACTTTAATAAAGTATTACATTTTATATAAAAGATGTTTACATTTTATTACGTTAATAATACGAATAAAACAAAAGCGTCATTATCGCTATAATAATTCATATTATTAATCGAATGATAATGGAATCAAACTAAGTGACTTCTCACATAAGCATCGATAATCAATCTGGTAATATACTTATGCAACCACATATATTCTTTACTTTTACTACTGAGTAGTTCAACAAGATTCAGCAGTAAAACTTCCGCCGTTATTTCAATAAAATATTTTTTGTCTTTTCTCAATCCGAGCAATGAATTACATTTGTAGGGTCCACCAATGATTGAGTAGTTATGCGAATATTCCCTGCTAAACCAAGAATATTCCCCGACCAATCGAATATAATATAACCACTTGTATACTTTGCAAAATTTATAAATATTACCCACAACTATAACATTATATCAAATTATTCCATAATATTCAAAAATAATATTTATAGAAAATTCATCTTTATTTATAAAAGCTGGGGTCTTACAACCTCCCTTCATGAAATTTAAGCCCTCGAAATTAGGGTGCGATACTGGTATGTCGAAGAGGTAAGGATACCTTGATTTCATTTCAGATTCTAACTCCCAAGTCATTTCCTCAACATCGTGGTTCCTCCACAAAACTTTGACTTGAGGTATAACCTTGGAGGCGTAGAATATGTTCCTTCTTATCAAAATTTGAGCAGGAACCTCTTCATACGTCAAATCTTCCGCTATTTCGTCCTGGTTCTAACTTCGATAATATGGTTCGGTCTTTCACATATTTACGTAACATGGATATGTGAAAAACGTTATGAACACGAGACATATTTGGCGAAAGCGAAGTCTATAGGCCACGATTCCTACTCGATCGAGGATTAAAATGGATCGATGAATCGAGGATTAAGTTTCCTCTCTTCCAAATCTTGTAACTCCTTTCCATGGAGCAACTTTTAACAACACATGATCTCCTATATTGAATTCCACGTCCTTTCGATGAAGATCGGTAACTCTTTTGGTTCGATTTTGTGAGGTTTTATCGTTGTCGGATCGTTTGAATCTTTTCCGTAGTCATACGTACCAACTCCCGGTCCCAACAACGTTGCTTCACCCACCTCATCCCAAAGATCTTTGAGAACGACACTTTCTTCCATACAACGCTCGAATGGAGCCATGCCATACTTGCTTGATAACCTGTTGTTGTAGGAAAACTCCACCAATGGTAAAAACTTGTCCCAACTCCCTTGAAATCAAGAACACGAGTCTTAATAGATCTTGAGAGTTTGAATAGTCCTCTCCGATCGTCCGTCTGATCTACGAGGATGATATGCCGAGAGCTAAATCGTGAAGTCCGTGCCCCATAGCTTTTTGCAAACTAACCCAAAATCTTGAAGTGAATCTTGGGTCTCGATCGAAACTATGGATACTGGCGTACCATACCAGTCTTACAATCTCGTTTATGTACATACGAAGCAAGACGTTCAAGTGTATAAGTTTCTCGTATCGGTGAAGAAATGAGCGGAACTTGGTCGATCTATCAACAATGACCCAAATCGCATCAATGCCTTGAGAAACCTTAGGAAGGCCGTGAACGAAATCCATGGTAATGTGCTCCCACTTCCATTCTCGGAATTTCAAGTGGTTGCGATGGACCTTTTGGTACTTGATGCTCGCTTTAACTTCGTTGACAAGTTAGACACCTTGAGATAAACAGTCTTATCTCCTCTTCGTATTGCTCCACCAAAATGTATGAATAATATCATGATACATTTTGGTACTCCCGTGATGGATTGCAAATAATGGTGTGTTGTGCGCCTCCATCATGATATTATACTTTAAATCGTGGTTCGTTAGGAACACAAAGTCTGGAGTTGACTCAAGTATTCCTTCTTCATCGATTCTTGCTTGGCGTAGCACCCTCTTGACTTTCTTTTTCATACGCATCGACTCCGTGTCCGTAACTTGGCGACTTTTAACTTTATCGATTAAAGTCGGTTCTACTTTCGTATATTTGCTATCATCACATGCGTCCCCAGAGTCTTTAACTCTATCTCCATCCTTTGCAAGTCACAAAAATGGGCCTTTGTGTTGACAATAACGCACTCGTGCTTGCATACGATCTTCTACTCGATGCATCGGTACCACGTTAAGCTTTTCCGGGATGGTATTGGATGGTATGATCATAATCTTTCAACGATTCAAGCCAACGTCGTTGTCGCGTATTGAGTTCCTTTTGAGTGAAGAAATATTTGAGGCTTTTATGATCCGTAAAGATCTCCACTTTCTCCCCATACAAGTAATGCTTCCAAATTTTAAGTCAAAAGATAATAAATGCTGACTCCGGATCATGAAGTAGGATAATTCCTCTCATATTCTTTGAGTTAATCATGAGGCATAAACTATAACTTTTCCATGTTGCATAAGAACACATCCCACCCTTTGCTCGAAGCATCACCGTAGATGACAAATCCTCCGAGCCAAATGGTATTGTCGAGCGAGTCTTTGAAATAAGTCTCTTCTTGAGTTCTTGAAAACTCTTCTCACATTCTTCGCTCCAACCGAACTTTGTATCTTTCGAGTCACCGAGTCGATGGAGTAGCGATTCGAGAAAATCCTTCCACGAATCTCCGATAATAACCACTTAAGCCGAGAAAGCTACGTGATTTGATCATCGATTTAGGTTGTTCCCAGCTTTGAATAGCTTCAATCTTTAAAGAATCAACGGATATTCCATGACTTGATACCACGTGCCCAAGGAATGCTACTTCTTCAAGCCGAACTCGCATTTCTTCAACTTGGCATAAAGCTTATATTCACGAAGCTTTTGGAGTGTCGACCTCGAAGTGTTCTTTCATGATCTTCACGGCTTTTGGAATAAATAAGGATGTCATCAATAAAGACGACCACAAAGTGATCTAAATATTCCTTGAATACTCGGTTCATCATATCCATGAAGGCGTTAGCGAGGAGCATTAGTCAATCCAAAGGACATGGCCTAGAATTCATAATGCCCGTCTTAGGGTTACGAAAGCCGTCTTTGGAATGTCGTGGTTCTAATCTTCATTGGTGATATCCGGAGCGAAGATCAATCTTTGAAAAGAATTTGGCTCCTTGCAATCGGTCAAAACAGTCATCAATACGTGGCAATGGATACCTATTTTTGATGGTGACATGATTCAACTCCCGATAATCAATACAAAGTCGCATACTCCCATCTTTCTTCTTCACGAATAGAGCAGGGAGCACCCCAAGGAGAAGTACTAGGGGCGAATAAAGCCAATGTCTAACAATTCCCTTGCGGTTGGGTCTTTAACTCACGAAGTTCAATAGAGCCATTCGATATGGGGCTTTGAAATAGGTTTTGTACCGAGTTCAAGGTCGATACAAAATTCAATTTCACGCCTGGGGTAGGCGGGGAAGTTCTTGAGGAATCGTCGGAAATTTATTAACAATAGAAATATCGCTCAAAACCGGCGTATTTTTGTTTAAATCGTGACATGAGCTAAGAAAGCTTGACATCCATTTTTCAATAAACGAATAGCTTTATGGCTTGAGATGACCGTGATTGATTTTAATGGTTTGGTCGTTTGAATTCGCATAATAGGTTGATTAGGAATATGAAAGCTAACAACCTTACGAAAACAATCAATTTTTGCATGATAAGTAGTTAACGAATCAATCCTAGAATCACGTCAAATGCAAGTATTTTTAATGAAATAAGATCGACCCAATTAATGTGAGGGTACTGATTTGAACCAAACAAGACTTATAAGCGATTGGATGTAATGAAGGTTTCTCCCACGGAGTTTCCATGATAAGTCGAAAGTCTAATTTCTCCGAGTCAAATTTAATCGATGGCGCAAGTAGGAGAAATAAAAGAATGGGTAGAACCAAGGTATCAAATAAAGTGTAGACTTCATTAGAGTTTATGATAAGCTTACCCGTGATGACCTCGTTCGGGTTCCTTGCTTTCTCTCGGGAGGTCACAACAAACGCCTCTCCTCAGACTCACCTTGGTTTTGACTTTTCCGAGAGACGGCCTTTTGTGCCTCCATCCTAGTTGAATTTGTCTTGATGGCGAAAAATCGAGCTAAATGACCTTCTTCCACAATTATAACATGCTTTTTGACTGGCGATAGCACGCCGGATGATGTGTCCCTCTTCTCCGCATTTGAAGCATATGATAGTGGTCTTTCTCCTTCCTTAACAACGGGTCTTTGGTCGACGTCTTTCCATCATTGTTGAATCTCCGCTTTCTTGAAATGTCCATTCTTATTGTTTTGGCCTCGATTACCACCGGAAGTGGTTACCATATCTGGCTTTGTTGATTCCTCCACGCTTGTTGTCACCGCCTTTGACTACTCTCGCCGGTATTATAACTTTCTTACCGCTTCTCTTTTAGTTCGTTGACTCGTTATCGCGCTCCACTAATCTGAGCCCTATTTACAACATCGAATACAAACACGGTTTATGAGAAATAAGATGTTGGCGTATCTCGACTTCAAACCTCTTAAAAACATTCGCATTCTATTCTCTTCATTATCCACCAAGTGGGACGCAAACCGTGATAACTCATAGAAATTTTGCCTCGTGTTGCGACACGGTCGTATTGTTTTGTTCGACTTGATAAACTCCACTCCTTCATGTGGCGAATACTTTCGGGAAAGTATTTGTCGTTGAATGACTCTGGAACTTCTCCCAAGATATCTTGATCTGACAAGGTTGAGTACGTTTCTGGAATTCCCACCGATGTCTCATTTCTCCGCATGACATAAAAGCGTGAAGGGAACCTTTTGCTCCTCTGAGCATCCCAAGACATCAAATATCTTGTAATCTGCTTTATCCATGCTTCCGCGAAGTGGTTTTGGCTCTCCCTTAAACTCCGGTGGTCCCAGCTCCTTGAATTGTTTAGCGGTGACCAGCAGAGAGTTTTCAGTGTTTCCACCTACGTTTTGGGCGAGAGTCGCTCTACTTTCTTTGTTGCATAAATTGCATAAAGCCTCTGAACATTTGATCATTCATCATTTTGGTCGGTGTTGTTGTTTGCATGAGGATTGTCAGCCTTCACGATGCACATTATCCTCGATTATTGATATGGTGAATCAACTATCGCTTTGTGCTCCATTCTTATTCTCAACATTCTCGGATGTCATTTTCAGACATCGCCACAAAACAAAAGATTAATTGACATTTAACAATTATCTTTATATTCTAATGAATTCAATAAAATAAAGCACAAAAACTTAGGTAGGTCATACTAACGAAGGTATTCCCGTCTCTCCCCTCTAGTACTTTTCTCACATCTTAGCCAGGATCATATCCTTAGCTCGATACCATTTATAACTGGCGCCCCAAAATTAGGTATACATCACCCATCTTGGGTCGCCACTTACGTGGTCTGTAATTTAAATACAATTTATTAACATATCTGTGCAGTATACAATACGACATACAAGCATGAGTTTAAATACAAATATATCGCTTCTACTAGATATTATACAAACTCGAACAAAAGTCCTCATTACAATTATTATCACACTATTTCACGAATAGTGAGGGACTACTAATCTTATCTTGAGGACCATCACTCGTTTCCCAGGCTGCGTCCGGTTATATTCTCATTTCTGAAGAGAATAGGTGAAAGAAAAGGGAAAGCTCAACTAGCCCAAAGAAGAAATATTATGACTAAGATAATGCAAAATAAATTATCAATAGTCTTCAACAATGTTAAACCGATAAAATACAATAGACAACCAGTTTAATCTGCGTGAATATCTGATCCATTAAAAGAGTCAAGTAGAAAATAAAATCTACTATCTTTTATGATTTTAAAAGGTTTTTCATCAATCGGCTGTTATAAATTGAGACTCGACTTTTAAAAAATAATCCACATCATCGAATCACCCCGCACACTACTGCCGAGGATATTCTTTAGTATCACGATCACAATTATTCTGCACTTCTACCAAGAATAGTTGTGTATTCATTAATAATCATGATCATGCCAACATCATCCATCAATGCACTACTACCACCTGAGGATTTTTACCACATCATTTGTAACATTACGGTCACGACATTACATAATAATCCTCGGTCATAATCATACCAAGTCCATCCATGCTCTACGAATGCCATGATGACTTTAAAAAAAATATAAACATGAGGATGATGACAATGATATAAAAATTCAATAAAACAAGTTCAAGAATTATTTTATCCGAAATTATTAACGTCCAAACTATCAACACGTAATCTTTGCTTTGTGAGTAAAATTCAAGAATTACGAGAAGAATATTTCCATGAAAGGATCTTTGGATGAAGCGCGAATGTCGAGGATATTCCACTAATTTCATGGAGTATAGAAGTCAAAGTTTTAACCAACCGGGGTATAATAAAGAATGAGTTAACAAAAGAAATCACCATGACAAGGTGATTGGCATGAAGCAGTTATTCAACAGAATAATAATAATTCAACCGAATTCGGTGAAATTCACACCGCAAGGATGTTCCAACAGAATAATAAAGATGGAACCGGATCCGATGTAAAACACACAGATAGGATATTCCAATGAGAATGATAAAGATTTTAACCGGTCCTTGTAAAACACATGCATGTGATGTTCCAATGTAATAATAGAAGAATGTCACCAAGTATAGGGTAAAGCCATATACAAAGTTATTCCAACAGAATAATAAGCAATGGAATAACATAAGGATTTCACCAAGTATAGGGTATCTGCATATCACGAAGTTATGTATAGGGTATGCCACTTTTACGGAGTTATTCCAATGAATAATAATAGTGAATGGAATAATGTGTTCTCTTCAAGAAGAAAGAATAACACCCTACTAGTAAAAGAACCTGAATATAGAAGTAATGAAGTAGCGAGAATACTCTTCTTCTTTACATAACTTTCTCTCTATAGCTTCTCTATATAATTCTCTCTCTGAGTTTCAATGAATTAAATAAGAAAATAATGAAGGAATGAGCTTCATTTATAGGAAAATGGAATGCATAAGAATTAATCCATGAGCGGTCCTGTATTGATTTACTTTAACTGACGGTCCATGTTTAAAGAAAAATCTTTTAAATAAAATATAATATATTCTATTTATATAAAAACATTTTACTATGCAAACACTATGCAAAAAACACTTATCACAAAACACTATCGTAATAAAATATAATATATTTTATTTATAAAATAACTTTAATAAAGTATTACATTTTATATAAAAGATGTTTACATTTTATTACGTTAATAATACGAATAAAACAAAAGCGTCATTATCGCTATAATAATTCATATTATTAATCGACAATAATGGAATCAAACTAAGTGACTTCTCACATAAAGCATCGATAATCAATACCGTAAAGGCTTTCTACGCAACCACACGACATCGCATTTTTTTACTCTGAGTAGTTCAACAATATCAATTCAGTAAAACTTCCGCCGTTATTTCAATAAAATATTTTTGTCTTTTTCTCAATCCGAATGATAATTACATTGTGGGGTCCACCAATGATTGAGTAGTTATCGAATATTCCCTCGCTAAACCAAATATTCCCAGACCAATCGAATATAATATAACCACTTGTATACTTTGCAAAAATTTATAAATATTACCCACAACTATAACATTATATCAAATTATTCCATAATATTCAAAAATAATATTTATAGAAAATTCATCTTTATTTATAAAAAGCTGGGTCTTCTGATATACCCATGATTTTCATTAGTCCAAATGCTTTTATTATGACTTTCATCATAAACCACGTAAACTGCTCATTTAGTTGAAGAAATATTTGAGGGTTTAAGAAATGGGTTTTATCTTTGAAATCAATACTGAAATTCGATTTCACGCCTACAGGGTAGGCTTTAGAAGTCTTCAGAATACGCCAAGAAATTTATTAATGATAGAAATATCATTCAAAATCACATTATTCTGGTCCAAGACTTGGATAAGACGTCACATTAATACCAACTGTGACTTCTATCCTTAACTTTCAGATAAAGACCTCACAACGATACCTATCAACTTGCCATCTTCGATCAATGGCGTCGCTTACGTAAAATCCGGCTTGCGGTGCATTCCACAACGCGAAATCAACAACGAAAGGATCGGGCTCTTTACTTTATGGCTTGATATAACAAAGATTAACTTTAGGATTTGGTTACTTTGAATTCAGATATAACAGTTGGTTAGGAATATGAAAGCTAACAACCTTACAAAAAGAATAATGAATAGTTAATCAATCGTTTTCAAAAATTACCTCAAAGGCAAGTATTTTCAAAGAGATAAGATCGACGGAGTAACGTGAAAGTGTTTATTTGAAACAACAAGATTAATAAGCAATTGGAGGTAATGAAGGTTTCTCCCAATGAAGTTTCAACCAATAAGTTAAAGTCTAACTTCTCCGAGTCAAATTTAAATGTTGAACGCAAACAATGAGATAAAATAATGGGTAGAACCCGTGATCTTATAAGGTATAGACTTAAGAATTTATAATTAACTAACCCGCTTAACTTCGTTCGGGTTACCCACTTTTGAGAAGTCAAAAAAACGCTTCTTCCTGAAACCATCGACTTTGTTTTGTCCAGTGTCCGCCTTTTTGGTGCCACTATCCCAATTTGGACTTGACTTCACTATACGACAAAATCGAGCTAAATGACCTTCTCTTCTTGAAATTTCCACTTATTATCTTTGCCATGATTACCACCGGAAGTGGTTACCATTCTTAGCATGATAATTTCCCCGATGGTTATCATTGTTCGATAAATTGCATTGCACCAATATGATTATTATCGTATTATTGGTCGTTACCTTTTGTTTGAGCTGAATCAACACTCTCTATGCTTCATTGCTTATCTCGACATTTTCGGATGTCATTCTCAAACACTTTGTCACAAAACAAGGGTTAATTAACATATCACATATTATCCCTATACTCCGACCGACCAAATAAATACCACATAAACTTAGGTAGGTCATACTAGCGAAGAATTCCCCGCCTCCCTCCTAGTACTATTCTCACATCTTAGCCGGGATCATATCCTAAGCTACGATACCAATCAGACTCTCTGGACACCAACTTGTGTCAAGACTCTCGCATTGGTACTCTATCGTTTGCCATAGAAAGCCAGGCAGGCCCTACGGAGAGAGTGCGGCTTCGGCATTCCCCATCAACAGAAGTCACCAAACGAGAGGCTCGGGGCTCTTCACACACTTATGGCTCGATACCAATCGTGACGCCTCTAAATTAGGTATATCGTCACCCATCTTGGGTCGCCACTTACATGGTACATAAATTCAAATACAACTTACTAATATAACTGCCGTATGCAATACGACATAAAGCGTGAGTTTGAATACAAATATTGTCTACTAGATATTATACAAACTCAAAAGGAGTCCTCATTACAACTATTATCACACTATTTCACGAATAGTGGGGACTACTAATCTTATCCTCTGGACCATTACTTACGTTCCCCGACTGCGTCCAAATTTATGTTCTCATTTCACGAAGAGAAAAATTGAAAGAAAGGGTGAGCTCAACTAGCCCAAGAAAAATATTATGACTAAGATAATGCGAATAAATTATCATTAGCCTTCAACAAAGTTAAAGCGATAAAATACAATAGACAACCAGTTTAATCTGCGGTGAATAAGCGATCCATTAAAAGAGTCAAGTAGAGAATAAAGTCTACTATCTTTTAGGTTTTTAAAAGGTTTTCATCAATTTTTATCATTTGAGACTCGACAATAATAAACCACCACATCTAATCATCCCCGCATACCCTAGTCGAAGGATTTTCATCAAATTATCAATGGTCAAATGACTATCTTAAGATCACCCACGTCATAATCATACCAAAAACTATCCATCAACGCATTCACGAGCCAATTTTGAGGACTTTTGTCACATCATTTATATCAAGTCGTGATTATACTTAAATGATCCTCGGTCATCATAATCATACTAAGTTCATCTATGCACGTAAGCGAAAGATAACATAATATAACATGAGGGATGATGACAATGACATAGTAATTCAATAAAACAAGTTCAAGAATTATTTAATCCATGAATTATTAACGTCCAAATTGTCGATATGATCTTCATTTTCGTAGAGTAAAATTCAAGAATGATCGAAGAATATTTCCATGAAAAGATCTTTGGATGAAACGCAAATATCAAGGATATTCTACTAATTTTATGGAGTATAGAAGTCAAAGTTTTAACCAACTGGGTATAATAAAGAATGGAATAACAAAAGAAATCACCATAAATGCGGTGACTTGGCATGATAAAAGTTATTCCAATGAATAATAATAACGGAACCGAGTCGTGAAATTCACACCGGAAGCGGGATGTTCAACAGAAATAATAAAGATGGAACGGATCCGGTGTAAAACACATGATAGGATATTCCAACGAGAATGATAAAGACGGAACGGTCAGTGTAAAACACATGCATGTGATGTTCCAACAGAATAATAAAAAGCGGAACCGGTCCTGTAAAACACACGACGTGGATGTTCCAATGGAATAATAGAAGAATGTCACCAAGTATAGGGTAAACCACATATACTGAGTTATTCCAATGAGAATAATAAGCAATGGAATAACATAAGGATTTCACCAAGTATAGGGTATCTGGCGTGTCAAAGTTATGTATAGGGTATGCCACTTTTACAAAGTTATTCCAATGGAATAATAGTGAATGGAATAATGAAGTTCTCTTGAAGAAGAAAGAATAACACCCTTTACTTCAAAAAGAATGAATATAGAAGTAGTGAAGTAGCGAGAATACTTTCTTCTTACATAATTTTCTCTCTATAACTTCTCTCTATAATTTCTCTCTCTAGAGTTTCAATGAATTAAATAAGAAAATAATGAAGGAATGAGCTTATTTATAGGAAAATGGAATGCGTAGTAATTAATCCATGAACGGTCCAGATTGATTTACTTTTAATCGGCGGTCCATATTTAAAGAAAAATCTTTTAAATAAAATATAATATATTCTATTTATATAAAAACATTTTACTATGCAAACACTATGCAATCTTATATGCAAAACACTATGCAAAACCACTACAACCCCACACGTATTCTTGTGCTTTTTACTACTAGGTAGTTCAACAAGTAACCACGGTAAAACTTCCTACGCATATTATTTGATAAAAAATATTTTGTCGTTTTCTCGAATCCGAATAATAATTACATTATTAGGTCCACCAATGATTGGTAGTTATGCGAATATTCCCTCTTTACAAATAATATTCCCCAGCCAATCGAATATAATATAACCACTTTGCATACTTTTGCAAAAATTTATAAATACTACCCACAACTATATAATATTATCTCAAATTCACACCATAATATTAAAATTATTTCGATAAAATTTAAATCTTTATTGATAAAATCAGGGGTCTCACAAGATGCTCTTTTAACTAAATTGCAAATCCGTGCCCATAGCTTTTTGCAAGCTAACCCAAAAAATCTTGAAGTGAATCTTGGGTCACGATCCAAAACTATGGATCTTGGCATGCCATGCGAACCTCACAATCTCATTCACGTACATCTGTGCAAGGCGTTCAAGGGAATAAGTCTCCGTATCGGCAAAGAAATGAAGCGGACTTGGTTAATCTATCAATAATAACCCAAATATAGCATTGATGCCTTGAAACCGTAGGAAGACCCGTATGAAAATCCATGGTAATGTGTTCCCACTTCCATTTCGGAATCTCAAGTGGTTCTGCACGGACCCCCTTAGGTACTAGATGCTCCGCCTTTACCGTTGACAAGTTAAACACATTGAGACAAACTTTGCAATCTCTCTCTTCGTATTGTTCCACCAAAATGTATGTCAAGATCACGATACATTTTAGTACTTCCGAGATGGATTGCAAATGGTTGTATTGCCTCCATCATAATCTTGTACTTCAAATCGTCGGAGTCGTTAGGAACACAAAGTCTAGAGTGGACTCAAGTATTCTTCTTCATCGATTCTTGCTTAGGAATAGCTCCTTCTTGTATTTTCTTCTTACATACGCATCGGCTCGGGTCGATGGCTTGAAAGCGACCTTAACTTTTCTATTAAAGTTGGCTCTGTCGTATACTTGACATCATCGCTTCGTTCCGCATATGATCTTCTACTTCGATCGTCAATTACCACGTTCGCTTTTACCGGGATGGTATTGAATAGTGTGGTCGTAGTCTTTCAATAGTTAGAAGCAACGTCATTTGCTTGCATCTTTGAGTTCTTTTGGTGAAGAAATATTTAAGGCTTTTATGGTGCGAATATATCTCCACTTTCTCCCCGTATAGATAGTGCCTCCATATTTTTAGCGCGAAAACGATTGCTGCTTGAACTCTAGATCATGAGTAGGATAATTCCTCTCATACTCTTTAAGTTATCGCGAGGCGTAGGCTATGACTTTCCCACGTTGCATGAGAACAAATCCTAACCCTTTGCACGAAGCATCGTTGTAGATAACAAATCCATCCGAACCCGGATGGTATTGTTAGAAACAGTCTTAGAAATAAGTCTCCTCTTAAGCTCTTGGAAACTCTTCTCGCATTCTTCGCTCCAAAGCAATTTTGTATCCTTCCGGGAGTTAGGCCGAGTTAATGGAGTAGCGATTAGAAAACCCTTCCACGAATCTCCGATAATAACCAATTAAGCCCAAAAAGCTACGTACTTGATCCATTGACTTGGTTGCTCCCAACTTTGTATTGCTTCAATCTTGGCGGATCAGCGGATACTCCATGTTTCGATACCGCGTGCCCGAAGAATGCTACTTCCTCGAAGCCGTAACTTCGCATTTCTTCAATTTGGCATATAGTTTTTTTTTCACGAAGCCTTTGGAGTACCGACTTCAAATGGTGCTCATGATCTTCACGACTTTTGGAATATATAAGGATGTCATCAATAAAGACAACAACGGCCCGATCCAAATATTCCTTGAATACTCGGTTCATCATATCCATGAAAGCCATGGGAGCATTAGTCGGTCAGAAAGACATGACTAAGAATTCATAATGCCCGTCTTAGAGTTAAAGGCGGTCTTTGGAATATCCTCGGTTCTAATCTTCATTTGATGATATCCGAATGAAGATCGATTTTGAAAAGAATTGTGCCCTTTGCATTTGGTCAAACAAGTCATCAATCTGAGGTGGAGGATACCTATTCTTGATGGTGACATGGTTCAATTCCAGATAGTCGTACAAAATCGCATACTCCGTCTTTCTTCTTTACAAATAAAGCAGGGCACCCCGAGGAGATGTCTTAGGGCCAGATGAAACCAGATGTCCAACAATTCACGTAGTTGGACCTTTAACTCCACGAAGTTCAATAGGAGCCATTCGATATGGGGTTTTAGAAATGGGCTTTGTGCGGGTTCAAGATCAATAAAGAATTCAACTTCACGTTAAGGGGTAGGCCAGGGAAGTTCTTGAAATCGTCGGGAAAGTCAATAACAACGAGGAATATTATTCAAATTTGGCGTGTCTTTATTCAAATCCATAACATGGGCTAAGAAAGCTTGACATCCGTTTTTCAATAAATGAATAGCTTTATGATTAGATATGACGGTGATTGATTTTAATGGTTTAGTTGCTTGAATTAAATCAACGAGGTTAGTTAGGAATATGAAAACTAACAACTTACGAAAATAATCAATTTTGGCATGATGAGTAGTTAACGATCAATCCTAAAATCACATCAAAAGCAAGTATCTTTAAAGAGATAAGGTCAACGGTAAGGTGATGGTGCCACTTGAATCAAACAAGATTTATAAGCGAGTGGATGTGATGAAAGTTTCTCTAGCGGAGTTTCCACGAGATAGGTCAAAGTCTAATTTCTCGGTCGAAGTTTAAGCGTTGAGCACAAGCGGAGAGATAAATGAATGGGTATACCGCCGTGTATCAGTAATGTATAAACTTGAAGAATTTATAAATAGCTTACCGTGATCACCTCGTTTGAGTTCCTCGCATTATGACCGATCACAACAAACGCTTTCTTCCGAGAATCGTTGACTTTGACTTTTACGGACGATCTTTTAGTCACCGTCCCATTGAACTAGGTTTCGCTCTGCGTCTGATCTCGGCGATATGTCCTTCCTTTCCACAATTATAGCATACCTTGAAGCTTGTTGGGCGGTTTGAATGATATGTCCCTCTTTACGCATTTGTAGCATATGTAATGGGTGGTCGTTCTCCTCCCTTAGAACCGATTCTTTACGCAAGTACTGTCGTCTTCATATAATTCGTTGTTAAATCTCCTCTTTTAAAATCTCCTCTGACTTCGCTTCTTACATTTTCATGGCCATGATTACCACCGGAATGGTTACCATTTTTGTCCGTCATTTTCTTTCTCCATTGGTTATCATTATTACATTGTTCTTATCTACGAGTACGATCCACGGTTGTGGTCCCTCGATTGGCCGTACTCGTTATCTCGCTCTAATAATTGAGCCACATTTACAACATCTGAATAGAGAAAAGTTTATGAGAAATGAGATCTTGGCGTATCTTGGGTTTCAAACCTCTAAGAAACATCCGCGTCATCGTTCCTCATTCTCCACAAATGAGAGTCTGATAACTTTGCCTTTGCCTTCTTGAGACAAATCGTGTTGTTTTGCTTCTAATCGATGAACTCCACTTCCTTCATATACGAATGAACACTTTCGGAAAGTATTTGTCATTAAATGATTCTCTGAAACGTCTCCCAAGACATCTTTGAGTCTTGGTGGATGGAGTGCAACTTCACGACTCCCACGATGATGCCTGCCACGGAACATAAAGGTGGCGAATGGAACCTTCATTCTCCGTGCATCCCAGACATCGAATATCTTGGTAATTTGTTTGACCCATGTTTCCGCCGTGATCGGATCCGCTTTCCCTTAAATTACGGTGGTCCCAACTCTTTGAAGCTGCTTGTTGTGTGACAACCCGTGAATTACTATCATTTCCTCCATATTTTGAACACGAGTCTCCTAAATGCGATTTTTCATGAGCTGCGCAAAAAGCTTCTAAACATCCCCTCGTTCATCATCTGCTCGGTGGTGTTGTTCACGGGAGGAACATTGCCACTGTTGCACGTTCTCCTCGTTGGTGAGTCTGAGCGTCTCCACGGTCTCATTTCCATTGTTAATATTCTCGATCGACATTCTCAAATCTTGTCATAAAAACAAGGGTTAATTAAGGAAATTAATATATCACATAATATCCTTATATCTTGACCAACTAAAAATAAGCTTAGGTAGGACACACTTAGCGAAGGATTTACTCGTCTCTCCCTCTTGTTCTATTCCCGATCTCACTGAGGAAGATCATATCCTAAGCTACGATACCAAGCCGTGGCGCCCCCAAAATAGGTATACATCACCCATTCGAGTTGTCGATACATGGTGCGAAACAACTACAACTTTATTATTACAACGGTAAAAATTGTGAGTTTAAATACAAATATTATCTTACAGAACAATATCTATACTCAAATAAATCCTCATCACATTTATTAATACATTATTTTATAAAATGGTGAGGGACTACTAAACAACTCTCTCTAGAACCTTCATTCCATTACCCAGGCTAAATGCTATTTATATTCTGCGCCTCACGAGAAAATGGAACAAAAAAAAAAGGGTGAGCTCAACTAGCTCGATAAAGAATATTATGACTAAGATAATATCTGACAAATTACGTTAGTCTTGACGGGAAAAATCTAATAGAATCTGATAGACAACAAATTTTAAATCAATATTACATGCTGAAATAATAATTCATTAGAAGAGTTAAGTAGAGAATGCAAACTACTATCTTACATGTATGAATTTAAAAGTTCATCGTCTATCTTTTATCCTGTAACATCAATCGATATACATCCGGAATCAAATATTCATCTTTTTTACGAGGCGAAGATATTCATCGATTAATTCGTCATTTCATCTAAACACTGTTCATCTTTGCCTTCTCGGGCCAAAGATATTCTTGAAAAATCATTCATCTTTTGCTTTCTGAGGCAAAGATATTCAATAATATCATCATTTAAGGTGAGGATGATGAAAAATATTTTTAAAAAAAGCGAATCCGGTGAAACAAAATGACAAGGATTAAGGATTAAGGATTAGTACTTTGTTTTATTCATGTTCCAAAATACCTCAAAAATAATCGCGATGGTGTAAAATTCGAGAATGATCAAAACATGGATCTGATCAAAGCTAGTATCCGAGAATAGATATTTTGGACAAAAAGAAGAAATTTTATTTTTAAATGAATAGTGCAGTATCGTGAATAGTCTAGTATCGTGAATAGTAACTCAATAAGTAACTTTCACCAAAAGATAGAAATTCCTGAAAAAACATCTTCAACGCTAATTCATGAATAGTAACTAGTGAATAGTAACTTCATGAATAGTAACTTTCGTGAATAATAACTCATGAATAGTAACCCCAGACATGAAAAAGTTCCAAATTTGATAAAAATTCCAACCAATATTTGACATAATGATATTGAAGAAATAATATCATTTGAAGAAAAATAACATCCTTTACCTCGAAAGATCGATGCTTAAATTTGGA
Organism: Panax quinquefolius; assembly: GCA_020205615.1. Lineage (NCBI taxonomy): Eukaryota > Viridiplantae > Streptophyta > Magnoliopsida > Apiales > Araliaceae > Panax > Panax quinquefolius. Next base: position 11,280,643 of record CM035172.1, on the reverse strand, counting down.
ATCTAGGGGATATAGTCTTTGAAGGGAACTTGCACGTATCTATGATACTCAAAGTATACTCAAAATACTCTCAAGAATACGCTCGATAATATAGAGAGAAAAACTTGATTTACGGTGTGATTTTCAATTCTAACCTAAGCACCTTATTTATAGGAAATTCTTTAGAACACCAAAGAGAAAATTTAATATAATATTAATATATATATATATATATATAATCTTCACACACCTTTGAATCTGAAATTCAGCAATTGAAAATTGCCTCACACATGCAAAAAACGTTTTTCTAAAAAAAATTATTTAAAACTTCAAAAATCATTTTTTTGAGACTTGAACTTCAATAATTCATAATAAATAGCCCTTTCATCAGAAAATTCAAATCTCATGAGTTTTATAGGAAATTCAATTCTCTACAACTTTGCAGAAGAAAGTTTTCCAAATTCCAAATAGAAATTGGCCGAAAATCCATAAGCGGGCAATTTTACAGGTATAATCAAATTTGGTCGATAAATGGGGTCCACAGAGCATGTTTAACATGTTTTAAACATTTATTGCAACAAAAATACTCTTCCTCCTCGTATACTCATATATCCCACATTACGTTGTAAAAATATCACCATTATTATATTATTAAAATATAATAATATATTTAAATAATTATTTTATCAAAAAAAGATAAAATTTCAATTTTCAACAATTGTCACATTAAAATTTTCTCCCATCTATATCCACATAAAATCAATATTTTCATCTATATGAATCAATAATTAATTATTCACAAATAATATTAGAATCACAATATTGTGACCGAGGCGGTTCAGGGAAGAGGGGCTTTCGATAAAATTTCTTCTTCTTTATGGCGGCCTTGATTAGGTGACCAAACCTCTCCTTAGACGAACTTTCTAGACATTGTCAATAATAATGTTATCTAATAATATTATTCGAGATAATATGAATTATTAGCCGATAATGAAAAATCTTGTGTAATGTGATTATTGAAACAACGGCGATATAAAATATCAATATACTCGATTATTAACTTCGATAAAATCTTGAGCATTAATTCTTGTAACCATTATTGAGTAGTGCCTTCTACGTAAGAATCAATAATTGGTGCAATCTGTGTAACGCTTTGTTAATGCAGCGTTAATATTCTTTGTGTTTTAACCAGTATGAGTATTCAATGAATTAATGGTATGACTACATTCAGGATTATTTTAAACAACTTATATTTGTCGTTTTCTTCATCCAATAGCTTTTTCAGATTATGGGGCCCACATTCATTATGTAGTAAATCAATATTCTAAACGATGCGAATATTCCTCATGACTAATTCGACTGACGAATATTCAAACAATGATGAATATTTTATAACCAAGAACTTGCTTTTATAAGACCGAAATTTTTTTAAATAAAAGAAATTTCCTTTATTTATTATTTTGAAATAGTAAGGGTTGATTTGATTAATGTGGATAGTTAAGGGTTAAATCTGTGAAATATTTCAAAATAAGCAGTTGGTTATAAAATATTCATTGTTGTCAAGGGAATTCGTTTGGTTGGTGTGGAATATTAAATGCTGACCGGGGAATATTAAATGCAGACAATAGCAAAACCATGTGAATAGTTATGTGAGCGATTGGATGAGGAAAGCGACAAATATAAGTTGGTTAAAAATAGCGTGGTTATTATTGCAGATTAAAATTTGGTTGGAATACCGTTGGTTTAAAAAACACGATGTCTGGCGTGGTTGCCGATGGCTAGACGGTATTGCATTGCATATTGTTGAATTATTGATCCTTACGTGAAAGCCTTTACTCGATAATTTTACGATGATTCTTTGTTCAATATTTTATTTTATTGATTGATAATTGCTTGCGTTGATATTTTATATTATTGTTGTTCAATAATTGTCATTGCATTATCTCCATTATCGGATCAATAATTCATATTATTTAAATAATATTATTAGATAGCATTATTGGCGATGTCTAGAAAGTTACATCAGGAGAGGTTTGGTCACCTAATTACTTGCGCCCGATGAGGAGAAATCATATCGGAAAGCCCCTCTTTCACAGGAAGCAGCTGGTTGTCATAATTGTGATTCTGTAATATTATTTGTGAATAATTAATTATTGATTCATATGATAAAATATTTATTTTATGTGGATATAAATGATGGATTTATTTATGTGGTTATAAATGAAGAAATTATTGTTGAGGTGTTTTATCGATATTTTATCGGATTGGAGGTATTAAAAAATTAAATCGAGGGTTTTGAGATATATTATGGGGATTATAATTTTTAATCCGTAGTTGGATTGTTAATGGTAATTTTTGGGTATATTATACATACATAAGTTGAGTATATATCCACAAATTTTGAGCAATTAAAAATATACGAATGATTTGTTATGAATTTTAAGAGGTGTATGATTAGGAAATTAGGGTTATAATTGATTTTGGTGGAAAATTCTAGAATTGAGTGGGCCCCACTTGTGGTTGGTGAAAAAATGTGCTGAATTTTATTTCAAATGTGGTGGGTGGCAATAGTAGTAGAGTAAAAAGCCATAGGTAAGCAGTCAAGTCTGCTTTGGTAGGCTAACATTTTCTATAAATAGAGGGCTAAGTTAGAATTGAAAATCACACAGAAACAAAGTTTTCTCTCTCTCTCTCTATATTATTAGCGTATTTTGTGAGTATTTAGATACTTTGAGAGTTCTTTATTGATCTGAGTTTTCATTCAACATCACTTGAGCCTTTCTTTAGAAATCTTGATTCTTTGAGGTAAGGGATATTATTTTTTTTCAATAATGATATTATTTCTTGATATCATTATCTTTGAAATATTGATCTGAAGTTTTATCAAATTTGGAACTTTTTCATGTCGGGGTTACTATTCATGAGTTCTTATTCACGATTCTTATTCATGAGTTACTTATTCACGAGTTCTTATTCACGAGTCTTATTAATGAAGCGTGAAGATGTTTTTGTGGAATTTCTATCTTTTGGTGTCTGGATTTACTATTTCATGTATCTGATTATTCACGTATCTGACCTTTATTCACGTATCTGGCACTATTCACCAAAAAAAATAAAATTTCTTCTTTTTGTCCAAAATATCTATTTTGGATACTAAGCTTTGATTGTATCCATGTTTTGATCATTCTTGAATTTTACACCACTTTGTGATTATTTTTGGGTATTGTTGGACATGGATAAAACAAAATACTGAATCATTAATCCTTAATCCTTGTCATTTTGTTTCCTTTGGATTAGTTCTTTAAAAATATTTTCATCATCCTCGGTCTTAAATGATGATATTATTGAATATCTTTGGCACGTAGTGCAAAGATGAATGATTTACTGAAGAATATCTTTGGCACATAGTGCAAAGATGAGCAGTGTTAAGATGAACATGATGGTGATTAATATCTTTGGCACGTAGTGCAAAGATGAGCAGTGTTTAAATGAACATGACCCATTGATGAATATCTTTGGCTGTAGTGCAAAGATGAATATTTGATTCGGATGTATATTGATTGTTGTTACGAGGGATAAAAGATGAGCGATGAACTTTTAAATTCATACATAGAAGATAGTAGTTTGCATTCTCTCACTTAACTCTTACAATGAATTATTATTTCCATGCGAATATTGATTGAAAATTTGTTGTATATTGTATTCTATTAAATTTTTCCTGTTGAAGACTAACGATAATTTGTTGTATATTATCTTAGTCATAATATTCTTTCTTGAGCTAGTTGAGCTCACCCTTTTCCTTTTTGTTCCATTCTTCTCGGGAGAGAGAATATAGCGAGTGCAGTCGAGGGTATGGAATGAAGGTTTTAAAAGGATTGTTTAGTAGTCCTCACCATTTTGTAAAATAATGTATCGATAAATGTGATGAGGATTTATTTGAGTATAAATATTGTCTAGAAGATAATATTTGTATTTAAACTCACGATTTCTTTGTTGTAATAATAAAGTTGTAGTTGTTTACATACCGTGTATTGACAACTTCGGAATGGGTGATGTATACCCTATTTTGGGGCGTCATTAGTATCGAGCTTAGGATATGATCTCTGGCGGAGATCGGGGAATAGAACTAGGAGGAGGCGAGTAAATCCTTCGCTAGTGTGTCCTACTAAGCTTATTTGTTAGTTGGTCGATTATATAGGGATATTATGTGATATATTGATTTCCTTAATTAACCCTTGTTTTATGGCGGTATTTGAGAATGTCGTGAGAATATTAATGATGGAGTAAATGAGGCCGAGTGGAGATGCTGTACTTACCAGCGAGGAGAGCGTGCAACAGTGGCAATGTTCCTCTGTGAAACAACACCATTGAGCGGATGATGAGCGAGGGGATGTTTAGAAGCTTTTTGCGATTCATGCAAAATCGAACGAGAGACTTCGTGTTCAAAATACTGAGGAGGAAATGATAGCAATTCACGGGTTATCACGCAATGCAGATTCGAAAGTTGGGACCACGAAAATTTAAGGAAAAGCGAGATCCGATCATGGCGGAAACATGGGTCAAAACAAATTACCAAGATATTCGATGTCTTGGGATGCGGAGGAAACGAAGGTTCCATTCGCCACCTTTATGTTAGTGGCGAGGCGGACTCTTTGGTAGAGATGCGTGAAGCGTACCCATCCAGCCGCTTTTCGGCGTATCTTGGGGAGGCGTTTGAGAGACTATTTAATGACAAATACTTTCACGAAAGTGTTAAATCATATGAAGGAAGTGGAGTTCATCAGATTAGAGCAAAACAACATGGCGGTGTCTCGATGCAGAGGCAAAGTTTGCGAGTTATCGGTTTGCACCTCATTTGGTGGAGAATGAGGAGCGTATGTGCGGATGTTTCTTAGAGGTTTGAAACGGCGTCGTCGATATCTCATTTCTCATAAACTTTCTCTTTATTCGATGTTGTAAGCAGGGGCTCGATTATTAGGCGAGATAACGATACGGTCGGCGAGGGACCATAACGAGGATCGTACCGGAGATGGCGGTCAATAGAATAATGATAACTGCGGAGAAAAGCGAGGACGGACGAAATGGTAACCACTCTGGTGGTAATCATGGTCGTAAAAAGAGAAAAGCGAGTCGGGAGGAGATTTTAAAAGAGGAGATTTAACAACGACTATGTGAAGGCGGCAGGTCTTGGTACAAGCGGTTACAGGGAGGAGAAACGACCACCGGTCGTATCTATGCTACTGAATCTTGAAAAGAGGGACATATCGGTCAAGCGCCTAGCAGTTCAAGGTATGCTATAGTTGTGGAAAGGAAGGACATATCGCTCGAGATTATGCGGTGGCGAAACCTAGTTCAATGAGGGACGGTGACTCGAAAAATATCCCGAAAAGTCAAAGTCAACGATTAGGGAAGGCGTTTGTTGTGGCTGGTCATAATGCACGAGGAACCCAAGCGAGGTGATCACGGGTAAGCTATTTATAAATTCTTGCGAAGTTTATACCTTACTTAATCTGGGGTCTTACCCGTTCATTTATCTCTCTGCGTGTGCTCAGCGTTTAAACTTGACTCGGAGAAATTAGACTTTGACTTTATCTGTGGAAACTCCAGTTAGGAGAAACTTTCATCATCCTTTGTTTATAAATCTTGTTTGATTCAAGTTGGCACCATCACCTTACACATTGACCTTATCTCTTTAAAGATACTTGCTTTTGATGTGATTTTAGGGATTGATTGGTTAACTACTCATCATTTGCCAAAATTGATTGTTTTAAATGGGTTGTTAGTTTTCATATTCCTAACCAACTTGACACTGTTATGCAATTCAAGCAACTAAACCATTAAAATCAATCACTATCATATCTAATCATAAAAATTATTAGTTTATTGAAAAGCGGATGTCAAGCTTTCTTAGCCCATGTTATGGATTTGAATAAAGACATGTCGAAATTTGAATAATATTCTGTTGTTATTGACTTTCTGGCGTATTTCTGAAGAACTTCCGGTCTACCCCGAGCGTGAAGTTGAATTCTTTATTGATCTTGAACTTTGATACAAGCCCATTTCTAAAACCCATATCGAATGGCTCTATTGAACTTGAGGAGTTAAAGGTCCAACTACGAAAATTGTTGGACATCGGTTTCATTCGATCTAGTACATCTCCTTGGGGTGCTCTGTTTTATTTGTAAAAAAAAAAGGCGGAGTATGCGACTTTGTATTGACTATCGGGAATTGAACCATGTCACCATCGAGAATAGGTATCCTCTACCTCGTATTGATGACTTGTTTGACCCGATTCTGAGGGCACAATTCTTTTCAAAATCGATCTTAGATTACGGATATCATCGGTGAAGATTAGGCGAGGATATTCAAAGGCGCCTTGAGAACTTCGGTATGGGCATTATGAATTCTTAGTTATGTCTTTCGGACTAACTAATGCTCCTATGACTTTCATGGATATGATGAGCAAGAGTATTCAGGAATATTTGGATCGATTCGTTGTTGTCTTTATTGATGACATCCTTATATATTCAAAAAGTCGTGAAGATCATGAGCACCATTTAATTTGGTACTCGAAGGCTTCGTGAAAACAAACTATATGCCAAATTGAAGAAATCGAGTTACGGCGAGGAAGTAGCATTCCTTGGGCATGCGTGGTGTCGAAACATGGAGTATCTGTTGATCCCGTGAAGATTGAAGCAATCTGAAGTTAGAACAATAGAAATCGGTGGTGAAATACGTAGCTTTTTGGGCTTAAATTGTTATTATCGGAGATTAAATGGAAGGGTTTTCTCGAATCGCTACTCCATTAACTTCGGTAACTTTCGGAAGGATACAAAATTCGTTTGGAGTGAAGAATCACGAGAAGAGTTTCGAAGAGCTTAGAGGAGACTTATTTGGCTTGTTACAACAATACCATCTGGTTGGGATGGATTTGTTATCTACAATGATGCTTGACGAAAGGGTTAGGATGTGTTCTCATGCAGCGTGGGAAAGTCATAGCCTATGCCTCGATGACGACTTAAAAGAGTATGAGAGGAATTATCCTACTCATGATCTAGAGTTAGCGGCCCGATCGTTTTCCATTATTAAAGATATGGAGCCACTTATCTATATGGGGAGAAAGTGGAGATATATTCGGACCGTAAAAGCCTTAAATATTTCTTCACTCGAAAAGAACTCAACATCGGCGTGACGTTGGCTCGAACTATTGAAAGACTCGACCACCTTATTGATACCATCACGGAAAAGCGAGCGTGGTAGGTGACGCGTTGAGTAGAAGATCATATCTTGAGGAGCAGGTGCGATGATGTCAAGTATCTGCGTAGAGCCCAACTTTAATAGAAAAAGTTAAGGTTGCTCGAGCCATGCAGGCACGGGCGATCGTCATGAAGAAGAAAGTACAAGAAGGAGCTATTAGGGCGAGAATTGATGAAGAAGGAATACTTGAGTCCTCTGAACTTTGTGTTCTAACGACTACGATTTGAAGTACAAGATTATGATGGAGGCAGCACATACACCATTTGCAATCCATCTTGGAAGTCTTAAAATGTATCGTGATCTTGACATACATTTTGGTGGAACAATATGAAGAGAGAGATTGCAAAGTTTATCTCGATGTGTTTAACTTATCGGCGTGTAAAAGGCGGAGCATCTAGTACCTAAGGGTCCGTTGCAACCACTTGAGATTAGGAATGGAAGTGGGAACACATTACCATGGATTTAGTTCACGGGTCTTCCTACGGTTTCTCGGCATCAATCTTATTTGGGTTATTGTTGATAGATTAACCAAATCTGCTCATTTCTTGCCGTCTGGAGACTTATTCCTTGAGCGTCTTCTTTGTATATATGCGTAAATGAGATTGTGAGGTTGCGTGGCATGCTGTATCCATAGTTTGGGATCGTGACCCAAGATTCACTTCAAGATTTTGGGTTAGCTTGCAAAAAGCTATGGAGCGCAGTTTGCGATTTAGTTGACATACCATCCCCAAAGCAGACGGACAATCGAGAGGACTATTGAAACTCTTGAAGATTTATTAAGACTACGTGTCCTAGACTTCAAGGTAGTTGGGATAAGTATTTACCATTGGTGGAATTCTCTACATGACGATTATCGGCAAGTATAGGTGTGGCTCCATTGAAGCATTATATGGGCGAAAATGTGATTCTCGATATGTTGGGATGAGGTGGGTGAAGCAACATTGTTGGGACCGAGAGTTGAAATGCGTATGACTACTGAAAAGATCGAAATAATTGACAGCGTATACAAAGCGGCTCAAGATCGACAAAAAGAGTTATCACGGATCTTCATCGAAAGGGCGTGGAATTTAATGTAGGGGATCGTGTATTTGTTGCGAGTTGCTCCGTGGAAGGGAGTTACAAGATTTGGGAAGAGAGGAAAGCTCGATCCACGATTTATTGGTCCATTTCAAATTCTTGTGAAGTAGGAAATGTAGCTTTATAGACTTCGCGTTACCTCAAAGTATGTCTCGTGTTCATAATGTGTTTCACATATCACATACTTAAATAAATATGTGAAAGACCCGAACCACGTTATTGAGTTAGAGCAGGACGAGATAATGAAGACTTAGCGTATGAGGAGGTACTGTCAAGATTTTGGATAGGAAGGAGCATGTCCTACTGTATGAAAATCAAATACCACAAGTTAAAGTTTTGTGGAGGAATCATGCTTATAGAGGAAATGACACAGGGAATTGGAAAGCGGAAATGAAAGCGAGTATCCTCACCTTTTGAAACACACAGAATGTCGTCGTCGATTTAGAGGGCGAAATTTCATAAGGAGGGAGGTTGTAAGACCAAAATTTTTTAAATAAAAGAAATTTCCTTTATTTATTATTTTGAAATAGTAAGGGTTGATTTGATTAATGTGGATAGTTAAGGGTTAAATACATAAATATTTCAAAATAAGCAAGTGGTTATAAAATATTCATTGTTGTAGGGAATATTAGTTTTGGTGCGTGGAATATTAAATGCATCGGGAATATTAAATGCGACAGTAGCGACCATGTGTGGAGCCCATGTGAGCGATTGGATGAAGAAAGCAGCAAATATAAGTTGGTTAAAAATAGCAGGCGTAGTTATTCTTGAATTAAAATTTGTTGGAATACGGTGGTTAAAAATCGATGTCTGGCGTGGTTGCACGATGGCATTGCGGTATTACCGCAGTATTGTTGAATTATTGATCACTTACGTGAAGAAGGCTACTCGATAATTTTTACGATGAATTCTTGTTCGATATTTTATTTTATTGATTCGATAATTCTTGCGTTGATATTTTATATTATTGTTGTTCGATAATTGTCAACTTTGCACATTATCTCCATTATCGGATCGATAATTCATATTATTTAAATAATATTATTAGATAGCATTATTAGCGATGTCTAGAAAGTTACATCGAGGAGAGGTTTGGTCACCTAATTGCGGCGGCCGATGAGGAGAAATCCTTATCGAAAGCCCTCTTTCACAGGAGCGGCTGGTTGTCATAATTGTGATTACGTAATATTATTTGTGAATAATTAATTATTGATTCATATGATAAAAGAAATATTTATTTTATGTGGATATAAATGATGGATTTATTTATGTGGTTATAAATGAAGAAATTATTGTTGAGGTGTTTTTATCGATATTTTTGCAGTTGGAGGTATTAAAAATTAAATCGGGGGTTTTGAGATATATTAAGGGGATTATAATTTTTAATCCGGCCAGTTGGATTGTAGTAATTTTTGGGTATATTATACATACATAAGTTGAGTATATGTCCACAAATTTTGAGCAGAATTAAAAATGCTTGCGAATGATTTGTTATGAATTTTAAGAGGTGTGGATTAGGAAATTAGGGTTATAATTGATTTTGGTGGAAAATTCTAGAATTGAGTGGGCCCCACTTGTGGTTGGTGAAGAAATGTGCTGAATTTTATTTCAAATGTGGTGGGTGACAATAGTAGCGGTAAAAGCCATCGGTGGCAGTCGAAATGCCTTGGTGAATTAACATTTTCTATAAATAGAAATTTAAGTTAGAATTGAAAATCACACGAAACAAAGTTTCTCTCTTTCTCTCTCTCTCTATATTATTGGCGTATTTTGTGAGTATTTAGATACTTTGAGAGTTCTTTATTGATTCTGAGTTTCATTCGGCATCACTTGAGGCCTTTCCTTAAAATCTTGATTCTTTGAGGTAAGGGATATTATTTTTTTTAAGTAATGATATTATTTCTTGATATCATTATCTTTGAAATGTTGATCTGAAGTTTTTATCAAATTTGGAACTTTTTTCATATGGGGTTACTATTCATGAGTTCTTATTCACGAGTTCTATTCATGAGTTCTTATTCACGAGATTCTTATTCACGAGTACTATTAATGAAAAGCGTGAAGATGTTTTTGTGGAATTTCTATCTTTTGGGTGTGGATTTACTATTCATGTATCTGGTCTTATTCACGTTATCTGACCTTATTCACGATCTATTAGTATGCACTATTCTTTCAAAAAAATAAAATTTCTTCTTTTTGTCCAAAACATCTATTTTGGATACTAGCTTTGATTGTATCCATGTTTTGATCATTCTTGAATTTTACACCACTGATTATTTTTGGGGTATTGTTGGACATGGATAAAACAAAGTACGAATCCTTAATCCTTAATCCTTGTCATTTTGTTTCCTTTGGATTCGTTCTTTAAAAATATTTTCATCATCCTCGGTCTTAAATGATGATATTATTGAATATCTTTGGCACGTAGTGCAAAGATGAATGATTCTGAAGAATATCTTTGGCTGTGGTGCGAAGATGAGCAGTGTTGAGATGAACATGATTGGTGATTAATATCTTTGGCTTTAGTGCAAAGATGAGCAGTGTTTAAATGAACATGACAAGTGATGAATATCTTTGGCACATAGTGCAAAGATGAATATTTGATTCGGATGTATATTGATTGTTATTCTGAGGGGATAAAAGATGAGCGATGAACTTTTAAATTCATACATAGAAGATAGTAGTTTGCATTCTCTCTTAACTCTTACAATGAATTATTATTTCATTGCGAATATTGATTGAAAATTTGTTGTCTATTGTATTCTATTAAATTTTCCTGTTGAAGACTAACGATAATTTGTTGTATATTATCTTAGTCGTAATATTCTTCTTGAGCTAGTTGAGCTCACCCTTTTCCTTTTTGTTCCATTCTTCTCGGGGAGGCGAGAATATAAGCGAGTATGCAGTTAGGAGTATGGAATGAAGGTTTTAGAAAAGGATTGTTTAGTAGTCCTCACCATTTTGTAAAATAATGTATCAATAAATGTGATGAGGATTTATGTGAGTATAAATATTATGCAGAAGATAATATTTGTATTTAAACTCACAGATTTCTTGTTGTAATAATAAAGTTGTAGTTGTTTACGTACCATGTATTGACAACTTCGAATGGGTGATGTATACTATTTTGGGGAAATCGCATGCTTATTTTGAAATATTTGCGTATTTTACCCTAACTATCCACATTAATCACATCGACTCTTACTATTTCAAAATAATAAATAGAAAAATTAAATTTCATTAATAATAAGTTGGGGTCTTATACATAAATTAGATATTTCATAATATTTGGACCGCTTGAGAATGAGAAATTCAAAATGTGAAAGCTTATCCAAAACAAAAATAGCTAGTAAAAAATAGCTCCTCCTGAGGAAATAATTGAATGAAGCGAAATGGATTCAAAATCACAGTTTGAGTAAAAACAATTACCTTCCATAAATCCTAGTAAAGAACTCTTTGAGTTCTGATAAAATTCAACAGGTGAAAAGGAAGTACTCGACTTATAAAATAGAATCTATTCATGTCATCGTCATCTTTATTGCTATTATTCGTCTGAGTACATATGATTTATGTTTTTCTTGGAAATAACAGGTTGACAATTGAAAGTTTTCTATCATCATACATAAGAACTGGTATTTATGTTATGTTCTTATTGTAGCTTTTACTTGACGTAGGTCCTACTAGGAATTTCCTAGTTTTTCTTGTTTGATTGGTAGGCTATTTGGTGTCTACAGCCCTCCATTTTACACTTTTTCCGACTTGTTTGTTCTCACTTGCCAACTTACCCTTACCCTAATTTATTTGCCTTTACAGTGGCAATTTGGTGATGGCCTCTTTCCGGTTTGTTCATTTGGTTGAAATTCTCTGAACTTAAATTTCACTGAGTTCGGACTTTTTGTAATGAACCTTCTTTTATGCGTTTGATTTGTTTGCCTGCAGTCCCGATAAGACATCGTTTTCACCTTATTATCTGGAGTTATGGAACTCCTTTACAAACTTCTTTGCAAGAAGAACTTTTTTGCTCAAATGAAGTATTAAGTTTTTCTCTCTTAGATGGTGTGGAGTTAGATTTTGAACAATAGAGGCCTCAAGTCGATCTCGGATCTTCAAGTCCGATCTTAGATCTTGATTACTTCTTAACTACTAGGTTTACTGCATCCTGCATTTCGGTATCATTTCAAAAGTTAAGACGATGTTTTGGTACAAATCACGAGATAAAAGATAAATCTGACAATGTAGTTTGAAAATCAAATCTGATATAAAACTTATAGCAAAATAGTTAATTATTTCTACCTTGAGCATTTTCGAGGCGAAAATCATGCTAAAAGTTAATTAAAGTTTTGTGGAGGAATCATCTTTATAGAAATGACACAGGGAATTGGAAGCGGAAATGAAAGCGAGGTATCCTCACCTTTTCAAGCGTCGGTACGTCTGACAATTTCGAGGAATGAGAAATTTCATAAGGAGGGAGGTTATAAGACCCCAACTTATTATTAATGAAATCTAATTTTCTCTATTTATTATTTTGAAATAGTAAGGGTTGATTTGATTAATGTGGATAGTTAAGGGTAAAATCATGCAAATACTCCAAAATAAGCAAGTGGTTATAAAATATTCATTGTTGTGCGAGGGAATATTCGTTTGGTGCGTGGAATATTAAATCTTTGTCGGGAATATTAAATGCTGATAGTAATGACCATGTGTGGGCCCATAACGAGAAAGCGATTGGATGAAGAAAGCAGCAAATATAAGTTGGTTAAAAATAACTTGGCGTAGTTATTCAGAATTAATCTTTTGTTAAAATACTAAATGGGTTAAAACCACGGTAGCTGCGGTATTGCACCAATTATTGATCCTTACGTGAAGGCCTTTACTCGATAATGGTTACGATAATTCTTTATTCGATATTTTATTGAGTTAAGAATTACTGCGTTGATATTTTATATTCTTTGTTGTTTGATAATTGTCATTACGGTATTTTTCGATTATCGAAGCAATAATTCATATTATCTTAATAATATTATTAGATAACATTATTGGCAATGTCTAGAAAGTTACATACAGGAGGGTTTGGTCACCTAATTGCTGCGCTTGATGAGAAGAAATTCTTATTGGAAGCCCCTCTTTTCTGAGGCTGCACGGTTGTCGATATTGTGATTACATAATATTATTTGTGAATAATTAATTATTGATTCATATGATGAGGAAAATATTGATTTTATATGGATATAGATGGAGAAAAAATTTAATGTGACAATTGTTGAAAATTGAAATTTTATTTGATAAGATAATGTATTATTATATTTTAATAATATAATAATGGTGATATTTTTTACAACGAATATGGGATTTATGAGTATCTGAGGAGGAAGAGTATTTTTATTTGCAATAAATATTTAAAACATATTAAACATGTTGGTGGACCCCATTTATTGGTGAAATTTGATTATAACTTTATAAAATCGCCTGGTTTGTGGATTTCGGTCAATTTCTATTCGAATTTGGAAAAACTTTCTTCTACAAAGTTGTAGAGAATTGAAATTCCTATAAAAACTCGCGAGATTCGAATTTTATGATGAAAGGGCTATTTATTATGAATTATTGAAGTTAAAAGCTCAAAATAATTGATTTTTGAAGTTTAAATTATTAAAAAACGTTTTTTTCTTACTTTTTCTAGAAGGTGGCATGTGTTTGATGGCTGAAATCAGATTCTAGGCATGTGTAAGAAATTTATATAATTATATTATTAATTTATTAAATTTTACTTTTTGGTGTTCTAAGCGATTTCTATAAATAGGGTCTTGGGTTAGAATTGAAAATCACACGAAAATGAAGTTTTCTCTCTATATTATCGGTATTCTTGGGAGTATTTTGAGTATACTTTGAGTATTGTTAGGCGGTCTGAAGTTCCCTTCACCTTTATCACGTTATTAAATTAAGAAATCTTGATCTTTCGAGGTAAGGGATGTTATTTTCTTCTCGAATGATATTATTTCTTCAATATCATTATCTTTGAAATATTGGTTGGAATTTTTTATCAAATTTGGAACTTTTTCATGTCGGGTTACTATTCAGCGAGTTCTTATTCACGAGTTACTTATTCATGAGTTCTTATTCACGATCTTATTAGTAGGCGTGAAGATGTGTTTTTGTGGAATTTCTATCTTTTGGTGTCGAATTACTTATTCACGTATCGACTATTCATAGAAAAATAAAATTTCTTCTTTTGTCCAAAATATCTATTACGGATACTAGCTTTGATTGTATCCATGTTTTGATCATTCTTGAATTTTTACACCAACTGCGATTATTTTTGAGGTATTTTTGGGCGTGAATAAAAACAAAGTCTGAATCCTTAATCCTTAATCCTTGTCATTTTGTTTCCTTTGGATTCGTTTCTTTAAAAAAATATTTTTCATCATCCTCGAGTTTTAAATGATGATATTATTGAATATCTTTGGCACATAGTGCAAAGATGAATGATTTCTGAAGAATATCTTTGGCCCGTAGTCACAAAGATGAACATGTGTTTAGATGAACATGACCACCCTGATGAATATCTTTGGCACAGTAGTGCAAAGATGAATATTTGATTCAGGATGTATATTGATTGATGTTCTGAGGGGATAAAAGATGAGCGATGAACTTTTAAATTCATTCATAGAAGATAGTAGTTTGTATTCTCTACTTAACTCTTACAATGAATTATTATTTCATTGCTTGAATATTGATTTAAAATTTGTTGTCTATTGTATTCTATTAGATTTTTCCCTGTTGAAGACTAACGATAATTTGTTGTATATTATCTTAGTCGTAATATTCTTTCTTGAAATTTAGTTGAGCTCACCCTTTTCCTTTTGTTCCATTTTTCTCGGGAGGCGAGAATATAGCAGTACAGTAGAGGTATGGAATGAAGGTTCTAGAGAGTTGTTTAGTAGTCCTCACCATTTTTGTAAAATAATGTATCGATAAATGTGATGAGGCTTTATTTGAGTATAGATATTATGCAGAAGATAATATTTGTATTTAAACTCACAATTTCTTTGTTGTAATAATAAAGTTGTAGTTGTTTACGTACCATGTATTGACAACTCGGAATGGGTGATGTATACCTATTTTGGGGGCGTCACATTATACTCTTTTTTTTAGCCTTAAATGACAGGCTAATTAAGAATAACTTTCTGGCTTATGAAATTTTATTTCCACCACTTTATTTTTGTGCCTTTTTACTTGCTACTGCTATTTTGAAGAACCCAAATTCATAGGCCACAATCGAAAAAGAAACAAGTCATTGATGCATACCATTTTAATATGTTGTTCACTTGGAAAGTAAATCTTAAACACCTTTTACGTTAAAACAACGATGTTTATGTCTAAATGATTTTTACATTGTAGCACTAAAGCATGATAAACCTCGAATTAGAAGTTTATTATATGCCAGTTTCTAAACTAAACAATGATAAATTGAAACTTCACAGGTTTATATAGTTTCTAGCGAAATTTGCATTGAAAAAATAACTTTCCAAACCCATACTACACAAGCTTCTGACGGAGAGACTCAAAAAGGCTCAACGCCTTTTCATACCCTCTTCACAATCAAGTGACATCAAATGAGAGATCTGTAAAAGTGGGATCGAGTAACCTTGCTTCATTTATTTGATGATAAGCTGTCACCGAAGCTACATCTAAGGGTTGATTGAAGTTGGAGGCATGACTAACCAACATATTCATTAAGCTGATAGAATCTTTATGATTCTTTGCTTTCGATAATGTTAAGGGTATGCGATACAATTCCTAATTTCCTATAAGAAACAAGGTGGCTATTGAAGCCCGGACTTCAAAAGATCACCCATGGGTATGACTCACCAAGAGCTATTCGGCACACGTAAAATGTAGATAAAAAGGGATAGTAAATAACATTAATAGAAAAATCGATAACTTTACTAGGCAGATTAACTTTATCGCCTTTCCATTGAAAAACTTCAATACCAATAATACGAACGGATATTCAAAAGAAATTCCAACATCCACATTAGCCTTTGATGAAAACAAAATATAGAAAAACATCCAGTCGGTCGGATAGAATGAGGAAGATAGTTACACAATGCGATTATCTCTCATAACACGAATGAAACTTCAATGTTGGATTCCAAATTGTTCATAGAAAAATAAAAAAAGCTGTCTTGATCGATAATCAATCATGTTCGATAGTAAAATTACATCATAGCCTCAATCAATATGTTCAATAGTAAATTACATCATAGCCTCGATGATTGGGTTCGAAATAAACCTTTTTCAACACAAAACTTACTCTCTACATTCCAAATTTATATATAAAATCCCAAACTCTAAAACTAATTGAAACATCATTCGATAAAAACATAACCTTGAAAAGCTCACTGGATATGATAACAAGTAAATTAAATTACATGGTCCGTTATAAATCCAAAAAAACACAATAGTAAATTTTAAATCCATGAATAATATAGCTAAAATGAAACAATCCCAAATGTTATAAAAAAAAATTATCGAGAGAAAGGAAAAGGCTACCAAATTCTCGTATTCAAGGCTAAATCCATATACCTTCCGAGCCCTAATCGCCTAAATTTCAATAACGAGAAAATGTAAAACCCTTTAAGCGAAATAAAAGCAGTAAACATCTTATAAACATTAGATTTATATGAAAACAAAAATCTATACGGTAGTTTGAGATTATAAGCAAAATCATACACAAACAAAAATCTATCAAATCGTAGAGCTCAAAGTCATGGTGAACTTCATAGAAGGATGGCGACAACGACCACAGTTGAAGGCCGATGAATCCAATATGCTCTCATCATGAAGTTGAAGGAGTAGAAGTAGATGAAGCGGATCTGGGAGAAAAAGAATCCCTCGTAATTTTGATTTGGGAGAGAAGCCGTGCAATTTTCTTTTTTTAAAACAAATTCGGCCAAAAGCAGCGTCGTTTTGAACTACTTGTGGAAAAAAAATATATCGTCAAATTGTAAATCTACACCCATTTTTTCATATATATATATATTTTATTTTTTATTTTCGGATGAAGGCAGTACAAGGTAACTTTAATGACACTGCTTATTTATACTGGATATGGTAGCATCATAGGGCTCCTTGTTTTTTTCCATCTCAAGTAATGTTTGTAGCATGAGGATGCACACAGAGAGTACCATATATGGGGAAATCTAAACACCCATAATAGCATTGTTTACACAAAATACTGGTAATTAAATTGCCAAAATTGGGGGTTATTTTTACTAGTGTAGTGGCCACGAGCAAAGTTATTGGCAGCATCTTCTTTGCCACTGATGAGTTGTTCGGGGTGGAACAACTGGCGATACACCCCCGTTCGAACCTCATCAACCACAGTGGGCTCTAGATCTACAAATAGCGCTCGTGGTACGTGTTTTTCCAGCACCCGTTTCGCTGAAAAACGTATTGAAGGCATCGTCTTCTCTACCCATGCTCTTGTCGCTCGCCATTTGTCCATCGGGCTACAATTACATCAATCATAACCAAGAAAATCATTTAAAAAAAGATATAAATTAGTGAAAAGGGTATCAAAAAAGGTAAATTTATGAGGTTTTTTTACCAAATTGGTTTGTTACCTGAATACCATGTTCATGGCAGTAAAGCTCCCAACATGCATTTCCTACTTGAATTCAGCCTGACCAATGTGGATTGATATGCATTCCCTCATTTTCTCTTTCTGCCAAATTAATTTCTGCCTTCTTCCAAACACAAATCAATTAACAAATAATAATTAATCTTTTAATCTTTATTACTATATAGTATAAACAGACAGATAGAATGAATTGGGAATAGAACAAGATCGTGGGAGTAGTTGATTTTTTAACTGTTTTGGAACGGAAAATATATTTGAATTTCGAAAAGCAGTTTGTTAATGATGGTGGTGGCCTGGCGCTTACGGTTCATATAAAATCCGGCACAGTCGGTAGTTAAAGAAGAACTCGCCGCTTAAATAGCAGAACGGTTTATATATTGGGCTTGGGCTTGGGCTTGGTTCTTCTGTTTATGGTTTATAGGTAAGTATGGTATGCGTTTGTTGCCTAAGACATATGGGCTGGATCTTTCAGCTTCGGACATAAGACGATATTTATATTATATTTATAGGAGATTTTAGTAAGTTTTAAATATAGAAAATAGAAGACAAACTTCAAACTTAGGCCTTTTATGAATCAAAAGAAAAAAAGAAATGACGAAAGTTTGAGAGAGAGAAGAAATAAAATAAGGAAAGTGATATAATGATATTAAAATATAATATTTTTTATATAATTCTTCTAATGAAACTGTTGAGGATGAGCCTATTTCTTTCTCATCCAAGTTTAGCAGCAACAATAATAGTCAGGTTAGATTGTAAATAGGTCATTTTAATTTAAACACATTTTGTAATTTAGTTAGATAGTTTGTTAGTGTTGATGTAATACTAATTACACTTGTTAACATTAGTTAGAGAATTAGTTCATACTTGTAGCTGTATAAATAGGAACATGTACTCTATAAGTAAATCGATTACTTTTTTTGCTGGGGCAGACTTAGCCTCTTAAGTCAGTAGAGTCAAATTTGAAACAAACAAATTCTTATAATTAAAAAATAAAAATATAGTATATTAAGTTACAAAACAAAATAATGTCCAAATATTATTTTTAATAATTTTTGAGATTTCATTACTTAAAATTATTATATGATAGTATCATTTTTATTAGTTATAAAACACCACAATCAATTTCAAAAATCTCAAAACAATTGCTAAATTTGTGAAATTATAAATAAAAAGCATGCAACATATCTAATTTTCTTTAAAAGTCGAACTAATGGTAGAAGAATTGAATTGGGTAGCCGGTACTGGGCGAAAGCGGAGAGACAAAGAAAGTATTATAGTGACAAATGTAGTATAAGATATGAACTTTAAAAATTTATTTATCTTACTACATTCCAAAATTAGATATACGTTTTGACCTTTTAAAATCGATTAGCGAAATACTAAAACTCAAATTGATATAAGTTCAGTTTCAAATTTTGAAAGAAACAAATATAATAATTAATAGTGTTTTATATAGTTAGTTTACTATTGTTATATTTGTTGTATTAAAATTAAATAACATTATATCAATTTTGAATTTAGGATTTAATTAACTTTAAAAAGTCAAAATGTATCTATCTCAATTTTGGAACGGAGATAATATTTTCAATCTAAAATTTAAAATTTTTATTAAACACTCTAAAATTTTACTCTCATTCTTTTAATCTGCTGAAAATTCGGTAGAAATCGATTATTTGACATTTCTAAACTAGATCCATACTTGACTTTTTACTCAATAGTCTCTGCTTTAACTTTACTTACGCTTTGTTTTACGCTTTAAAATGAATGATGAAAAAGAAAAGAAAAGAAAAGAAATGGACCGGGAAAATTTAAGTTTTCTTTCCAATTCATGTTTATGAGATTTTTTAATAAGCGGAAAAGAAAATAAATGGATAGAAAACTCGGTCACTTTTCCATCAAAGTTTAAAATCCAAAATTGTGATACGATTTGATCCGGAAAAAATTGGAATAAGTAATATTTTATAATTCCTATATTATCCTCAACTTTTAATATAATAAATTTTAAATTACAACTCCATGTCCTCAATTTTAAATTTTTATCCTTTTCATTAAAAAGCTCGAAGAAAGCAACCCTTTGAAAACTTCAAATTTTCTATTCTTTTATTTTACTGCTCTAATTTAAGTTTTCTATTCTTTTCTTTCTTTTTGTTCAAACTTCAAGAAGCAGTGTTGGGTTTGTTCTTCCTTCGTGATTAGATCTCCATTTCTATTTTTCTGCAAATTCACATTTCTTCTGTGTAAATTCTTCATCTCATCCAACCCTATCTTTCTGTTGGGATGTGATTATTTGGATTTAACTAATGTATAGCCCAATTTATTTAATGGACCAGATTCAGAGTTTGCCCCATGTATTTATTTTTAGAGTGAGAGAATCCTTATCGGTAAGATTGTGTTTCCCATGCAATTGTCTTCTTCACACAACAGTACAACACCACCACTACTTGTACATGTTAATCTCTCTCTCTCTCTAAACAATTTAAAGCCACCACTAGCTACTAAATATGTATGTTCCTGCACTACTTGTCTCTGACGACATGCCCAATATATGATCTCTTTCAATTCCTTAATTTCCATTGTAATTAATTTTCACAATCATCATCCCTCTTAGCCCATTCTTTCTCTTTCGTTGACATTAATACCATATATATCTAGCTACAACTTCACCCCTCCCGCCCCATGCCCCCTGCCCCCCCCCCCACCCCCACCCCTGCCCCCCTCTTTAATTCTGTCTCTAATTTTTTTTACTTGGATCTCCATCATTTCTTAGTTTCATCTTAATTGTTCCTACTCGTCTACATTACATTTTTTTCCTTTAATTAATTTATTTTCAACCATTAAATAATTAGAAAATGTCTAGCAGAAGGTCACAGTCCAGGCAATCAGCAGCAGGAGGAGGAGGTTCAATGAGGATCAGTGATGATCAAATCAACGATCTTGTCTCCAAGTTGCAGCAGCTCCTTGACCAGATTCATAGCCACATACCACAGTACTGCCTGCTCTGACGACAAGGTCATTCATTCATTAATTAATATAAATATATAGCTAAGCTACTTCAATTTTTATATATGCATGCTAGCTAACTTCTTTTCTTAATTTTGATCAGTAACTACTAATTTCTAGCTTGGAACTAGTACTTGTAGCCAGCTAGCTAATTTTAATTTGGCCAAATTATTTAATTAATTATGCATTAATTTATATATATATATATATATATATATATATATATATATATATAAAAAACCGTGTGAACTAATTTCAAACTAGTTCACGAAAAATTAATTGACAGAAAAAATATATATATTCTTGTGTATTATGAAGTGCAATTTCAATGTTTATCTATTTAAAACACACACACACACACACACACATATATATATATATATATATATTCTTAGCATGCACGTGATCTTATTATATATGTGGCAGTACATTATATTTTCTTTTAAATTGCAAAAATT